>OY293303.1:58122667-58572965 GCA_958502075.1 Orchestes rusci | reverse complement strand
ATTGCAATCATCTTCATGATGGACTGGTTCTGCAAAAAATAAATACATTTAGAATGCGATTGATCCTAGTTGAAAATAATACTAACTTTGTTTTTTTACATAGCAACTATCTCAAAACTTGGGGTGTTCTTCATATCGCAAATCTGCGTAACCGATCTTAAAATTATCGCATATTTATGAGGTTGAAATTGATGCACATTTCTTTTCATAGATACAGTAGTACGCTTTGGTAAAAAAACGATATGATCCTCCAACTCTACTTGCGGCACTTCCCCATATTTAGAAAGAACAATATTTAATTCCACAATTGGATACTTTACATCACAAGTTAATTCAATTAATTTTATGAACCCACGTCTTATTCACATAAGAGGTGGTTGCGTTAATTTCTGCCAGATCCATTTCTAGAAAGAAAAAATAAAATTAAATAAATTCTCTGGTTTGATTATGGGGAGCGCTTACCTGTTGTTGCTGCTGCTGCCAATGAATGCGAACTGAGATTCTTCTTTAACGCGCCGTCAGTGGTAAATTCATAAATCCCCTCACCCCTCTTTTCCCACTTATTTTCTCAACGAATGTGATAGAACATCTGCTTAATCAGGTCAGAACGTGTATAATCGAGCTCATACCAATGGGTCATCAAAAAACGAGTCATCACAAGTCAACATGAATTTTTTCCGGAGTACGCAGATGTGTTGAGGATATTTTATTTTTGGATTTGGCTCAGACCACTATTAACAAATTTCACTATGGTTACATGAAAAATCATTTCGCAAAATGTACCGTTCTTTACACTGATACAGTGAGATTATCTTGATAAAATAGCTTCAAAAGATGAAGTATGTCATTCAATTTCGCTGGAAAATATTATAGATGATTCAAGGATAATTGTTGCTATCTGTAAAAGAAACGCGTTACTCATCCATAATTGGAATGATCATAGTTTTGAATGTAAGGGATATTGTCTTTGTGTGGAGCATTATGTACTTGAAGATTTTAATATGAATATTTGTAGAAGTTGTAGTTTCTGGTTTATAAAATTTATGAATAATATATTTAAAATAGTTGATAAGCATCATCATATCGTTGTAACGGTTCGCCAACTTAAAACACTTGTATGAAGAAATAAGAAATTTTGGTGTGAAAGTTGTTTCATGCAACTTTTATTTCGCGTAGAGACTAAAGAAAGCTGTGATTATAGATTGCATGCAAAGTTAGGTAAGAAAATAGGTTTCAAATCTCTCGATCCAATCATCGATGATTAGATATAAGTTATTTATTAATTTTAACACCACTGATTTTTGATCAACTCTATCTATATCCACCAAATCTTGAAAATATGTCTTATAGTTTAATAGTTCTCATATTACTAATTTGATAAAATCATATCAATATTTAGTAAAAGGTGTTGAGTTTGATGAAAGATGAAAATAATGGACGGATTATGACAGACAGATCAAAAATATACGCAGTAAAACTATTTTACACTGGTGAGGAATTTGAACAAGATACAGCTGATATGAAAAAATATGAGGTAGAAAAAGAGGGAATAATGAAATATTTTAATGATAAAGGCAAGACTAAAAATCATAGGTGTGGAAAAAATGCTGTCAAAATAAAATCGGTTTTGATGATTATGAAGAGTCAGTGGTTTAGAGTCAAATATTGAGAAAGTTGATCAAAATTTAATTTGTGCAAGGAGACATGATTTATACTCTAGTAAAAAAAAAAGAAAAAAAAACTCGTATGATGATAAGAGACATCTGCTGAAAGATTCTGTCTTGTTCTATAATGAAATAATATAATATTGTTCGTAATAATTGTATTACATAAGTGTTTGTATTTCTCATTATTAGATATGATGGAATATAGAATCGATTGCTTTTGCTTTTCTGTTCATATAGTGTTTAAGTAAGTAGGTAGTGAGTGTAAATATGCTTGTATTTGTCCTATGTTCAGCTTCTTCTTTTTATGCACCAACCTCATATACGAAAGTTAACCAGTTTAATTTACCTCTTTGAGAGTTTATGTGTGTGTATAATGAAATTGTGAATCTTTTGGTTGATGAATACATATATAATATTTGAAATTTGAGCTATTTCCATTTTATTAGAAAGCCATTTTATAAGGTTAGTATGTCTGTTTCCTCCTATACCTAGATCAAATATATACCCTGATAATCAATTACATTTCTCTTTGAAAAATTTATTTTGTTTTATTTTTGCGATAACAATAAACTGTTCAAGTCGTTTCCTCATTTATAGCAATATAAGTTGAAGTATCTCCTAGAATGATTTGGATCTAAATGCTCACCAACTCCAAACATCGCACTCCACCTATCAACTCTAATTGCGAATGATCAAAGAATTCAATCAACAGTATCATCATCATCTACATTTTCAATAAGCCCCAATCCATACCTTTTTGACCATCTGGCACGAGACCACCTTAAAATCCTCTCCCAAACGCCACACTCAGGTAATCAAGCATCCCAAATACCGCTTTTTGTTGTTCTTGCGTCGAATTTTTATAGAACGTTTCAATTTGTTCTATTTTTGCGCTGAATCTAATTATTATTATAATATATACATAATAATTAACATTATATTTTCTTTTCTAAAACTATCAACAGGTGATAAAGGAGAATTTCTAATGACTCATAGTCTCTGGTTGAATAATTAAACCCCTCATAAAAATGCTATAACTAATGAAAAAATCTACACATCTCTCTCTTATTAAATACCTCACAAATCGGAGTACTACTACTTATATGATCTTTCATATGAGACAACACACAAACGTCCACCATCCATCATACCCTATAACATTCAAATACAATCACGAAATCTGCATTGGAACAATAAAACATCACAAACGCCAACGTCACATCAAAAAACCTCAATTCCCAGAACCCCTTATCTCCCAACAAAACACCATACGTGACATCACCGCACGCAGTCAGCAACGCCGTCCACACATCGATCCAGTCAATTATCAAGATCAAGCCTACAAAACATCTCAACGTCAACGTTACATCGAATCGTCGTTGCCGCCTTGAAACCTCCCCAGCATCCCAGCAAACACCTTTGGTCGGCAAGGTACATATTCAATGATGGCATCGTTGGCATCATGATGTCAAATTATTGTTGTGCATTATTTTCAAAATATCAACAACTGCAAACATGCATTGTTTGTCAAATAAAGAAAAGGTATTGGCACATTACCCATAAAAAGGCAAATGCCGAATTTTCAAGATGCCTGTGAAGTGTGAATCCAAGTTAGATTTTCTCTATACACTAGCCAATGCGTTTTATAAGCCTTGCATACTGCTATGTTCAATCACCTATTAACAGGTGATCTTCATGTAAAGCTTTTTTATCAACCAATGAGTGAATATGAAACGATACGTTATATTTAATCCATGAAATGTACTTTTAGACTGAAACGATGCCAATATTTTCAGTTCACAATTGACATTTGACAAATGCACAGACGCAGATCCTGGGTATTTCTTCGTTTCAAAGTTCATTGACATGTTTATTCGTGCAGTGAGTGTGGAACAAGAATAACTAGGTACGTATTGAATTGAGACAAATTGCCATCATTTCAAAAAGAGTAGTGGAAACGCCATTTATCAGTATTTCAAATAATTTTGATGGGATTGCCATCATTTCAACAGATAGTAGTGGGAACGCCAGTACCATGAATTAGTAAAATTTCCATCCAAGGAGAATCACCTAATTAAGTTTCATCTCAATATTGTGGGATTGCCACTTACCTAATAAAACATGATTACTGGGATGACCATGACCTCAACTGGTCATGTGCTGCCACTGTTGTTCGTTGTCCCTTTTTATGAAGTTGATATCTTTCATTTGGTAAAAGCTTTTGAATAATGTAAGGTCCTTTGTATTTCGGCTTCAGTTTCCCTCCACCTGCGAGCTGTGAATCTTCAATGGCCACGACATCGCCTGGCTTGAATAGTGTCGCCCGGCGCCGTGTCTCATTAAATCGTTGAGCTTGAAGGTCAGCAAATTTTTGTATACGTCGTTGTGCTACGGTAACGGCCTCTTCTGGATCAACAAATGAATCATTGGGCGGTTCTCCCAAGAACTTCTGAGTTGCTGCTAATTTTGGGTTTGTGCCAAAATGTAGCACGGTAGGAGCATAACCTGTAACTGAGTGGACCGTAACATTCAAGTTGTCCTCAATGGCAGGCAGGGCAACCGTCCACTCATTTTCTTTCTCCGGTGTAAGTGTAGCTCGCAATAGATTGAACATTGTTCGCATGAGACGTTCCACTTGAGCATTGCCTCTAGGCACACCAGTTGCAATATGATGTAATTCAACTTGCTGTTCACTCATAAAATTTTGAAATACAGTTGAAGTGAAGGCAGCAGCTCTATCCGCCACTATCCGTTTGGGTTTGCCCAATTCCTTAAAAACCGGCAGCAATGCGCGAATGGAACCTTCAGATGTTTTTCTTGGAATTGGCTGTAATCGGCATAACTTTGAGAAGGCATCAATGATGACGAGGATTTGCGTACAGCCATTGGATCTAGCTAGAGGGCCAGCATGATCGATATGCCATGTTTCTAGAATGCCATCTGGTTTTTTCCCTTGTTGACAAAATCCACGTCGAGGCCCAGTATGTGATTTTCCTAATGTGCAAGCTTTACAATTTTTGATGTATTTCTTTGAGCAACGGCCCATTTTCGGCCAATATAAATCTTCACGTATCTTCTGAATACACTTGTCCCATCCTATATGTGACGACTCATCATGATATAAAGTCATAGTAAGCAATCGCGCTGCAATGGGCACAAAATATTTCCGAGGTTTGGTTCTCGTTACGATCATGTCCTTCTCAACAGTTAGGTTAGGGTCAGGGTCCGGACTATCAAATATTTGTTGACAAAAACTATCACTTTGCTGAAATTCTCGGAGCGTACTTTTATCGGCGATTCTGTTGATGTTCATCGTCTTCAACACGCACACTTTCAAATCGACTGCATCCTCCAATGGATTTCGACTTAAATAGTCAATGTGTTGCATTTTGTGACCAGGGCGGTACTCGATGGAAAAGTCATAATCTTGGAGTTTCACCCACCACCTCGCAACACGAGGGTGTAAGCGGTAGTGCGGCGGCTGTAATACGCAACTGGTTGAAGAATGCCATTATCCTTTTGAAACAGAGCAGCCCCCAGGCCTATTGAACTAGCATCTGTATGTAGTTCACACGGCAACTCATGGTTGTAAAGACGTAATACAGGAGAATCAGTTAGCTTCTTGATAATGAATTGTCTTGCTGACTCGCACTCAGGTATCCATTTGAATGGCTGATCTTTCTTCAATAAAGATGTTATTGGTGCGGTAACTTGGGAATACCCTTTGATAAATCGGCGAAAATATCCCGCCAGACCCAAAAATTGCCGTACACCTTTTAAATTAGTAGGGGCTATGGTTTGTGTTAATGCATGGACTTTTCGTGTACTCGGGCGTACTGTTCCTTCACTTAGCCTTACTCCTAAATATTCAGTCTCTTTGGCAAAGAAAACGCACTTTTCATAATTCAGAGAAAATCCAGACGTAGCTAGAGCATCAAGCACTTCTTCTAAGTTTTGCAGTCCCTCCGAAATGGTAGCTGACGGCACCAACACATCATCCAGGTAAACAAATGCCTTTTTTCCTTTCAGATGTCCCAAAGCTTTGTCGATAGCCCGCTGATAAATACTTGGCGAATTAACGTAGCCGAATGGCATTCTGTTCCACTCGTATAGTCCATCCGGCGTCACGAAGGCTGTTATATGTCTGGACGATTCATCAATTTCCACCTGATGAAAACCGGACCTCATATCTAAAGTAGTAAAATATCTGGCGTGGCATAAGGCATTAAGTTGGTCCTGTATAAGTGGTAACGGATATCTTTCCTTCACTACTTTTTTGTTCAACTCACGGTAATCCACGCACATTCTCGGCTGGCCATTTCTCTTCGTAACCAACACTATGGGACTGGCATATTCTGAGTTACTTTCACGAATTACTTTGTCCTTTAATAGTTCACTTATTATATTCGCGACCTGAACTCGCTCCTGATATGCTAATCGGCGAGGACGATATACAACTGGAGTGCTGTCTTTCAACGTGATCATCATTTTTCCGGTTAAAATATGATCTGGTGTTCTAGCCCTATATTTCATCAACATCTTTTCTAAACGCAACTTTAAATTGGTATCTAAATTAGGTTGATTAATTGTGATTTCAGGGAGCCACTGGCCAACGAGAACCTTCTGAATGTCACATGGTTGATATTGTAAATCAAGTCCGGTACGGTTTTTTACTATATGAACAAATGGCCGACTTATAATGTCCCAGCCAATAATAATATCCAACTCACCTGGAATAACTTTATCAGGAACCACAACAAAGTCAATATCCAGAGTGATTGTTGACAAAACAAGTATCAGGTTACAAACACCGATTGGATAAACAGTTTGATTTCCAAATCCCACGAAGGCGCGCACTTCACTACTTGGCTTTATAAGACCGTCCAATGCAAGCACTATGGAATGTTTTATAATTGACAACTCAGCTCCTGTGTCGATGAGATACTTGAATGATAGCGCCTTTTCTTCGTATAGAACTGTTGCTATCGGTGTTGTCGACAGATGGCGTCATTTTTTTATTAAAAATGCTTTTCTGGGCTTTCCATGCTTAAGCCAACAATTGATGTCAGTGTGGCCCATTTTCTTACAGAAATCACACACAGGAACATCGGGAATCTTATTTTTGTCAGAAGTTGACGTATTCTTAATGATTGATTAATTGGGTTCACCATCTTTCTGAACCACCCGACATTTGTTCTGATGATGTCCGAGTCGGCCGCATTTGAAGCATGTAAAAGTCGAAGTTGATTGTCCAAAACGAGCGCCCCTCGGATCATGCCTTTGCTTGGATCTACTTTCTCCACGTTTTTCGGCCACAGGTTTGAATGATCTTGCACGGCGAGCATCAAACTCGCTGAGTAATACCAATAATTCTCGTTCAGATGCTGGCTTTTGTACTCGGATTGCAGAACGGGCTTCGTTGTGTTCCAACCCATACTCAACCATACTGAGAATAATATTCCATGGTAGCTGATTGTAAAACCGGTTAATTGAACGTAGTTTTTGGTTTCCATAGTCAGATAATGAATCACATTCACGACTGCTCAAAGTTGCAGCAATATATGCACGTGTTCCGGGGTTTTCACGATCCGGAAATGCAACAATGAGATCATTGCAGAATTTGTCCCATGTTCTGGCGAGGGGTCTCCAATCACGATAATAATAGTACCCTCGATGTTTTAATGCATTTCCAGCTTTGCTAATCATCAAAATATCGCTGACATTGAGTTCATTCTTCAACTTCGAACAATCTTCGAGCCATTCATTGATTGGGTACGAACTTTTATCAGGATCATAGCTCGTGATCTCAAAAGAATAAACTTGTGTACTTGAAGCCTCCACCATTGCGTCATTATGTGTTGGCTGCGGCAATGACGTCACACTCTTTGATTGATTTGTTAGTAGAGCAAGTTGTTGTTGCTGGGCTGTTACTAGATTGATAAGTGTTTCCTGCCACTGAGCCTTAGGACGTTTGAGACGTTTAGCTGCCCTGGGAGGTAATACGTCCATCACTTCGAAGTCACTGTTTTCACTGTCACTAATCTCGCCTTCCTCGGCCATTTTCAGTTGTTTTGTGTCTAATAGTCACTTTTTAACTAAAAATCTATCAACACACTGGACAAGAGTGTATCCCACTTCTGATAATAACTTTTAACTTTTGAAATGACTCGAGATATTAACGATAAAACGAGATTTATTGTCTGTATGATTGACACTTTCTTTAATGACGCGATACTTTTCGTTGAGCAGACGACCAAAATCAACAACGGCAGTAACGGCACCATGTAGACTGGACTCGTGGCATCTGCCATGTCATATGTCACGTCAACCTCAACTGTCTCGGCTATCCTGTAGTACTGGCAACACAGCAATTGGCTTATACATACATAAATGATCCAATATTATGTAGAAACAAATTGGGAAACATATTGTACACATGTGCGATCAAATAATAAGAACAACACTTGAACATTTCTGAGTTGTGCTTAGGAATATCCATGAAAGTCTTATCACGAGTATTGGCCTGATATATTTGTCCTCTTCTGGTAACTGCCTCATACAGATAAGAAGGAGTTTCAGATTACATTATTTTGAAGATGAGGCAACACATATGCAGGAACCTTCTCTCATTCATATTGTGGCCAAAAATGTCACTCACATGTTGGCTGACGTGATGTCTTCTGGACAGATTGTGGACATATCTAGCATATGTATTTTGTATTTTCTGAATTCTATATATATTAAAACTGGTGAGGAAAGGCCCATAAACAACATCCAGATATCCTGGTATGGATAAAACTAGGGATTCAGTTAAGATCTTTTTTGCTGTCGCTGGCAGAATACTTAAACTCAAAAAGAGGCTTCAGGCGCAGATAACATCTCTGGCAGACTTTATTCACGTGTCCATTGAAAGAGAGCTTTCTGTCCATGTACAGTCCAAAGTTTTTCACTTCGTCCTTCCATTCAATAGTGTTGTCATTAAGCCTCAAAGTATACTCGCTGAGATCTATGTCATTTTTTGAGAACATAATAGCTTGCGTTTTCTGCGAGTTGATTATTATGGAATTTTCAGCAGCCCATTTTGAGATCCTACCCATATCATCACTCAACCATGAGAGGCCATTGTCTATGCATTCAGGTGGAAAATGAGAGTATATTTGCAGATCATCGGCATACATATGGTACTGGCATTTCTCAAGTACTTTATCAAAATCAGAGGTGAATAATGTGAAAAAAAGGGACCCAGGATGGATCCTTGTGGTACTCCGTTGTTGGTGTTAGATCCGTGTTCAGTTCTATTAAAAGCATATTTTTCCTGTCTCCAGAATTTTTGTCCTCTTGATTGCTAGCTGTAAATATATCGTATTTCTTCAAAGCTGAATAACCAATTGTCGAGTTTTTGATAGTCACACTCTCACAACCTGTATGGAGGAATGGGATTTTCTTATTATTGATATTTTTGATCCGGCAACGAAGACTTTTGGGGCTATTTCATCGTTATGGACAATGACCTCTTCCATAAGAGGAAAGTGTTAAACCTTCTTATCACTTCGTATCTGAGTGGAATGGATATGACCTTCACCTCTGGACTGGTGTGAATCGGTAATTCAAGAGAACCAACCAAAGTTTGTAGAGTCATTATCCAGTCATTACAGCTCAGTTGATATTGATATTTAGCGATAAAGTATCTACCTAGAATTCTTTCGGCAGGCACAGGAAAGTTTTCATCCACTAAGTGGAAAGTATGCTTGAATACGTAATCATCGAC
This sequence comes from Orchestes rusci, assembly GCA_958502075.1. Classification (NCBI taxonomy): domain Eukaryota; kingdom Metazoa; phylum Arthropoda; class Insecta; order Coleoptera; family Curculionidae; genus Orchestes; species Orchestes rusci. The sequence continues at coordinate 58,563,530 of OY293303.1, read as the reverse complement.
GAAAATGTTGGCGTCAACAGTTCCCAGAGACTTGGTGTATCCTCCGGTGACTCCTTTTATTTTGCATTTGCTGGTGGTGTGAATGTTTTCTCCTGCATACATTTTATTTCTTTTGAATAATGATACATCTGCTCCAGTGTCTACTAATAATGTGATGTGATCATTTCCAGACATATCGGTTTGAATAATAACATAATTAGAAAGTGTAAGGTCCATGCTGTATACGTTAAGGAATTCCCCAATGGACCTTGTTGAGGCTCCTGGTCGTTTTCCGAATGTTGGTCAATGTTGTAGCTCCTGACATACCTTTGTGGTCTACGTCTATATGCGGCAACTCTATTCTGATGGTCGTATGAAGTGTGATTTGAATAGCTGTTATTGTTGTTCCTATATCGATGACCTAGAAGCAATACCTGGTAAGTACAAAAGAATGCAAAAATCCCGCGTATGGCGTCATTATACTGGAAAGGGTTATATCAGTATAGCATAGCAAGCTTGCTGGATTGAAAACCTCAGGTGCAGAGAGAGGCATTTCAACGTTTAATTGACTCACTGCTTGGAAACAATCTTCTCGCTTTTCCATCCCATTGTCCAACGAAGGCTGTAACTCCGCGATTTCCATTCCAAGCGACGACACCATGACACGTTGGAGAACTAATCATATGTTGAACAGGATCAGCACACTTAAGACATCTTCCAACTAACCATATTATCAGGTTGAATTGGATCAGCAGACTTTATAAATCTTCCACATTTACTGATGCAATTGATCGATTTTGATGCCTCAGGTACACACTGCGGCTTATATCAAAAGAGTCCTCTTCAGTACGCTTTTCAGAGTTTCAAAGCAGCGCAGGCTGTCGAAATGTACAAAAGGATCTTAATATCAAGAGACACACCGAATGCACCTTGCTCATTCACAATAAAGTCAACACGCCCGTACTCGTCACGTCACTTTCTTTCGAAATCATCTTTCCCATCGTAGGTTTTATTTCCACGATTCTGTTCGGCCTGATGGAATCTTTACATCACTCAACTCAAAGTTACAGCCACTCTACCAAACGCACCACGATAAATTTGATAGAAGGATCGCCATGTAGAAGATATAACGTCGAAGGGGTGAGGGTAGTAATGATAGGATGGTTGTTTCAGTAAGACTGTATTTTGAAAAGCAAATAGAGGTACCTCGAAGTCTACGATGTTTTGCTTATGCATATAAATAATGATTAATCTAGGTTACATGTTTATACCAATAATTAGTAATGCACTACTATCGGTATCAATGCCTTCTTTCATTAAAGCCTCACAAAGTCTTTGTTGTAGATCAGCCTTTTTCCCGCTCGTATTCAAATCACGTTCCACCAACTCCAACTCGTCAATCTTCAATCCGGTTAACAGCACTTTCGTGGTCATGATAGTCGTTATCATCATCTATGTTCGATTCTGTAGCACAAAATAAATCTCACTTCCGATACCAATGTAATATTTTTCGGCACTGTCCAGTTTCAATTACTTTATTTAGAGTCACTACGTTCACACTCAATAATCTATATCACAACCACAACTCTTATTTATGTTTATTCGGGATTTATGTGCTGCAGAAACATAAACATATTCCGTCAAATTAATAATAAAAATGCAAGAATGCGACGAAACAGAAGAGTATCACTCACGAAGACAAAACGACCATTGAACACACATCAACAACGGTATCTCGAAAATGATTTCACAAAAGATGAGCTGTTGTGAAAAATATCTCAGTCGAAATTTTTTTATTGTAGAGCTTTGCAGCCTAACTGAGAAATGCGGCCAACTTTTTTCCAAGCCCTGTATCTCAACACCGGATATGACCTTAACATCACCGCTATGTGTTGCATGAGTGGTTACATGCCACACTGAAGTAGTGCTAGATAATTTGAAGGAGAAGAAGCCAAATAGTGTCCAATCCCCTCTCTGGGGAGCTAACACCTTGTCGTTGGTGAGAGGGCTCAGTAGTCTTCAGAGCCAGGGAGCGATGCCGGCGTTAGCGTAGCCACTGGTAGGGTCACCCTTGCCGGTAAAGTCTCGAAGAGCAGAAGACGAAGCTAAGAAAACTCTCACGCAGCGTCTGATCCAAAATGGTCGGCTGCAAACAGCGTCGGTCCTCCAGGTTAGGAGCGGCTGAAATTAACACTCGCCAACCCGCAGGGCAAGCGTGACGCTTTTAACTGCCAAATCTTCCCATCCCCAAAACATGCTTAGTCTTAAGACGATAAAAAGTCCCCAGGCGGGTAGAGCGGTAAGCTCAGAATCCCGCACTGCAAACGCAGTCTGCTCCATAGAATCTGGGGGGAGCAAAAATTCAGCAACGACTACAAACAGAATATCATCATTATTCATAGCAACATACAATATTAGAACTATGAGAACCGAGGAACACCAATTAGAACTCGATGAAGAACTGAAGAATATCAAGTGGCACATAATCGGCCTATGCGAGACACGTTTGCCGGGACAAAGAGTAACTATATTGAAATCGGGCCACATACTATTCCAAAACAATAACGATATCAACCATCACCTAGAAGGAGTAGCCCTCATGATAAATAAAACCATGAAACACCTGATCACAAGCTACCAAGCTGTGTCTAACCGTGTTGTATACATTACCGTAAGTCTTAACAGACGGTACTCCATACAAGTGATCCATGCATACGCTCCAACTAGTACATCAGAGGATGAAGAAGTAGAACAACTCTATGAGGACATATCCAGAGCGTTAAAAATGGAGAAGACAAAGTTTGCCATTATTACTGGCGACTTCAATGCCAAACTAGGAAGGAAAATCCAGGACGTTCAAGAAAACATAGGCAAGTCTGGACTGGGAGATAGGAATAACAGAGGCGAAATGCTACTCAACTTTCTAGCAAATGAGAACTTGTATCGCCTCAATACCTTCTTTCAAAAACCAAAACAAAGAAGATGGACCTGGAAGAGTCCAGATGGCGTCACAAAAAACAAAATAGACTTTATACTAACAAATGCAAGAACAACATGCAGAGACGTAACAGTGATAAATAAAATACACACTGGTAGCGACCACCGCCTTGTTCGTGCCCATTTCGCCATCAACTTGCAGACAGAAAGAAATAAATTAGTCAAAGGGTCCCGCTTCCCAACAACACAAGAAATCAAATTGCAAAGAGATAAATATCAGAAGGAACAAGAAAATAAACTACAGTCTATAAATTCTCTCACCGACCTAAGTAAAGATCAAATCGCCAAAAAAATACAAACCAGCATCCATACAAGCGTAAAAAAGATATGCTCAAAGAGAAAACCTGCCAGCAAGAAACTATCAGCTAACACTCTGAATCTTATGAACCAACGAAGAAATCTGCAAAGACACACAGATCAATACAGGGACCTAAACAAAAGTATTAAAAAGGAAATACGCAAAAAAATCAGAAGTTACAACACCAAATTGATACAAGATACCATCGAACAAAACGGTAACATGAGGGTGTTAAAATCGAAATTTTCAAGGGGAAGAACAAGTGAAGGTGAGGAACAAGGACAACAAAATTATGACAAATAAAAATGACATCACAGGAACTATAGAAGAATTCTACGCTACTCTCTACTCGTCCACACTTGAACATCCAATGGATAGAACGGGAAATATAAGGAATGTTGGGTCGGAAGACATACCGGATATAACAGGGGTAGAAATACGAAATGCACTCTGGGGAGGACAGAATAACGACCGAAATGATTAAGCTGGGCGGAACCTTGTTGGAAAAATATGTCCGGATCCTTTTCAATAAATGTCTCCACGAAGGCAAAATACCGGAGAGCTGGCATGAGGCTGAAGTCATGCTACTGTTCAAAAAGGGGGACTCAACAAATATATAAAACTATAGACCCATCAGTCTATTATCACACCTCCATAAACTTTATACAAAGATTTTAACAAACAGACTAACACAGAAATTTGATCTATACCAACCCGTGGAACAGGCCAGATTTCGGAAGGGTTTTTCCACAATAGACCATCTGCAATCAATCAGAACACTTATCGAAAAGACAACTGAATATAACATACCAATTCACATGGCCTTCATCGACTTCCACAAAGCTTTTGATTCAATTGAAATATGATTATAAAATCCATGGATAATGCACGTATGGATATACCTCTATAATTAAAAATATATACAAAAATTCATCCCTCCACGATAAAATCGACGAGGACACTAAAACTAACAGCATTAAGGTTCAACGTGGAGTCCGACAAGAAGATACCATATCACCAAAATTGTTTACATTGGCTCTTGAGGATGTCTTCAAAAGACTACACTGGGAAAATAAAGGGATCAAAATAGATGGAACGCACCTAACAACCTGCGATTTGCGGACGATATCGTGTTGATATCAGATGATGACACAGAGATCAAAGAAATTCTACAACAGCTAAACAGGGAAGCAAAAAATGTCGGACTACAAATGAACTTTTCCAAGACAAAAATAATGAGCTCAAAAAATACAAATGTATCTATTGATGACACAAATATCGAAAACGTAAATAAATACAACCATCTGGGACATACAATATCATTAGAGAAAGGAAAAAGATCGACAGGAATATCAACACGAATAAAACTCTTGTCATATGGCAGACTGTCACATGCATTGAAGAATAATGCTATCCCAATAAACTTAAAGCGCAAGGTCTTCGATTGCTGTGTTTTACTCGTTGCCACATACGGCATAGAAACTATTGCGCCAACTCAAAAAAACGCCAATTAACTGAGAGTGATGGAGAGGGCAATGGAAAGGTCAATGCTGGGAGTGAGTCTGAGAGATAAAAACAGAAACGAGGATATCCGGAGAAAAACGAAAGTTGAAGACATAATAGGTAAAATCGCAGAAATGAAATGGCGATGGACGGCCCATCAAGACAAGACAACGATAGATGGACGCCAAAAATCATAAAATGGAGACCGAGAGTGACAAAGCGAAGTATGGGCAGACCGCCTTTGAGATGGATGGATGATATAAGAAGGATGGCAGGTGTAAACTGGTACCAAAGAGCCCTGGACGGGAATCAGTGGAGGGAAATTGGGAAAGTCATATGTTCAGGAGTGGACGAAAAATGGCTGAAGAGAGTGTCCAATCTATTATCTCCTCAGTCTTCTTATCTTACTCCTGAGGTAAAGCCTGTGGTGGTTCCAATCCTCAGATAGTTTATTGATCTTTGATATATTGAAACCTTTTCTTTGTCGCCGCCCTGAGGTGTTACAGATTCTGACTCCACTACGCAGAAGTGTTGGTGGTGGTTCAAACATCCTCAGAGAGGTCGACATTTTGTAGGAATTTATGATCGCAGCTTGAAGGTATTTGCATATTATTCCACTTCACTGCACTCCTCATCACTTTTCCAGACCTTGCACATAGTCGTTATGTTCTGAAGGTGCGTGCCGCTCGATCGGGTGCCAGCATCAGCGGTTAATTGATTCTTCTTCTCAGTTTTTTGCCTTGCATGAGTGTTATTGACAGCAAGAAGAACTCATAGTACTGCATCGATGACCTTTGTTTTAGGGTCTTCACGTCTTCCTTCTCAATCCCGCAAACGAAGACGTGCCCTTGATTAGCTCTTTCCTCCCGTCGTGATGGAAGAGACACCATCTTTTGTCTTGGAAACGCGGGATTTGTTTTGCCAGACGACAAAGCATAGCCTTCTCCTCCACGACTTCAGATTTCTCTGCATTCGGGACTTTGAGAGTGGTTTAAGGCTCAAGGCTAATAAGAGTGATTAAGGCTGTAGTACAATTGATAGCTAGCAGCCAAAAAAGTTGATGATTCAACAGAAATCAATTGACCCTATCAGGCGTCAGGCTCCAGTCATACCTAGGGGTGGACGACGGAAATGTACAATAGTCCCGTGACTGCAGTTCAAAGGAATATAAACACCGCATCCTCATTCTGTTTGAAACAATAAAGTAAATGGAGAGTAGCTTCGTCAGTCTTGGCAGCTTATCCACACTCACAACTCCAAGTTGACGCCAATAGACACCTCACTAAACGAGTCTAAACATGTTGCGATAGAGGCATCGGCTCTTCGACAATTTCATGATGCAAGTAGCAATGTAAGTGGTACTGGTTCATGGGCTTGGCATCAGTTCAATCAGTTGTGACTTGCGGCGATACGGAGTCTGGCACATAGATTACACAGCTCCAGATGGGAATATCCCATTGACAAGAAAGCGACGCGGCGAGCGCCGTCTTCATTTAGATAGTTGATTTAACTTCTGGAACCTTCGCCATAACGTTTATTAAAAATCAAAATTATTTTCTTTATTATTCAGAAGGGGAATTAATTCTACAACATCTGATCTTATTCAATAAGAATTGAAAATGAAAACTTGGTAATTTACAATTACCAATTTCTATTTGCAACTAAACTAGTCAAAACCAATTAGGGACCACTTTTAAAAATTATTGTATCTTTTCAAGTTTTTGAACAGTCCCGGTTTAATTTAATATACTTATACCTTATCAGTAAGGAAGATAAAAAAATTAAAGAGAATGCTTTGGGCTCCTAATTTTTTGTATAAAAATTCCAAGACATGTTATTTTAAGAAATATTTAGGAATATTAGTATCCGATTTTGCACATTCCAAGGCAATACAGCTTCATTTAGCAAAGTGCGATGAACAATTTCGATGATTTAGGAAGAGATATTGTCCAAAGGACACCTTTGACTCGAGATGAAGTAGTGACAGCAGTAACTTTGTTTCAAGAAGGCTACTCTGTTAGAAGTATTGGCCGAAGACTTCGTAGGAGTCATTCGGTAATCTCTAGACTTCTCAATCGACATGGACAATTTGGTATAGTTACAAGAAGACCTTATCCTGCCAGAGAAAGGGTGACTACACATCGCGAAGACCGCATTTTGGTAAGGTCAGCACTCCAAAATTCGACTCGAACAGCAAGGAACATTGGTGATATCCATTTTGACGCTACGGGAAGGCAAATATCAACCCAGACCGTACGAAATAGGCTTCACGAAGCCTATTCAAGATCTAGAGTTAGAGCTGTGACTGCTGTGAGGCTCCAGTTAACTCGTGAGCATAGAAGAGCGCGGTTGAATTTTTCCAGAAATCACATGCTTTGGGACATGGACCAATGGCAGCACGTTCTCTTTACCGATAAGTCAAGATATCGATTGAGCCACAACGACGCACGTGTACGAGCATGGAGACGTAGAAGTGAGCGATATCTACAGTCAAATGTCACAGAAACTATTCATTTCGGAGGGGGCTCCATTATGGTCTGGGGAGGAATTTCTTTGACGGGACGCACCAATTTACATGTCTATTGAGATGAATTTGTGAATGCTCGCAGATACTTAGATGACATTGTAGAACATTATATCATTCCATTTGCTGCAGAAGAAGGTCCAGACATTGTCCTTCAACACGATAATGCGAGACCCCACACCGCCCGACTAGTAACACAATATCTGGAGGAACACATCATCGAAGTTTTAGAGTGGCCGGCCAATTCTCCCGATCTTAATCCTATAGAGCATCTTTGGGATGTTCTTCAGAGAAGGCTAAGAGATCGTCCAGCCGCTGCAAATTTGAATGATCCAGCAGAAATGGTCCAGGAGGAATGGAACAACATTCCCAGGGAAATTATTGAAAATCTCATTAACTCTATGCCTAGACGTTGCCAAGAAGTCCGATTAGCCCGAGGCGGGCACACACATTATTAACTTTTTGAATTTTATCACTTTTTATTTTTTTTTCCTGAAAATTTTTTACAATAAAATCATTATTTTTAGTTTTTCAAGTGTATTTTTTTCTTTTTTCCTTTATTTTCAAAAAAGATAGGGATTCTGAAGCCTATTAATCCTTGAAAGAAATACTGTTGTAGGATTTATGAAATAATGTTTTGAAAAAACTAAATGCTGATTTTTAAAAGTGGTCCTTAATTCGTTTTGACTAGTTTAATTCATTCAAATCAAATCTTATAGAATAAAAGTTTGGAGCAGGTAATTGAAATAAATCCAAATACAATATACTTTTTAGTAAGAACGTATATAATGTAAATATAAATAACAGAATAAAATGTTATTATTTTCAAAGTTGATTCAGATCTTGAGCAAGAACAATAAATGATATATTACACTCATTTCAAAATCAAGTGAGTACAGGTATTTTGGCATATAGAATGATGATACTTTTATCTATGAACACTAAAACACTGCTATCATTTGAGCTGCTACATTTTCGAAATGCTGCAAAACGTTCATTTTTCCTGTTAAAAGGTTGAATACAAAGAGATGTGGGGTTTCTCGGAAAATGCTGTCTAGTCAAAAATTCTGAAATATTGACGCTTTTTATAAAATCATGCATACACTAAAAGTGCACATTACTCCGATTACTCGTAGACGGCAATGACACAATTGGTGTAGTTAACAGCTCCTGATGCATAGTCTCTGGAACAAAAATAGTAGTAATGTAAGGATGGGATTAATTTTTTTGATGTTAAAATGGAATATTGGTTCAATTTGGAACAAAAAGTTGTACTTGAATACGTTTTTATTCTGGATGCATGGATTGGAGTTTCAAAAATCATCGATAACTATTTTTTTTAACGGATATTTTTCCATTACCTATATGTATACAGGGTGTCCCAGAAGTATTGGGAGATATTTGAAGGACGGCAAGTTGGAACAAAAATAACACTAAAACATTCTACAGAGTTTTTTCGTACTTCTGAGACTTCAAACTACTCAGTGATACAGGAACCCAAACACTCATATTAAGATTCGAACATATAGTTTCAATTATCTCCCTTTGATAATGAAGCTATCAGGTCAACTTTTTTTTTACCTAAAATAATCAATTTTTCATTTGTTAACTCCACAGAGTGCTTTAAATTTCCAGAAAATTTAACCCAATGCTTATGGAATTACCAGTATGGCTCCAAAATGCTGACACTCTTTGGAGTTTGCAAATAAAAATTTGACTTTTTTTATTGCAAATAAATTTGTAGCTTTATTCGTTCTGAAAATTTGATTTTGGAGTTGACATGATGATCACTTTTTTTTCAAGGGATATTAAACTTTGTAATACACCATGTAATTGTTATAGAGATTTTGAATCCAAAAGAAGATAAATTAGTGTTCCTTGTTTCTGATTAGAGAATACCTTTGTAATGTTCTACATATTTACCTTGAATCAGCACAAGACGCACTTGAATAGTCAAACAGTCAAAATAAGACAGTCAATACACAAAATATTGTACGAAACTCCAAAACCACAAAAACAACCGTCAAACTCAAAGAACAATAAAAATGCGCATAATATTTCAAATTCAAAACCTCCTTGTCACCAAACTTCCAATTCGAAATTGTCAGTTTTTTTTGAGAAGGAATGAATTGAAACCAATTTCTTTTTTAGGAGCAATTTTTCATGCTTTACCAAAATTAAAGCTAAATTTGGAATAATAGCAATCAAAAATGACACGTATTTTCAAAATTGACAAAAAAATAAAAAAATATTATCTATGAGCTGGATCGATGAGGATTAAATTTATTACAATTTTAAATAACCGGCAACGTTCCCACTTTTTCCCATGAGTCCTCATTTTTCCGTCATTCTACAGCTGACTTGTCAATGAGCTAGCGCCTCTGGTGGGTGGTAGTGGGAACACCAAACTTCTGTCCTTTTCACCAACGACTGACATATAATTTTCTCATCTAAACCTACTTCACCTATGATCTGGCATCCCATTTTGGACGGCAAACCACGACGCGCGACGCGTTGACGTTCATGATACACTCACGTAGGACGCAGCGTCACTCAGTATCATGGGTGACGCTGATGCAAGTTTCAACGTGTAGAGATTTGCGTCGATGCAAAGACGACTACTTTTCATGAAACCTTGGAGTCAATCGCAACAAGTTTTAGAGTGTGTGGGTTACTTAAAGGGTTTCACTTTGGTTACCATCCATGCCAGTGAAGTATCATTATTGCTGGTGACCTTGATGATCTCACCATCATAGGATGAAGGTGGCTGGCTGGTTTATGTTACTATAAAGGTGACGACACTGAGAAAAGTCCCAAGAAAAAAATATTTTCTGAAACTTGTTTGGAGTTTTCAATTGGATATTTTTCTGCTGGGACAGTGAAATTTTTTGTTGTTATGAAAAAAAACTATATTCAGGTGTACCTTTCGCACATTCCTTTATCCGTTCCGAATGTCAATTCTTTATCAACATTGATTCAATTATCAATTCCATTGAACTCTATACATAGTTTGACAAGTTAAAAATCAATTTTTTTGAGTTACTTTGAATGCAAGTGTATTGGTACAAATTTAATACTAATTGCGAGCAGAATCATTTTAAGTAGGTAGATATTATGTTGTGTGCCACAAGCGCAACTATTATTATTTAACAGATTTTGTTGGGTATTCCGCCACACCCTTCCAAAAATTTTCACAAAAAGGACTTAGCTTGACGCAAATTTAAATAAAAAATCACTTAACGTATCTATAGATATCCAAGATTTATCAAATAAGCGATGCATTGAGCAAGTGTATTTGTGCATTTCCAGAGGGCACTGGTTTGATTAATTTTTTGAGTGAACAGTCACTTATTGAATATATATTTGATTTCTAAATACATAGATGATTTTTAATTTAAATTTGCGCCAAGCTAAGTCATTAGTTGGGTCATACTTCATCGACATTATTTTTAATGAAAACCTGTAAAAAAGCTATATTCTAATTTTGACATCGAAGACCTCAAAAAAATATAAAGTTCAACACATTAGTATAATCAGAAAAAAATATGTAAGAATTTGACGGTAAGAAAAACAGGGACTCCCAACTTTGTGCTGTTACTCATAATCATCAGGACGAATAGATCTGTTCACAAAAAAATTAATATACATTGAAAGTATTGTAAAACAAAGATTTCGATATGATAATAACTATATTCGAAGTGTGCTTGCAAAAAAATCAATCAAATACAACAGCAGCCGTTCAAAATAAGAGATTTGGTTTAGCGAACAAAAACGCACTGTGACGTCAGATACTTGATAGGAATACGGAACGTACTTATATTCAATTATTATGACGTTAGACGTCAAAACAATATTAAAGTTTGCATGTGTTTTGAGTTCGACAGTATAGAGCATTGCCACTAATTATCAGGAAAGTTTATTTATTCTCCGCAAATATGGAGGACGGTTTCCAGAAAAAAGATTCACATAATTTGTCGAGGGTAGACGTGACGTAGTTTTTGATAATATGCAGTTGTTGACAAAGTGTTTTCGTTCGGCTTTCAAAGGTTTCACAATTCCGTCTCACTGCCGCAAACCATAATTTTCTTTTTGCTGTCTGCATTGGTTACTCAAAAGAATTTTCGTCAGCGTTTCTTGCCACCATAATATTATTTATTATGTCAAACCGTGTATGACACCAGTCATATATTATTTATCTTTATCTATGACTACAGTACGTTACCTATGACTACAGTGAATAAGCGCGTAGGTGACGTCACACTCTTTATCTAGCCTTAACGCGTTTTGGCAAATTTGTTCAGCGAATAACGCAGAAAATATTTGACTATTTTTTAAAAAACTTCATAGGTGTTCATGTTACACCTATATCTACCATTTTCAATAAAAAACTAGATTTTGTACACAGACCTATTCTCTTTTTTTTTATGTCAAGTAGTGTGCAAGATATGACAGCACCCCAAAAAGTGCAAAATTTCGTTTTCAACCTGTATCCAAGAAACGAAAGGTATACATTTTATAATAAGACTATATTATGAAATGGGTATACATACATAGGTTATGTCTGTTTGCGGCAATGTAACGGCAAAGCGGCACGCGAAATCCCCAATGCTCTATTTTTTTTAATAGCTGAGATACCCTGCAGTCTCGACCAAAATGGGACACTGTGTACTACGTCTTGAAAATAAATAGGCGATGATTGGTGAAAATGTGACTTTTTATAGAAGGTGTTCCCGAAATGTTTGTACATAATTTACATATCACAATCAGCCCAGGTGAAAATAGATCGATTCGTTTTTATCTTCATCAAAGTGCAGATATTGATATAAACGTGACAGGTCTCTGAGATTCATAAACGAGTTGTTTTGGGAGTTTGTAAACTGTCCTTACATTTTTGACGTTCACTCTAGATATGATTTGCAATGTCAGAGAAATCCTACGTGTACCGGTTAAAAAAGAAAAGGTACATATAAGTATCTGCAATCATAATCAACTTCATCATTTCATTGACGAAGAACTTAATAAAATTGAGTATACAATAATCAAGGGCCGTTAAAAGCGAACATTTTAGTTACGTTTCACAATTTTATGTATAACGTAGAGGATGTCGCATACAAAAGTGTATGAAGTGTTGCAAAGCATGCGGGGTCGTTGAACGTATTGTTTACATATTTATTGCATATTCTGAAAATAGAATCAAGAATATTAGACCTGTATTTTTTCTGTTCTACCTGCGAGAAGAGTTCAACCTGACTTTTACTGGATCTATACTATTAAAAATCAAGAAACGCATTCTAATTTCGTCACAAAAATAATCCACATTTGATAAATAAAAACTGTTGATCATATCGCTATCAAACTGTCGGTTGATTATCGGAATCTGATTTTCGTATCACTTTTCCATGTTTTAGACAATCAAAACAAAGAAACGAAATGATATCTTCGCTTAAATAACACTTGACACACTTGATAGTCTAAGAGCCAGTGACATTTTTCAGTGATGATTTAGTTAAGGCCTATTTTTTGAGAGAAAGTTGGACCCTAATCGAGTGTCATCCGAGAGGTTTCGTCCTGATCGCGGTTCCAAGGGGGTGGCGGAACGCCCCCAACATGTTGAGAAATTTGCATCTTTTTATCATTTAATTAAGGCTGAAGTTTTTACCAATTGTTCTTTGGCAGTCCACAATCATCCAGAAAAATTGGCGGATCGATTGGCCGGTTCCTTAAGGGTGGCGGACTGGCGGATCGCTCCCAACATGTCGTGGGACCAATGAACATTTCATAATATTATGATCCAGCTAAGTCTGAATTTTTCACCAGTTGTTCTTTGGTAGCCTACAATCATTCAGAAAAACTGACGGATCGATTGTCCAGTTACTCAAGGGTGGCGGATTACCCCCAACGTGGAAACAGTGAACTTTTTTTTGATTTAAATCGTTTTTTTATTAAAATCTCTTTTTCATATGTATTGTGTTTTTTTTCTAAATAATAATATTTCAAACAGATTGATTCTAAACATAATATTTCATTAAATGTTTTGACACATAACACAACGCAACTTAACTACTGTCCCACTGAACTTGGGTCATATTTAACAAAATGTGTGAGACATAATTGTAAGCAACTCAACCGACATTTGATCATTTTGAAAAAAGCCAATAAATAAAGCATCGGCACGACTAAGTAATTGTATTTTGATGACTTGATTTGATTTTACTTTTCAAAAATGGAAGCAGAGAAGGGAATATATATATATATATATATATTTTAATCAGGTGGTTTAAATCAATGATTTTTTTTGAATCATTTGATTAAGATCGCGATTTAAATCAGTAGTTCGAATGAATTTTTCTAAATCTACGCAACCCTGCCAATAACCTCCTGATATTTTGATACTCATTCGATACAAGTGCAACTCGAGAATAACAACTTTCTTTAGCGACATAAAATTTGAAAAAAAATTCAAAAGATTCAAAAAAATGATTCAAAGTACAAAAAGTCCGTGACTTGATGTATAGTTGCAAAATTATTTTCTACCTGCCTTTCGAATTGGTATGACAATATTATCTTCACCAGAGATGATCCAAGGACTGTGATTACAATGAAGATTTCAAAAAAATTTAAAAAGAAATCAAAGTTTCTATTGGAAATGTGGTTTCGCCAATTACTTGGAAGCGCCAATTAACATTTACACTGAAAATAGTTGTCACAAAAATACACCAAAAAATTCAGCCTCAACTGAATCATGATATCATGAGAAGTTCATTGTTCCCACGACATGTGAGGGGTGATCCGCCACCCTCAAGTACCCGGCCAATCGATCCGCCAATGTTTCTGGATGATTTTAGGCTACCAAAGAACAACTGGTGAAAAATTAAGACTTAACTGAATCATATTATGAAAAGGTCAATGTTCCCGCGACATATTAGGGGTGATCCGTCCCCCTCAAGGAACCGGCCAATCGATTCGCCAATTTATCTAAATGATTGTAGGCTACCAAAGAAAAACTGGTGAAAAATTCAGCCTTAACTGGATCATATTATGAAATGTTCATTGGTCCCACCACATGTTGAGGGTGATCCGCCACCCTTAAGGAACCGGTCAATCGATCCGCCAATTTTTCTGGATGATTGTGAGCTATCTAAGAACAGCTGATCAAAATTACAGCCTTAACTAAATCATACAAAGTTAATCGGTCCCACGGCATGTTGAAGGTGATCCGTCACCCTTAAGGAACCTACCAATCGATCCGCCAATTTTTTGGGATGATTGTGGACCACCAAAGAACAGCTGGTAAAAAATTCAGCCTCAACTAAATGATAAAAAGATGCAAACTTTTTTACATGTTGGGGGCGTTCCGCCACCGCCTTATGGAATCGCTATCAGGGCGAACCCTCTCGGATGACACTCGATTAGGGTCAGTACAACATTTTCTCAAAAAATGGACCTTAACTTGATCATCACTGAAAAATGTCACTGGCTCTCCTACTATGAGTAACTGCAGCAGAGTGTATTGGACTCTTAACTCACAATGTCTCATTATACAGTGGGTTCCCGGATCGTCGCATGAATATGTGGGGTTCAGCCCTGCTTGTATAAATTTGGTATATCGTATAGGTACCTAGGCAGAAAAGAGACATTTTTCCAGGCTGAAAGAAAATATGAACACGGACACTTCTTGAAGCACATTATTTTTCTTCTGAGACCACTCTACCTACTACTTACTTCAAAAAACACATCATCATTCAACATACTGAAAATATCTCATGTCAGGAATTATTCAATGTCATTGGAGTTTATCCATAATTAATCGTCATCAACGATTACATGAAATTAAATGAAACAAATATTTGCATCTAGCTTTCATTATTTACACTTGTCATATGTCCGTCATTCGTATTTTGTGAGTGTTTTTGAAGAAAATTTCATAATCAAAACATTGCTTTAGTGACTCACAATTAAAAAAAAGTGAAAAAAGTAAAAAAAGTACAGAACTTGATGGAAAGTAGCATGACCAAGCTGGGATTTAAAACCTGGTCCTTCTGCACGCTAAGCGAACATCGAACCGCTGAGCCAGCGGGGTCGAAAATATTCAAAATTCAGGTTAGAGCCGCCACGTTGCATTTGTCTTGCATAATAGTCACTGTAAAACAAACACCGACGTAAAAGTGTGAACTTTACTTTGTATCCTGAATGTATAGGATTAAATTTACTCAGAAACTAAAAAATATCTGAATAAAATGGTTTCATATTAAATTGAATAAAAATATAAGAACTATTATGCTTCAATCACATGCATTCAGGAAATGAGCTTGAAGCGCCTTCTATTGGAAAAAGTTGATAATAATTTTACCGCCTAGCAATTTTAGGGTATTTTGTCGGCCTAGCCTTATAAACGTCCACTTTCTCGCTCGCTTTCTCGTCTCTTTCGAGGCAGTGAAATTCGGTTTCAATGTCGTGTCAGCAGAAAACTAATTTTTGTGTCATAATTTTTAGTTTCGAAAAATCAAGTATGTCTTGGGAATCAAATCAGATCAAATCAAATATGCTTTATTGCCACAGAAAAATTTAAATAAATTTTATGGACAAAGCAAATACAAATGCAAAATGCTAAAGTGAAAACAATTCAAAACACGATAATACACATTACGTGGAACAATAGAACAATACTAGTACAAATATATTTTCCCAATACTTTGTCAAATTCAAATTTAAATGGAAATTGCTGCAGCGTGAAGAGCTTTTTCTATAAGAGATAAGACAAAATGTTATTGAAGAAAGTTGTTCAGAATGAGAAACTGGGTGAGGATGCAAAATTTAAAAACCCGCCGCCTACTTTGATATTTTGAAGTAATTCGGAAAGTTCTTCAGCAAACTCTGTTTAATCATGAATTACGCAATTCTGCAGAGTATAAAAGTATTTAAAAAATAAAAAAAAACAAACAAACGTTCAAAATATCAAGACTATAGTACCTATATTGTAGTCCTAGGCGGTAAAGTGACATTTTTCCAGGCTGAAAGAAGAACTGTACGGGCGAGCTTTAGCGAGGCCGGACACTTCTTGAAGCCTAGAAAAATCACTTTATCGCCGTGGTCTACATATTATTTTTCTGCTGACAACATATTCTACCTAACTGTGGATAATAGTATTTCCATACTTCAAAAAACACGGAATAGCTGATCATTAAAAACATTGAAACTATCTCACATCATTTTTATGTCCCAGAAAATATTCAATCTCATTGAAGTTTATTCATAATTAATCCGCATCAACGATATAGCTCTGAACCGTAATTTGACAATTTACCTGGTAGCCAAGGCGACAATCAAAGCCATCCATCCAATATTTTCAACTTGACAACATTGCTTTGGTCAGCTTTCAGAGCCAAGCCAAAATCAAGATGGCAGGAGTCAAAACAAACGATGACAATAAAGTGTGAAATTTAGTTCGTATCCTGAATATAGGATTCAATCTACTCAGAATATATAAGAAATATCTGAATAAAATGGTAATTCATTGAATATTAATTTGTTATACCTAACTTTTATGCACATGAATTCAGGAAATTGTAATCTTGTGACGCCCTCTATTAGAAATAGTTGAAAACATTTTTAACGCCTTGCCATTTTTCACTACTTTGTCGGCCTAGCCTTAGAAAGTCCCACTTTCTCGTATCTTTGGCGTCAGTAAAATTCAGTTTTAATGTCGTGTCGGCAGAAAAATGTATTTTCATGCTATTCTAGAAAATTAATGGAAAAATGCAAAATATCGAAGTAGGCGGAGGGTTTTGAAATCCTGCATTCTTACTCAGTTTTTCATGCTGAACAACTTTCTTCAATAACATTTTGTCGTATCTCTTATAGAAGAACCTCTTGAGAAAAATAGCTTTTGGGTTAATTTCCAAGACATAGGTACTTGATTTTTCCAAACTAAAATTGTGACACAAATTAGTGTCCATTCAAGCAGGGCTGAACCCCAGAAGATGAAATTTCAATCCAAAAATATTTTGTCTTTTTCACCTATTCATGCGTCGATCCGAGGACACAGTGTATACAATTCAAAAAAGAATGGGCCAATAAACAATATTGCCTACCTACTTCAATTTGCAGGTACCAATATTTTCGGCCTTGGTTTAGTATGACGCACCTGGCCCATACTTTGAATTTATTTCTTTGTCTAATAATACCTAACCATTCTAGGCATCTGCATTGATTTGGGCCTGAGAAAAATAAATATCTAAATGTTTTTATGATACAATTATAACTTGATGAATGCAACTCTTGTTTTTAAAAAACAATTTATTTTATAAGTTGCGATACACGATTGACAAAGCGGCTAATTTAAGACTGAAACCTACATTCTATGGCATGGATATACGATTACAATATGCAGCGTCAGCCCACGCTAAATACAAGCTTATTTTATATAGAGAATAGCATAAATGGCCATATAACTCCTCCCTCCTTAAGTTTGAGAAAATCGGGGTTGATTTTCGAAAGGGTCAAGTTTTATGTCCACCTTTACATCGTGCTTATTCTTTCGAGTTCTTTTGTAACACACATAAATGCTTAACACTATGATTACAACAATGATTAATATAAATGTGGTAATTGAAAGTCCATTACTTTTAACATCAAAGGTTTTTAAGGGTTGAACGACAAGTTTCTTGGCGTTCTCTAAATCTTCTTGAACATTTTCGAGATTTATTTCTTTCAATTCCAAAGGTTCGATTTCTTGTACTAACTTTTGATCAATAGATATTGAAGGAAGTTTTAGTCTCAAACTGATAGTATCAATTTTTTGAGAATCGTACAAGATATTTTTAATTTTTACTTTGCAATCAGAGGGTAAAATCAGGGTTGGTTTGTTGATTGTTTCAATGGTGTGTTGACTGGGACATTGGAAGTAAATGTATTCTGAAGAAGTAGGGATTATTATGATGGAGTTATCTTCCAATTGTGTTACAGAAGTGTCTTAATATTTGATTGGGGTCAAAGGGCAATGACTTGTCAGATTCATGGTTGCTGGAATGCAAGGCTCATTTTGATTTAACAAATTTGAGGGACATAAAGAGAATTCCTCTATTTCATAACAATTCTCTCTGATATTGTAGAAGTTATCACTAGATCTTAATAGATAGGGATTATTTATTGCTACTATTTTATTATTAATTGGAATTGGATAAATTCTGTACAAAATATAGGGTTTGTTTGAAATTAAAGGGATTGCGACGTAAAATATTATTAGGTCGTCTTTGATTGTCACGTCCGCGTGTGCCACTTCATAATATCGAATTATATTATGAAACGGGATTCTGACCTTGGGACTAGTGGAAGGAGTAGAAGAATGATCTTCATTTCCTGAAAAGATTAGGAATGTCTTTTAACGTCCTTGGGATGTCTTTGACTTGTAAATTGCATTGTCTTGTATCTAGGTTTTAGTTTGAGTCCTATTTTATGTGGTGTTTTTACGAGTTGTTTAGTACCGTCCGGTATTTCTGGGTCATTTTCTCGTTTTTTATTTAGTTTGGACAAGACATTTGCCTTTTTAGCATTTAATTTTGAATTGACATGTTCGTTAAGGTCTTTAAAGGTTTGGGCAAGTTCGTGTATATAATCAGTTTGTATCTGATTGATATTTTTCTCGAAATTTAATTGATAGTTTAAATTTCCTTTTAGTATTTGAAATGGGGTGTAGTCATGTGAAGAATGTATGCTGTTGTTGTAATTAAGAAGTGCTATATCCATTAATTCTTGGATGGTTTTAGTTCTATGATCATTTCTTAAGGCTAGTATACTTTCTCTTATCGTTGAGTGAAAGCGCTCGATTGGTGAATTAGAGTTGGGATTGTACGGGGTAGTGAAATGTAACTCTATTTGATATGTTTTACATAGATCTTGCACTAAATTACTTCTAAAAGTCTGTGCATTGTCAGTGGTTATTTTTGAAGGAGTACCATGATTAGAAAAGAACTTTATCAGATTTTGACAAATTTCTATTGCATTTTCATTTATAGGACAAGCAGCGGCAAATTTTGAAAAATTGTCTATGATTGTCAAGTATTTTTGACCGGATATAGAGTATACGTCCATGTACAGGTGTTCTAGTGGTTTATATCCAATTGGAGTAGGCTTATAGATAACTTTATATGGATGACGCTCATATTTGGTTTTCTGGCATATATCACATGTATTGACGTAATTGATTATGTCTCTTTCCATACTAGGCCAATAATATCTTTGCTTGATATTTTTGATGTTTTCGGTCATTCCTCGATGGGAAGTTTTTGTTGTATGGTGTCTTTCTATAATACTTTTTTGTTCGTCCATGTCTTCTATATCTTGAAGTAGGGTGTTAGAAATCACAAGTTGGTATGCATTATTTCTGAAAGTTTCTTGAAATATTCTTATTATCACCGGCTCTAATTCCTTATTGGGGAAATGCAGGCAATACATATCTGGTGGTAGATAATCTCGTAAGACTTCTTGGATTTCTTCTGTTGTTGGATCTTGACTGATGAAGATGATCAATCGTTTTTTTGTTTCGAACAATTTCGTACTATTTACATAAGATTTTTCTTTCTGTGTCCACTTAAAAATTATTTGATTTTTGTACAAATTTACAGGTTTGTTTACATATACAGCTCCTATCATGGGATCTTCTATTGAAGTATGTATCGTTACTGTATCTGATACGTTGTCAATTATGGGTTGCTGTTCTTCTTCCTGTAAAGGTTCTTTACTAGTAGATGGTTGTGGGTCTGGAGATCTGATTTTTATGTTCGATATTACGTTTATTTTTGGATTTTTCTTTTGGTCTATTTTCTTTGGATGTCCAAATAAATTTTCTTGTGATTCAAAAAAGTGTTTCATTTTTTCTAACCACACGTATTGATCTTCAGATTTTTCTTCTTCGTCGCATGCTGCTGACATATGGGTTGGTGGTGATTTAGTTATCTCTGTTGGAAACATTTCTTTTGGTGGTCTTGATAAAGCGTCTGCGTTTGCATTCTGCTTTCCTTTCTTGTACTGTATAGTGTAATCAAATTCCTGAAGTTTTAGTCTCCATCGAACTAATTTTGAGTTCGGTTCTTTGATTGAAAATAGCCATTGCAATGGTTTATGGTCAGTAACAATCGTAAATTTTCTTCCAAATAGGTACGGTCTGAAGTATTTTGTAGCCCATACGATAGCTAAAAGTTCTTTTTCTATCGTTGAGTAGTTACATTCCGCGGGATTTAAAGTTCTACTTGCGTAAGCTATAGGCAAGTCAGATCCAATTTTTCCTTGGGACAGTATTGCACCTACTGCATAATCAGAGGCGTCCGTAGTCAAGATAAATGGTTTGTCAAAATCAGGGTGTTGCAAAATTGGGTCATTCATTAACAAATTTTTGCAAAGATTGAAAGCATTAATGAAAGGTTTGTCATGAATTATTTTAACATTTTTCTTTAAACAATGCGTTAAAGGTTTTGTTATTTTGGCAAAGTTCTTGATGAATTTGCGGTGATAACCAACAAGTCCAAGAAATGATTTAATTTCTTTTGTTGTGTTTGGAATTTTGAAATTTTTGATCGCTTCAAGTTTACGTGGGTTTGGATGAAGTCCATCTGGTGTTATTACATGTCCTAAGAATTCGACTGATTTTTGAAGAAATTCAGATTTATCCAACTGTATTTTTAAATTAAAGGAAATTAATCTTTCAAATACTGTTTTGAGGGAATTTATGTGTTCCTGCAAACTAGTGGAATAAATAATTATGTCGTCCATGTATACGAGACATATTTTTCCTTGTAGTCCGCGTAGAACATTGTCCATTGCACGTTGAAAAGTGGAGGGTGCATTTTTTTATCCAAAGGGCATACGCGTGTACTCATAATGTCCATTTTCCACATTAAATGCCGTTTTCTCTATGCTTTCGGGGTCCATTTCTATTCGGTGGAAACCACTTGCCAAATCTAATGTCGTGAAGTACTGACATCTTCCTAGCTTATCCAAAATATCGGTGATGTTAGGTATTGGATATCTATCGTCTATAGTTTTTTCGTTTAACTTTCTATAGTCGATGACTAATCTCCATTTCTTTTTTCCTGAAGCGTCTGGTTTCTTTGGGACTATCCAAATTGGTGAGCTCCAAGGGGAATTCGATGGTTGAATAATTCCTTCTTGTAACATCTTATCAATTTGTTTGTTCACTTCTTGTTTATGGACGTATGGATAACGATAACTTTTTGTGTGTATCGGAATTTCATCGGTTGTTTTAATTACATGTTTTACTTGATTCGAAAATGTCAAAGGGTCACCAGGTTTATGTAAAACGTTTTCAAATTTACGGATTAAGTCAAAAAGTTGAAATCGTCCTTCAGAGTTTAAATGTTCGTGTCGAACTAAATTTTGCAAATCGATTTTTGAAGATTTTTTTTCAAAGGTGTTAATTTCGAATTTTTGTTCTTTTGATGGAAAGTCAAAAATGTCAAAGTGATTTAATTCAATTGGTTCTAATTGAAAATCATTGTTTCGATTGAATGTGAGGGATACATACTTTTCAGTATGATTGAATATGTCAACTGTAAAAGTATTGTTAGTGATTGTCACAAGGGTTGGTTGTATTTCAATGTCATAGTCTGAATAATAAGGCATTATCCAGCTAGTTCCATTTGGTAAATTTGTTTTGAAAGTTGAATTTTGAATTGTGTTGGGTGGAATTTCGATGGTGGATTCTTCAAAATCGTCACGGAATCTGAAAGGAATTGTAAGATATTGACTTCGGAGTTTTTTGTTGGTTAAATCAATATTGAGGTTTAGTTTACACAAGTCTTTGATACCTATGATTCCATCATAGTAATCATGAAAAGAGAATAAAACGAAGTCAATGGGTTCGGAGATACCAAAGCAAAGAAAAAGGGGAATTGTTGCTTTGCCAGTAGCTTTTTTGGAACCTGTGCAGGTTTGAAGGGTACAAACTTGGGATTCAATTCTATTGGAAAAATGTTTTTCAGCAAGAGAAGGTCTTAAAAGAGATGAATGAGAACCTGTGTCTATTAAAAGACGGATTTTATAATTGGGAATTTCAACGAAAGGTAGTTGATTTAATTGAAATTCATTTAAACTCAAGCAAGATGTTGTTCTTCCGAGGCTGGTAAATGAAAATTTTCCAGTTGGTCTACTAGACTTTCCTTTTCAGAATGTTCTTGATCAGTATAATCATAAAAATTATCATTTTCGGTGTTTTCATTATAGTCAAATTCAGGGTTGTAGTAGTCAAATTCTGGATTTAAATGACCTCCTGAAGCTTCGCATGAATTATTTGCTTCTTCTTTTTCAAGATGAGTTAACTCTTGAAAGGAAAAGTTGGGTTTTCCTGTGGACTGGAAATATGACTGTTGGGGTCTTATTTGTGAAAGGGGTTTCTTTTGCACTGAAACGCCTGACATGGGTTGTGGATATTGTTGTCTGGGAAAC
This sequence comes from Orchestes rusci, assembly GCA_958502075.1. Taxonomy (NCBI): domain Eukaryota; kingdom Metazoa; phylum Arthropoda; class Insecta; order Coleoptera; family Curculionidae; genus Orchestes; species Orchestes rusci. Next base: position 58,540,770 of record OY293303.1, on the reverse strand, counting down.
TGAGGTTTTTGGTTAAAAAAGTGACCTTATGGTCTATTGAAAGCATTTTATTGAATGGTTGACCTTGCGGTCTGAATGAATGGTTGAAAGGTTGTCTAAAATTCGGAGATTGTCCTGAAGGATGTGGACGATTATTCACATGTGGGGTAAAATTAGATCGAGACTGGAAATTAGGAGATTTCTGATGAAAATTGTTTATCGGATTTTGAGGTTTAGGTGTGTTTGATCTAAAATTGTTATTTCTCAAGTAATTATCTTTAAACTGATTCTGGCTTGACAATATTTCATAATTGGTTATTATATCAATTGCAGAATCCAAATTCTGAGGATTTTGAACTATCAGTAAGGTTCTTAGTTCATTTGAAATATTAGCAAGAAGATTTTGAGTAGCCGTGAGTTCATTTTGAGAAATTAAAATTGCTCTCGCTTCAAAATTAACTATTTCAGATCAGATTTTAGTATTTATTTGGGTAACCAAGGCTATGAGTTTTTGGATATAATCTTGAGTAGTTTCATTACTCTTTTTGAAACAAAATATCAACTGTTGTTGCAAGTTGGATCTAGTGACTGGATCACTAAACTTTTGTCTCAAAGCTGTTTTAATCTCTTCCCAAGTGTTTAAATCAGGTCGAGTCAAAAGGAAATCTTCAGCAGAGCCTACAATTTTGGATTTGATAGCCAAATTGACATATTCTTGCTGAGATGGGTCATTATTAAAATATCTTTGGTGAAATGTATCAATCTGATTTACAAAAGATTCTAATCTTGATGGTGTACCATCAAAATTTTTAAGAAGTGTTACCGTTGATCTCAAAGCGTCAGCCATTTTATAAACTATATTAAGTCGATTAGGTTCTTCCAAATTAACTACTTCGGTTACAGAATTATTGGAAGTTGAAATTTGTACAGGATAACTAGAATTATTTTCACTATTTTCACAAGGGGAAAATTATGAGCAATTTCAGAATAAAGTTGAACAAAGTCAAAATTGCTATTATCACTGTCCACACTACTTCTTCGCCTTCTGGGATAAGTAATATCAGCAGGGTGTTTCTTAAATGGGTTTGTAAATTTCTTCATAAACGCCCAAAAATGTCTTAACTAACAGGATTTCACAACTATAAGGAGCAATTGTCAAAACTTACTCCTAGTCTTGGTCCTGTATCAGCCAATAACTTCGCTGAAGAGATGCACTATTCAGGTAGATTACTGTCTGTATTGAACGCTAGCTATGCCAATACGTTCGGACTGGTTCCTCGAATGGCGTACCAATAATTGATTATACCAGGAGCCTCAGATTGCCTCAATCGTGTAGTTGTTCGGAATCCTTTTCCTAACTGTTGAAACAGATAGAGTGCAGCACTGATAATCCAAACAAAAAGTCAATACGATTCGAACCGGAACTACCGTCACTTGGTAAAACGCACCGGAACTAATTCGATTCAGACTTCGATGACGTAAGGATCTCAACACGTTTCGTACTCCGAAAAGGATCCTACCGACTGCGCCAATTATAACTTGAAGAATGCAACTCTTGTTTTTAAAAAACAATTTATTTTATAAGTTGCGATACACGATTGACAAAGCGGCTAATTTAAGACTGAAACCTACATTCTATGGCATGGATATATACGATTACAATATGCAGCGTCAGCCCACGCTAAATACAAGCTTATTTTATATAGAAATAGCATAAATGGCCATATAACTATACTGTGAAAGACGAGCTCAAAGGTATCATAAAACCTGGGTGGCGTCGTATATGATTTCCTGGCTCATTTTTGCTTCAAATTGCAATGTTTATCAACAATTTTAAAGTTATCCTGAATGAATCGATTATCTATCGTTTTGAGCTAGAGATCATTGTAAAAATACCATCAGTCGGACATCTTGCAACGCCGCCTTTGTTTTTTGCAGCCCACTTGATCCCACGTTCATGGCAGACGCAAGCTAAAAATCGATATTTTAGCCACCCATGATATTTCAATGGCGTTTTTTGTAAAAGCTGTGATAAGGCTATGTATTCCGGTTAAAAAAATTTTTATCTTGATGACAACCGTTCACCTGAAAAATGCAATCAAAGCAATTGTGAAATATACCTATGGTGACAAAATATATAAATGATCAGGGCCATTCAAAATGATAATGCAAAAATGCTTGACCTACTGCTAGTTTTGATTTCGTCAAGGGATGTCCCGAAAATGTAGAATATGCAGAAAAATTGAGACCATATGAAGATAGCATCAAACAACACTAGTTCTCTCTCAAAACTAGATTTTTGAGAGAGATAGTGTCGCATCAACCATAATTGAGTACGAAGATTTCAAGGGCATATTCACCGGCCCCAAATAAAGTATTTTCCTCTTATTAACATATGTCCTAAATTGCTTCGTTTTCTTGATACAGAGTGTAAAAGCTTTTTGAAAAAATCGATCGTTTCTTATCAATTACTAAAACAAACTGATCTTAATATAATTTGGCATAATCTGCTTATTTGTCGCCATAAGGGTCTGTCTTTTGTATAATTGAAATAAAATTATTCATTCAAGCGGCGTCCCAGAGCGTCATCCAAATTTTATTTGCATGATACGCCACTGATTTTTTGAATATTTTATAATTTTTTCAGATCAAGCAATTGTAGATGTTGTTTTTTTTGTCTTTTTAGTTTTATGTGTATCGAGCTTAGTTTTTGAAGATAAAAATTACAAACCGTTTCCTTGCAAGTACAGGGTGCAAGGGAGTAGATGATCTTATATGGGACACCATATAATATCATCTACTCCCTTATCTCGTAAGGTATTTACGAAAAAAATCTGAATATAGAGCTTCATTGTTATTGAAGGAACATTATTGTTTATATATTTCACAGTATGTCCGCGGATGTGGTTAACAAGAGGTGAATGGTCCAGAAATTGAAAGATACGAGGAAAAGTCATTCTTGACAAAAAAGTCTGCTTGCTGAAAAAATAGGAGCAACGATGAGAAAATTGATTTTTATTATAGGTACAGGGCGTTCAAAAAATGTAAAAACATAGAATCAAACAAGAGAAAACTGTAATTTTTTGGCATTTTAACGATGAATGATAAGTAAAAAACTTGCTTCAAATGTAATCCTAACCTTGAATCCGAAGTTACTGAAGAAAATTTTTAAAATTGAATAATTTTACAAGTCAGCATTTTACTACTTGCATATTATGACATATGCCTACAACAAGAAGGTTATCATGTACAGGTATAAAAGTCATAATATGCAAATGTAAGATGCGAACTTGCAAAATTGTTCAATTTTTTAAAGATGTTATAGATCAAAATTTTCTTCAGTAAGTTCGGAATCAGGGTTTTGACTAAATTTGGAGCAAGTCTTTCATTTATCATCTCACGTTAAAAGGCCAAAAAATGGCTGTTTTTTCTTGTTTCATTTTTTGTTTTTTAATTTTTGAGACACCCTGTATAATAAAAATCAATTTTCTCTTCGAAGCTCCTATTTTTTCGGCAAGTTGCCTTTTTTTGTCAAGAAAGACGTTTTGTCGTTTCTTCAAATTTTTGATCAATTTCACTTCCTGTTAACCGCATTCGCGGACATACTGTTTACGGGGTGCTCAGTATTTCCTGGGCTGGATACAACTTTTCAAAATTAAATGAAACACCCTGTATATTATTTCAGAAATGAATGAAAATGGAGATAACTTTCTATGAGATGTCCTATACGTATCTCTAATAGTTTGGGATATAATAGCGATTTTTTGACTCTTCCACTTTTTTCCTACAGACAACACTATAATTGATAATTCCAGTTGTTTAGAATGGCTGAACTTATTTTGTTTTCAACTATTTACAGGGTGTTGGTAAATAAGTGCGACAAACTTCAGGATGTAATTCTGCATAAAAACATAATGACAGTTTGCTATATAAACATATGTCCGCAAATGCTTCGTTTTCTTTTCTTTTCTTTTGAAAAATTGAGATCACTGATCGCGCCACTGATGAATATAAAATTCCTAATTGCATGTTAAAAAATGCTTAATAGCTACCTCTTGAAACCCACTAAATTGCATATCTCCACCGGTTTCAGAGCAATCAATAAATCTTCAGTTTTTATGAAAAACTTTAACACCCCGTATCTCAGAAAACGAATCATTTCCGGACATATGCTTATGATTATATAGCGAACTGTCATTATCTTTTCATGCAGACTCACCTCCTGAGGTTTGTCGCACTCATTCACTAACATCCTGTAAATAATATGAATGTATTGTTTAAAACTATTCGGTAAACTCCTTATTTTGACGCATCCTGTATATTTGTAATTCTCAAATTCCCACATTTTCCGACGGCAACTGGTTAAACGTCGATGTCTTTCGAGTTATCAATCATATTCGACAGTGGCCATGACTAACCCAGACTAACCCCTACTGAGAATACTTGAGTATTTTCTATAATACGGTATCTCGACAATGTTCACATTGTACACCTACGATTCATTATCGTATTTTCCAGAGCGTCTAATCTTTCGGCGAATTCCAACTCGGACCAAAAAGGATATTTATAATTACGATAATAATTTTCAGTGTAGCAGCTTTCCCTAGAAAAGTTACGTGAATGCTAACAATTACTAGTAAAAGTATGATGAAGTCGATCGAATACAACTTTTACTAGCTAAATGTTTCCAAATCAGGAAAATCTCACTTCTCCTAGTTACAGTTAGCTTTTACTGATTACCAGGTTTTACTGTGACATATACAAATAATAACATGAGATACATTATTGGGTCGATGGCTTGACTTCAGTTCGGGTGGTCAGGGTCAGGGTCTTGGATGCTGCCGGGACAAGGTCACATAACTCTTCCCTCCTCAAGTCCGGAAAACATGGGTGAATTTTTTTTCCGAAGTGGAATTTGGACTTCAACTTCAGGGTTGTCATCTTCCTTCTTGCTTTTCTCGGAGTTTTCCAGTAATAGGTTGATGTTGAGACCTCGATGAGATGCGAATTGATAGTTGCTGGCATTTTTCCTGCGTGGTTTATTTCTTTCAAATTGACTTCTTCGAGTTGAAGGTTTGACATACGGAGTTCAAGGTTTTCATATGAGAACTCTGGCAGATGCATAACGAACTGGAATTCCGTTTTCTTCTCCTTTTCGTTAATTAAATTGTCGATCTCAATTGGACAAGTTGATGGTTTGGTGATGATGCTGGGTTCGGTTATTTTATGAAGTCCTGCTTGACTCTTGTTTTGGATGGTAGTCTCTTCAAACGGAATCACAACGATTTCTTCCCTATTTAGACGTTGGATGTTGTTTTTTCTTGTAGATGATTTTCGCCATTGAACACTCGTTTTTTGTTGTAGTCAGCAGCTTGCAAAGGCAGGCTTCATCTTTGGAGAGTGCGTTTTGTTTGAAGATGACAACGTTTTCGATTTGGGGACATTCTTCTTTTGACGTCCAATAGGCTTTTTTCGTGAGCAGGATGTGAGGGTTGGATAGAACAATTGTTTGGTTGAGGATAGGAATGAGGTATATTTTGTACAAATTAAAATCAACTGTGGATATGATTGGTGTGTGAATAGTAAGATTATATTATTTTGTATAGTTACTTGAGCTGATAGGAATTTGTAATGGTTGATAAGTTCATTAAATTTTGGAATGCGATTTTGCCCGTTAAAATTTTGAATATTTTCTCTCATTTCATTAACTTGACTTGGGTTTAGTATTGAATTATGCATTATGTTTGCATGAGCAGAAGATATTGTCACGATAGTCGTAAGACTGGGTCTTTGTCTGGGCCCTCACACTTATCGAGCTCTAGGGACGTAGCGCCAGGTGGAAGGAAAACTCCGTAGGGTTGTGAAGAAATGGCATATATCTACCAATATATTTTACTAGCATAAAAACATTGGGACGAGCATATTTTATTGTTCCGTATATGTCGAAGGGAGTAACGCGTAGGGGGATAAATGTATAGGGGGCGTGGTTTTAAGGTGAGAGGGCTTTTAGTCTTGCGATTGACACTGCTCGTGGGAATTAAGAGTAATCACGTTTCTTCCAACCATTTGAATAGCGTATCGGGCTTCTATTTATACCAGAAAGCTGAATTAGCATGACCTTGTTGTGCGTCGTCCTTTTGAATGGGTTGATTTACTCGGTGTTGCCCTGATCCGTTATTTGTATGACATATGCCCCCTCCCTAATAGCATTGGCCTCCAATGCTCAAAAAAAAGAAAAAAAAAGTGAAACATGCTCGTCCCTTACAAAATTCCCCTAAAACTACATTTTCTATATTCTTGCTCCGGTCCTGTGTTTCTCATCCAAGCATTGTATCATTTAGCATGCTGAGTACGGTCCTGCCTGACGTGGTCCGCCGCCCAGCTCAAATCAAATCAAATCAAATCAAAATGTACTTTATTGTCAAGAAATAAAACATTTCTGTCGACAAAGCTTGCTATAACTATAATTAACATAAATGCGATAAGAAATAAAAGTCGAAATTGTAAAAAATGCAAAGACATGAAAGCATAAAATTGTAAAAAAGATCAATGACATTGTGAACACAAAAAATATATATAACACCAATGATACAGTCAGACGTACAAGTGATGAAACTTAGACAAGTATGATATACGATGCACAGCCGTAAAGGGTATCGTGGTATAATTGTTACAAGTAGTGATTACTCCAATGTATCCTCGAAAAATTCATCCATGCTATAGTAAGCCTTTAGCAATAGAATCCTTTTCAAGTTCCTTTTCAGCATCCTCGTATCAGTCAATGATTTCAGCCGTACCGGCAAATGATTGAAAATTTTCCTTCCTTCGTAGATAAAAGATCTTTGAATGACAGCCGTGGTTGGTAATGGTAAAGGTAGGTCCTCAAATGGTATTCGCTCACGATGCAACGTCTATGTGTCGTCATTGCGGCTTGACTGTGATTTTGCAGCAATACAGGGTGATTCCACAGGAGATACTGGGTGCCCCTGCTCAGTCCAGGACACTGTATTCCTGCAATGTCCTGATGTTCCTGTTTGGCGGGATCCGTACTCATCAAGGACCGGTAGTAGCCACTGTGTAATACATGAAAAAGACAAAAAAAAAACAAAAATGATCAATTGATATCAAGCATACAAGATCTAGATATATTGAAAGTCTTACACCATACGTATTCAACTATTTTTATAACGGCGTGTCAAATTACTTTGATTCCGTTTCGGGTTTCGGCCTCGACTGAATATTATGACTCGAACTGAATAGCGTTTGATTTGTCCCTGTTGAAGTAGTTTCTCTGGTTGTGATTTGTTACTTTGTGCCCCAGGATCTGATAATGGTGAGCTGGTTTGTCGATTCTTCTCTAACATTATTGATTAATTTTGAATAGCAGACATACGATATTCATATAAAAAATGTTGGAACAGAGATGCACGTTATTGCGTCATGTACCGATACAGGGTTTAACACGAACGATTGGGGGGTCGTTCATGTTGCTAGTAGCGTGCGTGTTATTGTCAACACTATTCTGTTGTTTGGACAAGGACACCATATAGGGATCAGAAGTTTCCTGACTGCAGGTCTATGGTGAACACCTTCAGTGAACCCGGGTAGGTAACACAACATTGTCTTTTTGAAGTTTACAGTGCCCGTGATTGGATGCGTTTTCCCGTTTATAGGTATAGGTAGAAAGTGCATTATGCTATGGGAGCTCACAATATTTGGAGACTTCGAGGCCATAGTTAGTGGGCGGCAGTTTGCAGGGTTGGTTAGCTTGGCAATCGACTCAGAGGGTAGACGGTTCAGTGATGCTCATCGGTATGTGTCGGTGTTTGCATGCTTGGAAGGTATCCTGTTTACCTATAGTCTTGTCCTGGTAAGTCCCACCAATTTTCTTGATACTTCACAGTTGCTTTCAAATACTTCAAGTCTTGTGTTGATTTCCGTTTTGTCATCATTATGACTTACTATTATCTTCTATTATTTATCAGTCTTTTCCTTCTATATTTTTACACGTGTTCGCTACGTTATTTACTCTTCTATGCTACTTATATCTCAAGCTCTCCTTATTGGTCGTCCTCATTCCTCTTCTCCTTCTTTGCTTCTGAAATATTTCTCTTTGCCTCCAATCCTTTCCACTTCATAATTAACCTCCCCACCTTTCTTCGTAAGGCCCAAACCCTCTGAGCAGGAGTTTTTCGCTTCTTCCGACTTTTCTCACGGGAATGAAAACCTTCATCTTATCGCCAGCTTCAAATTGTAGGTCTCTGTGTTTTTCGTCAAAACGCACCTTGTCACACTTTTGTCCTTTGAATATTCTCCGATGCCAATGCTTTTTCGCGAAGTTTTGATGCGTCTGTTGCAGGATTGTTGTCCAAGAGTCCTGCTTCTGGTGGTAGTGTAGGTTGTCTTGCTTAGGTAAGCATAAACGGGCTGAATGTCGTTGTATCCTGAATGGCAGTGTTATATGCAAAGGTGACAAAAGGCACGTAATTGCACCAGTCAGTTTGCTCTGTATTGCAGTACATTGCTAGCATATCGGTCATGCTTTTATTCAGACGTTCGGTCAATCCGTTGCAACAAGGATGGTAAGCTGTGGTGAACTGTCTTCTTACTTTCATAATTTCAGTAAGTTCCTTCACCATTTCTGATTGAAACACCTCTCCTCGGTCGCTCAGAATTGTTGTTGGTGCCCCGTGGATGAGAATAACTTTTTCCAGTATGAATTGCGCGACTGCGTCTGCTTCACCATTTGGTAATGCGGCTGTTATTGCATACCTAGATGCGTGATCAGTCGTAACCACTATCATCGTCTTTCCCTTGTTACTTCTCCGGAAAGGCCCTAATAGGTCAATTTTTCTTTTGTCAAAAATTGTTCCCACGGGAATTGGCTGTAGGAAACCTGGGGTTTTCCTGTAGGGTTGGCCTTTCCTAGCTTGGCAGTCGACGCAACCTTTCACGTATTTCTCAACATCCTTCGCCATCCCAGTCCAATAGAATCTATTATTGATCTTGTTCAGGGTTTTACTCAAGCCCATATGACAACAGGTTGGTGCAGCATGTGATTCTCACATTATCTCTTCTTTCATGGACCTCGGTACTACCAGCAAGTATTTTGTATCTCCCTGACCAGTGTTGACTTTGTACAGGCAGTCATCTCTTAGTCTGAAATTTCTGGGGCGTCTTCTGAGGGCTTTTGGAGAGTCGCCTGGATTGGTAATGGTTTGTATAGGCATTCAAAGTTCTGGGTCCTTTATTTGTAGCTCGGCTATTTTCTGACTTTTGATGGCGAAGGTGTGGACTTCATTTTGATTTTCGATTTCCTGCGCGTCTGCTGGTGGTAACACTGGGTTTCGTGACAAGCAATCAGCGTCCATGTAGGTCTTTCCAGACTTATAAAGGACCTTGTAATCGAACTTAGCATTTTAAAGCTCACCTTGCTAGTCGCCGATTGTTGTCTTTGATGGAGTCCAGCCAGCATAGAGCGTGGTGGTCGGGGTGTCGAAGGTATCCCATAGCCCATACTATGCTGAATAGCTCAAGCTCGCTGATGGAGTAGTTCTTTTCACAAGATGACAAACTTCAGCTAATATAAGCAACTGGATGATTTTTCCCATCTTCACCTTCTTGCAGTAGGATTGTTCCAATTCCTATTGTCGACGCGTCGATATACAAGTCTGTCTCCTCTCCAGGGCTGAGGTGCTGTAGGACAGGGGTGGACACCAGTTTTTGTTTTTGTTCATTGAACGCCTGCTCCTCTCTTTGACCCCAATCAAACTTTCTACTTTTCTTGGTCAATTCGTGCAATGGTCTTGCGATGGTTGCAAAGTTTTCCATGAATTTTCTGCGAAATTACATAGCCCCAGAAAACTTTGTACCTCTTTGACCTTTCTTGGGGTCGGAAATTCTTCCACGCATGTGATTTTTTTGTCGTCTGGAAGTATGCCGTCTTTGCCCACTCCATCACACATTCCCACACATCCCAAGACCCTTATTTCTTCTTTCATGTACTCGCATTTGTTCGGCTTCAGAGTCAGGTTTGCTTGTCGAAGCCGAGCGAATACTTTTCTTAATTTTGAAAGGTGTTCCTCTTTAGTTTTGGTAAAAATAATGATATCTACAAGGTATATCAAGATTTCCTTCCATTTTAGGTCCCAGAATACTTTATCTGCCAGTTCCTGGAAAGTAGCTGGAGCGTTACATAGTACAAAGCTGGGTACATTGAACTCGTAGGTTCCATGGTCTTGTGCAACAAATGCTGTGTACTGCTTGGACTTTTCTTCAATCGGTACTTGAAAATAGCCTGAGAACATATCTGGGAGAAACATGATGACACCAAAATGACGTGATTCCTGTTATCTTTACCATACCTTTCAATTTTTAATGCCCTTTCGTTTGGTTCAATCATGATTAGTCCAGCTTTCTTAGATTAGACGCAACAGTTTGATACAGTATTGACAAGTCCCGTTTTAGAAATAATAATAATAAGGCCTTTATTGATCAAACTCCAACTATTTCTCGTTACAAACGAAATAATTTGGAGCAGTAGCTTGCATAATATGGCGAAGTCTAGCCCATTAGGCTTCTCTACTCAACCATTTATTTTACAAACTCTTCTCCATACATAATCATAATATAATATAATATAAATGTACACTGAGACATACTTATCTATACTTGTTAGAGCAGATATACATCGATCATGTGCATTATTTTATCGGTTTCCTAAAAGAAAGCTCCTCAAACTGAATTTGAAACCGTTAGCGTTCAGAGATTTGATGTTGGGAGGAATCTGATTATACAATTTGGTAGCAGTATAAGAGAGACATCTTTCGAAAAACGCGGTTCTGTGCTTGGTATTGCAAGAATATTCTTATGCCTAATATTCCTCTTATGACTTTCTCCTCCTAATACGAACAATGATTTTAATTTGCTAGGCATACTAGGAGTATGTAGAGGTTTATATGTAAAGTTGCATAAGTGGTTGAGATACCTATTATGAATATTGAGCCATTTACATTCCTTAAGCTTATGAGAGACACTGTCATACTTTCTTATACCATATATCAATCTAAGACATGAAGTCTGCATCTTTTGAATGCGATTTCTCTCGGATTGCCGTAAACATGGATAGTGAATGAAATTAAAATGAGTATAGTGCAACAAAACAATATAGAGTTGCAAAGCATCATCCTAAAAGAAGTGCTGAGGAATTGACGATTATTGAAAATTGATTTTAGTGAGTAGAATGCTTTCTGATTGACGTGCTTGGTGTGCTCAACAAATCGCTCCTCATCGATCGTCACACCTAAGCTTTTTGCCGATTGAACAAACGGAAGCGCCTTATCGCCAACTTTCACGCACATCGAGTTTTTGATAAAAGTACAATTCTTCTTATTAGATATACATACAAGTTTCAATTTCGACGAATTGAAGTGGAGATTGGGTTCTGCCGAAAGGGTTTCCAATATCTTCAGATCGTTATTGATGTGGTTCATGGCTGCGAGGTAATTTTCCACTTCAAAGCTATGGTATAGCTGCTTGTCATCTGCATATGCCACAGTCTTGCAGAATCTTGTGGAAGTTGGTATCTCCGTTGTATACATTATAAATAATAGTGGAGAAAGAATGGAACCTTGAGAAACTCCAGATAGAATATTTGATTGGCTGGATACTTCATTTTCTATCATAACTGTTCAGAAAATAATATGAATTTTCAAGTTTTCATTCATATTTTCGGAACGCTGCAAACCTGTCAAAATTCGATGACTAGTTGTCACATTTGGAAGCAGGCGATGAGAAAAAAAAATTGGTTTCTTGGAGAAAAAAATAAAATTTTGTAAATTTGTATGAGCAATACAGCCCCTTTTTAAATCCCAGCGTTGTTTCACTAAAAATTAAATCGAAAGGTTTGATGTGCGTCCAGCGACATCAAATTAAAGAAGCTGACGGCAAGCGAACATAGTTTGGTCCTTGGTAGCCGGATAGAAGAATCGGAGAACAAAGGAAACACCGCCGAATGCAGATACAAGGTTGAATTAGCAGCCCAATATCATACCCTATACTCGAAGTCACGTACCTATCACGTCCACGTCCATAACGCACTGGAAAGGTTGTCGTTTCTGAAGCTGTCTTGATCCGAGGTAAAGGTGAAGCAAACTTTTTCTTATTTCATTTTTTTCGCATATCGTTTTGATATCATTTCACGTACCTTCCACTTGTGTTAATCTCAATATTTTTATACACGTTATAGTTTTTTTTTCCACGTATAATGAATGTTTCGTACATCTCGTAGCTCGTAAATCAATTCATATCCACACGATTCAAGCTACCAACGGGTATTCCAGAGTTGTTTGAAATTTCTCGTCAATAATTTCAACGTTTTGTTTTTCTCGAATATTATCGATACATTTTAACCGCTATAAAACACTATTTGAGCTGTATAATCTTTTGAAAACACCCAAATATCTTGTTCTCTCGCATATAATTGCACATTTTGGTTAGGTATTTTGACAATTCACAAAAGTCAATATGACAGAAAGATCAAATGAGGATAAAAGGTTAATAGCTCGTCGCGGTCAAATTAAAGCTGAACTCACGCGGTTTTAAACTTATTTAGATAAGAGTACTGCTGGAAAATACGCGCTCGAAACTCGTTACAAAGCCACGAAGGATATTTTGTCAGAATTTAAAACTATACAGGGTGAGCTCGAGGATGTCATGCTGGCCGCAGGTATTCTGAATCAAGATCAAGCAAGCGCGGATCGCGAAGATTTTCAAAAAAAGTATTTCAACGCTATTTCAACTGCGAATGATCTTATTTCCCATCTTTCACCACCAGCAAATTCCAATACTCAAATGTTTACCCTTTTCGGGGTACCGCCTTTACAAATGAATGCAAAATTACAACCCATAAAAATTCCCAAATTTTCAGGCCAATATTCTGAATGGCAAAGATTTAGAGACGCATTCACAGCTTTAGTTCACAATAACAATACATTGCAAAATATTGAAAAATTCTATCATCTTCAATCTTGTTTGAAAGGTGAGGCCGCTCATCGTTACCCCTCTCGGACGTAAATTACATCACCGCTTTTAAATTATTAACAGAGAGATTCGATAACCAAATGGCTATAATCAACGCGCATCTCAAAGAAATATTCGATTTACCAAACGTACATAAAGAATCGCACTTCACTTTACGCAATTTTCTCGATACATTTTTTAAAAATACACGAGCTTTGGAGAGCTTAGGCGAACCAATTGATAGTTCTAGTACTATTTCAATATATCTCTTGAACTCGAAACTGGATTTTCCTTCAAAACGCGAGTGGCAAAAGTTCAGTAGAGATATCGCTAAGCCCAAAATAGATGATTTTTCTGGATTTGTAACGCAAAGATGTCAGGTCTTAGAGGCTTTACATACAAAATCTAACCCAAGCCCAAGTTATCGTCACAAACAAAGCTTTCAGTCGTTTGAACCATCAAGTCCTAATTGCCCTTCCTGTAATAATAAACATTTCATTTATTCATGTCCAAAATTTAAATCGTCCTCAGTTGCGTCTCGTTTTGAGAAAGTAAAACGATTATTACTTAGCACAAATTGCTTGCGAAAAGGACATAAAAATTCGGAGTGTAAGTCAACAGGTTGTAGGATTTGCAACGGGAGACATTCCACTCTTTTACATCAACCAGGAGCGTCTTTTTCAAAAAATGTAACACCGAATAAGGTTGGTTTTCAATCAAAATCCAATCCTCAAAGTCACGTTAATATCTCGCTAACTCATGAAGGGAATACTTCAATAAATCACGATAATACGATTGATGCCCTCGAAAGTACCCAAAATGATTCCAACCCTAACCCAATTGTAATTCAAAACTGCACAGCGTTGTCACATCATTCTATGAAAAATTCAGAACTTTTTGTTCTGTTATCTACAGCGCTCCTGGGCAAAATACTTTTCAAAAGTATTTAAATACTAAATACTAAATACTTTTTACAAACTAAAAGTATTTAAATACCAAATACTTTTTGACTCAAAAATAAAGTATTTAAATAATAATTACTAAATACAAAAAGTATTTAAATACTTTTGAAATGCAACTACTCTATTCAAATACTTTGTGGTTATTAAAACACTTTGGAAATCATGTGATTTAATAAATCGTTGATATATTATAAAAAAATAACAAAGGAAGATTCTCTTAAAAATTAACATAAAATAAAATGTATTCAAAAATAAAACTAAACTATAAAACGGGAGCTACGTCTAGTCGCAAGTGTAAAAAGACGTCGACACAGCTGTTGATACTCCTAGCACTCGCAGTGTTGCCAAGTAAAAGAAAGAAGAAGTTCTAGAGAAGTATGACTTCTATCACAAAAGATGTGAATAATGAATCTTTCTACAAAATACTTGGAAAATATTTGAGAATGATTTTAAGTATTGATCGCATTGACGAAAAACAATTTTTTTGGTCCATATTTCTCTCTTTTGGTAATTCAGGATTCATAGAGAATGAGATGTTTTGTTATTATTGGCAACAATGTTGACTATTCTCTAGCATATAATGAGCATATAACAGATTGCCTGACGACACTTATATACATTATACATACTGGGGCAAGCGCAGTGTCAACCAAACCCAACACCTTTCTCCCTTTATCCGTGAAAGACTTCTCTCTCTACTAGCCTTCTAGTAGTGTTATTTTTATGGCCAGAGGTAAAATTGAAAAGATTATTTGCGGAACTAAAAGTATTTAAATATTTTATAAAGTATTTGAATACTTTAAATGTATTTAAATACTTCAAAAGTATTTCAAATACTTCTCGAAAGTATTCAAATAATAAATACTAGTATTTAAATAAAAAGTATTTAGATACTTTTTTGTATTTAAATACTGAAAAGTATTTAAACATACAAATACTGCCCGGCTCTGGGCCCGCTCAGTCACGTTTTTGATGTGAACATGTTCCAGTTCCGTGCCGTGTTCTACTCGATAGTGGCTCACAATTCAATTTTATTATTCGGGACATGGCCAGTCGCCTAAATTTAAAATCACGAAGAATAAATATTCCTGTTTCCGGAATAAATCAAATCAAAACAACAATAAATGAGCAAGTTGACATCATGATTTCGTCCATTCATAGTTCATTTAAGTCAAATTTTCTTGCACAGTTATTGACAAAATTAGCGATTTTACTCCACAAATATCCTTCGATATAGCAAACTCAAATATACCTCATCTTCCTCTCGCTGATCCCGATTTTAACGTCCCCTCAAGCATAGCTTATCGGTTTTTCGATATTTTACAATTTACTTTCTGAAGGTCGTATCAAACTAGGCAACAAATTACCTATCTGACAAAACAGCGTTCTCGGCTGGATAGTAGCGGGTAACATACCTATAAACCAACGACAATCAAAATGTTTCTTCTTGAACTCACGTTCAAATGATGATGATCATAATTTGAATGCTCAAATAGAAAAATTTTGGGAGATCGAGGAAATTCCCAAGAACCCGGAAAAATCATGGACAACAGAAGAACTCGAATGCGAACAACATTTCTTGAATACCTTTTCTAGAACTGAGCAGGGTAGGTTCATTCTGAAATTACCATTAAAGGGCAATTTTTCAAAACTTGGTGACTCCGAAAAACGCGCATTAAACCGATTGTATTTGATAAAACAAAAACTGTCCAAGAACAGGGATTTAAAAGTTCATAATAATGAGTTTATGCACGAATACGAAAATCTTGGTCATATGACACAAATTTCACGAGATCAAAAATCTTTAACCCCGATATATTATTTACCTCATCACAGTGTCATTAAACTAGATAGCGTTACAACAAAAGTCAGAGTTGTATCTGATGCTAGCGCCAAAAGTTCTTCAAATTTATCATTGAATGATGTTTTAATGGATGGTCCGACATTAGTGAATGATCTTTTTTCTATTTTATTGAGATTTCGAAAACAAAATGTTTTTATTGGCGACTTGACAAAAATGTATCGTCAAATATTGATACATCCTGAACATCAGAATTTGCAAAGGATACTTTGGCGAAACAGTCCTCAGGATGAAGTGAAAAATGATCACGGATGACTCATCTACCAAAACTTTAGGTGTATGTTGGACTCCTTCTCTAGATTTATTTCGATATAAAGGTCAAGAGATGAATTTTGATCCTAGTAACGCCACCAAACGATCAATACTTTCCTTTATCGCTAAAATATTCGATCCACTTTGTCTTTTAGGTCCTATTTTAGTTCGAGCTAAGCTTATCATGCAAAATTTGTGGCAACTTCAATTACAGTGGGATGCAGCCCATTCCTGCGACAATCTACTTGCAATGGGTTGATTTTCAAAAGGATCTATCAGAAATTCAATCTTTACAAATACGTAGACGTATATTAGTAACTAGCCCTCGTAATGTTCAAATTCATGCTTTTTCAGATTCTAGTGAAAAATCTTATGGGTGCGCAATATATTTACGCTCTATAGATGACCAAGGTCACATCGAATGTCATTTACTTTGTGCGAAATCCCGTGTCGCACCGTTAAAATCTATTTCTCTTCCGCGTTTAGAGCTTTGTGGAGCCCTATTAATGTCTCGACTATTATTATCTAAATGTAAATCAATTCTAGATCTGTTCATTGATGACGTGTTTCTTTGGACAGATTCTTCCATAGTTTTATCGTGGATAGCAGGTCAGCCCCGAATGTGGAAAACCTCTGTTAGTAACCGGGTGTCGAAAATTCAATCACTAACATCGGTTGAAGATTGGAATCACATAGCTTCTTCTCTTAACCCCGCGGATATTATTTCTCGAGGTTGTGTTCTACACGATTTAAAGTATTCAAATCTGTGGTGGAACGGGCCTGACTTTCTTCAAACATCTTTTGAGCATTGGCCAACTGATTGTAATATTTCGAATTTTGCGAAAAATCTCGATAGACTTCCCGAATTTGAATCTCAAACATTTCTCAATTTCGACAATGAAACACTTGACATATTTGGAAAATATTCGGATTATAACAAATTAATTCGTGTATTTGCTTTTTGCTTGAGATTCATAAATAATTTGAAATTGAGTAAAGAAAATAGAGTATACTCTAAAGTTTCATCTCCTTCGGAAATAGATATAAGCATAGAGTCGATTTCGAGAATAGTACAACGAACCGCATTTTCCGCTGATTTAAAATCACTTCAAGAATCTGGTTTTGTTAGTTCCAAGAGTAAATTGAAATCGTTATCACCTATTTGTCAATCCAGGAGATTCGATGGAAGGGGCATGGGGTAATAAGTGAAGCAAACTTTGATGTATACTACTCGGGAAATGAAAAACAAGGCCAGTATGGGGTAGCCTTCATTGTAATGAAGAAACTAAAAGACAAGATAGTGGATTTCAAACCAATAAGTGAAAGAATAGCCTATTTGAGAATAGAAATGAAACCATTTAACCTGTCATTGCTGAACATATATGCACCTACGGAAAACGCCGAAGACGAAGTGAAAGGCAAGTTCTACGAAAGACTTGAAGCAGAATACGAAAAGATACCAAAAGAAGATACAATCATTATATTAGGAGACTGTAATGCCCAAATAAGAAAAGAAGATTACCTAAGACAAACAGCGGGTACACACACAATTCACGAAAAAACTAATAACAACGGCGAAAGACTATGGAACATGGCGATTAGAATGAACTTAATTATTGGCAGCACGATTTTCAAGCACCCGGCACGACATAAAGTTACCTGGACAGCACCAGATCAGAAAACCTACACCCAAATAGACCATGTGCTCATATCGAGAAGGAAAAGATCAGACTTGAAGGACGTGAGAACATACAGAGGTGCATGCGCGGATAGCGATCATTTTCTAGTGGTGGCAACGATCACACAAAAAGTAAAAAGGAGGATAACGGGAACAACCACTAAGTGGGACTTGAGAAAATTTGGAAGTGGCACAATAAAAACCAAATATGCAGCACGCATGAATGAAATTCTAGAATACCAAAGCTGATGGAGAAGAATATACAGGAAGAATGGCAACAAATCGAAAAATGCATAAATATAGTGGCAGGTGAAATTATAGGAGCAAGGAGAAAGGCTGACAAACAATGGTTCAATGAAGACTGCCGAGAAAGCATAACAAAGAAAGCAGAAGCTAGGTTAAAATGGTTAAATGGTAAAAGAGAGCAAGACAAACAAAGATATGACAAGCTTAGGAAGAAGTAAAAAAAAGTAATAAGAGAAGCCAAGAGAACATGGATACAAAACGAAATACATAAAATAGAAAGAGAAAGTCGCAACTCGAATACAAAACGATTCTATAAAAGGATCAGTGAACAAAACAAAAACTATAAAGGAAAATCAATAGGCATAAAAACAAGCACGGAAAAGTAGCCGAAAGCGAAGAGGAGTATAAAGAAGTGTGGAAACAATACTTTACAGAATTACTTTACGAAACCCCCCCAAACCACATAGAGACGCTATCTGAAAATGAAGAAAATTACGTAGCAAACACAAACGACTGAGATGACATCCTAAGTAGAGAAGAAATAAAGAACATTATCAACAAAATTAAAAACGGTAAAGCGCCAGGTAGAGACGGAATCAACATAGAACTATAGTGAAAATATAGTGGTGAATCTTTACAAGAGAAGATATTCCAACTAATAAAGAGGATTTGGACAGAAGAGACAATGCCAAGCGAGTGGGAGATGGGACAAGTCGTAACTATACATAAGAAAGGCGACCAGCAGATATGCAGTAACTATAGAGGATTGACCTTGCTAAACACGGCATACAAAGTACTGTCAACAATAATTCAAAACAGACTAATGGACAAAACAAGGCTCTTAATTGGACAGTATCAATGTGGATTCATGAAGGGCAGATCAACGACTGACGCAATACACACCCTCAAACAAATAATAGAAAAGGCTCATGATTATAAATTATATACTGAGCTAATTTTCGTAGATTTTAAACAAGCTTTTGATTCGCTGAACAGAGACAAGGTACTGGAAGTCTTGGAGAAAATGGGAGTACAAGGAAAACTGAAAAGATTAATACAGATGACAATGACCAATACAAGAATTAGCATAAGAACACAAAAAGGAAACACATAGGACTTCGAAATTAATAAGGGAGTGAAGCAGGGAGACACACTATCGACCACACTGTTTAATATAGCTCTGGAGTATGTGGTCAGAAAAATAAACAAAGGAACGTTGAGAACAAGAGAAGGACAAATAATAGCGTATGCCGATGACATAGTCATCATTTCAAAGAACCGTAAAACATCAGAGAACCTGTTAGAAGAAATTGTGAGGCAAGGAGAAAAGATGGGGCTGAAGATAAACACAGAAAAAACAAAAATGATGATAATGGATAAAGCAGTAGGAAGTAAAAATGATAAAATCAAAATAGGCAACCACAAACTAGAAGAAGTGGATAGATTCAAATATCTGGGGGTGACTATCACCAATAATGGAGATAAAGGAGAGAATAAGGAACACAAACGGGGTATATCAAGCAGACAAGAAGTTATTAACAAATAAAACACTGGGCAAGAAACCGAAAATGAGGATATGCAGGACGATAATACTACCTACAATGATGTACGCTGCGGAGACGATAACAATAACTAAGAAACAGGAAGAAGAGCTAAGAGTACAAGAGAGAAAGATAATGAGAGCAATACTAGGACCTGTTAGGACGGAAAATGGTGAGTTCAAAATAAGGACGAACAGAGAAATATTGGAGGAAAAGACAAAGAATTAGATGGCTGGGACATGTGTGGAGAGCTGGAAGCAGATCTACAATATATAGCATGGTGGAATGGCAACCTAGTGCGAGAAGAAGGAGGGGAAGACCAAGATCTAGCTGGATGAGAGAGGTACAAGCTGACCTAAGCAGGGCCGGAGTACGTAACTGGCAGAAGAAGACAGGGGACAGAGAGCTGGAAGCAGATCTACAATATATAGCATGGTGGAATGGCAACCTAGTGCGAGAAGAAGGAGGGGAAGACCAAGATCTAGCTGGATGAGAGAGGTACAAGCTGACCTAAGCAGGGCCGGAGTACGTAACTGGCAGAAGAAGACAGGGGACAGAGATATATGGAGACAGATATGTGAAAGTGTTTGAATTAGAGACTGGGGACTGATCTACCCCTATTTAAAAAGATCTAGAAAGCTTTTTGCGGCGATACCCCGCCTGGGGTTTTTAAGCCATTATATATATATCACCTATTCTTGAGAGTGGTTTGATTCGAGTCGGCGGTAGACTCAAAAATGCGAATGTTTCTTACAACTCAAAACACCCAATAATTATTCCTCAATCACACCCGTTCACACGTTTGATTATTAAAAACGAACATGAACGTAGTTCACATGCTGGTACACAAACTACTCTTTCCTTTATAAGACAAAAATTTTGGACTTTGAGTGGTAAAAATTCTGTTAAAAATTACATACGGAAGTGTATATTGTGTTTCAAGTCAAAACCCAAAACTTCAATTGCTAAAATGGGTCAATTACCGGCTTCACGAGTAATTCCTGATTTCTCATTTTTCTCTTCTTCAGTTGATTTTGATGGGCCATATGACTTGAAAGATGGAAAATTGAAAAATCGCAAGATTATAAAGGCATACATTTCCGTATTTGTCTGTATGTCTACGAAAGCTGTACACCTCGAACTTATTTCTGATCTGACTAGCGATGGTTTTTTGAATGTGCTTAAAAGGTTCGTTTCTAGGCGAGGTTTATGTAAAGATTTATATTGCGATAATGCTACAAACTTTGTAGGCGCAAATAACTATCCAAAATTTGACAAATTCTGTGAATGTGAATAACTTTTTTACTAATAATCAAATTACATTTCATTTTATACCACCTCGGTCCCCCAATTTTGGTGGACTTTGGTAGGCTGCAGTGAAGTCTACGAAACATCATTTGAGGCGCGTTTTGAATCAAAGACATTTGACGTATGAAGAATTTTATTCCATTTTAACACAAGTGGAAGCGGTTCTCAATTCTCGTCCTATCACTCCTTTATCCAATGATCCCTCCGATCTCGAAGCCCTGACCCCGGGACATTTCCTCATTGGACGAGTAATGACTGCAGTTCCACAAAGGAATTTGATTGACGTGAAAGTCAATTATGTGAAGAGATATAACCTGACTCAACAAATAGTCCAGCATTTTTGGTCAAGGTGGATGAAGGAATACCTTCATTTATTACAACAACGTACAAAATGGCAATCTGGAAATCCACAACTTGCTGTTGGAACTATGGTTCTGATAAAGGAGTACAACTTACCACCCCTCTGTTGGCCACTGGGCAGAATCTTCGAGACACACCCTGGTTCGGATTCGATAGTGCGTGTCGTAGGTGTGTTGACGAAAGGTGGACTTTTTAAACGTGACGTTAAAAACATATGTGTTCTCCCGATAGATGAAGACTCTTGAATGACTGTATAGCCAAATAGTGACTGTCTCAAGTTTTTTGTTTCAATTTTTGTTCAAGACATTTGAATAGCATTCTGTTGAAAGCCTAATCTTTCAAGGGCAGCGGAATGTTCAGAAAATAATATAAATTTTCAAGTATTCCTTCATATTTTTTTGGAACGCTGCAAACCTGTCAAAATTCGATGACTAGTTGTCACATTTGGAAGCAGGCGATGAGAAAAAAAGATGGTTGGAGAAAAAAATAAAATTAATATAATTTTGTAAATTTGTATGAGCAGTACAGTCCCTATTTAAAACCCAGCGGTGTTTCACTAAAAATTTAATCGAAAGGTTTGATGTCCGTCCAGCGACATCAAATTAAAGAAGCTGACGGCAAGCAAAGAATAACCTTTTGGTGTCGGTTATTAAGAAAAGATCTTAAAAGACCAACAGATTCCACATCAAATCCCTAATAGTGGAGTTTTAAACACATCAAACCATGGTCCAAATTGTCGAATGCTTTCGAGTAGTCAAGGAGTATCAGGATACTTGCCAGACCCCTGTCGTGCGCTGTCACGATATCATCAGTCACCAAGGACAGGGCAATATCGGTACCATAATTTTTCCTAAACCCGCACTGATTATCAGGTAATAGATGTTTCTCCACAAAATATACTTCCATTTGGTTATATTAGATTCTTTCAAAAATTTTGGATACAGCATTAAGAATGCTTATAATCCTCAAGTTTGAGAAGGTTTGAGGGTCTCTGATCTTGCTCAGTGGTTTGCCGATAGCTATTTTTCAAGAGTTCGGTAAGTACTTTTTTCCAATACAATAATTAATTATGTGAATATCATTATATCGATGGTTGGACAGCAGAGTTTTATCATCCTGATAGAAATTTCATAGACGCCCATTGCATTGGACTTGATCGAGTTTATCGCTAATTTCACTTGTTCTATTGTCGTTAGTTGAAATGAGAATATGTTACCTTCATCATAGACATTTTCATTGTAGAAACAGGTTTTCTCCTGGCTTAAATTCGTTACTTTCTGAGTAAAAGCTCCAAAATATTCGCTAACAGCCTCTGGGTTAGATAGATGGGCCGGTAACAATTCGGCACGATGAGAGCCACGTATATTCATTATTTTGAGTGCTTGCCAGATTTTTCTTGAGTTATTTTCTTGACAGATATCTTCCAGGTACTTCTTTTTAGCTTCCCTTACCAATTAAACGATTTTATTTCTGAAACTCACATAAATGATTTTATTATCCACTGTACGATCTTTTTTGTATCGCTGTAATGCTTTGGATCTTTTTGTTTTCATCAGTTTTCTCTCTTCAGTGAGCCATGGGTTCCTTGGTTTAGATACGCGTATCTCTCTTATGGGAGCATGTCGATCGAACAGACCGGTAATCAATTCACGAAAGGTATCAAGTTTAATTTGAATATCTTTTTGCTTGTAAAGGTTCAACCAGTCAATGCTATTCAAATCTCATGAGAACTCCTCATAATTGTAACTATTGTCGCACCGATATTTCAATTAGTGTGCTGGATCGATGTGTGATTCTCGTAGGTTCACTCAGAATGTGTTCCTTTCCATACGATTCAAAGCATCTTGCTAGTGGATTGTTAAGGTTGAAAAAGTTTATATTCAAATCTCCTGTACAGTTAACGTGGTCAAACATTGGATATAAGTGCGATAGTATCTGAACGAGATCATTGATTACTGGAGCTATACTGACGTTGGGAGGCCTATAAAATGTACATACACGAATTTCTTCACTGTTAACAGTAAGGCTGATGATTTCCAGAGGTGATTTGATTTCAAAGTCGAGCTTCAACGGTTTCGCATGTAACTTTTGTTTTGTATAAGCAGCAAGTCCCCCACCCCTGCTCATCCTATCAGTTCTAAAGAAATCGTATCCAGGTATGGCAACCATTTCTTTTGTAATAGCGGCTGAAAGCCATGTTTCAGTTATCATAACGATATCAAAATCTCTGTCGGCAATCAAAGAGGAGAAGCGGTTGATGCAAGGATTAACGTGTGAAATATGCATTATAATAAAACTTATGAAATAGGAAACCAAGGTAAAAATAATTACAATGGTATATACAATTCGTAGCAGTAAACACAAAAAAAAGAGAAGATAAATAAATATTCCGGAATAGTGCACAACAGACTTATCAACAAATTCCGGCCAGTTTTTTGTTGCTCTGATACACCAAATTGTATACGTTCGAACGGGTGGACTATGTTGCGGTTCGCTTCGGATTGTTTGGCAAAATAAAATGAAAGTTTGATAAAAATCTGATACTTAATCTTAACACGCCTATAAAAAAAACTTTGAGTAAAAAAGTTTGATACAATTCTGGTAAGTGGTACATATCATGCCTCATCCAAAATTATACGATTCATGATGGTATTTTTTTTAAATTTTTTAATTTTTTTGTTAAATTGGACAGAATATATCAAGTTATGTTTGGGAAAGTGAAATGCTTAACAATTAAATGATTTCAGAACAGAAATATTACTTTTATTTCTCATCACTGATTTACAGCTTGCTCTCAAACTTTCACACTGAGAATCTTATGTTTTGGAGTTATCGTATGTTTTCCCAATGCCACGGATATCCAGTTGGCTAAAATATTTTGCTTCTCCCAGGTAAGTAAAAATGTCGTCCATTTGAGGTAATGGCCAGTTTGATTTTTTGATGACCGAATTTATCTTTCTATAATCGACACAGAACCTTGTCTTTCCATCTTTTTTTTTTGACGAGCACAACTGGATTTGCCCATGGTAAGTGACAAGGTCTGATAACTTCCCCTTCAAGTTTCTCCTTTATTTGTTTTTTCTTCAGGCAATTCGTCAAGGGTTCAATTAAATGGGAAAAATCAGGTATGAATTTCCTATAATATCCAACCAGGCCTAAGAATGATTTTATTTCTTTGGTAGTGTTTGGCGAAGGCATTTTTTGAATTGATTCAATCTTTTCCAGGTTGGGTTTTATGCCTTCGGGGGTTATCACATGACCAAGGAATTCTACATTTTTTTGAAAGAACTCACATTTATCCAATTAAATTTTCAAGTTACGGTATCTAAGCCTTTTGAATACAATTTTAAGATTGGAGATAGGTTCTTGGAGGAATGTGGCCTAAATGATAATGTCGTCCATATGAACAAGGCATATCTCCCCTTGAAGATCTTTCAAGACGTCATCCATGAATCTCTGCTCCAGCCAAAGGTCATAAAATGTCATAATGTCAACGATGTTTTGTCAAATCGCACAATTAGGAGTTTTTTGGAATGATATTTATCTTAACATAAACGAAATTGATTTTGATTCGCACAAACAAAAAAAAATCACACACACAATTATAAAAGGACAGGAACGAAAGGATCACTTACGATAGGTGTTGTTTTTCGGTGACTTCTTTCTGGTTCTTTTACTCAGCAAACAGTGAAATGCCGAACCTCCAGAATCTGGGGTTTCAGGAATCGATGCTTCGTTTTCCAAACACAGAGGATGTCCGAAAGATCTTCCGAGTTATGACTGACTGCGCCAGTTATGTGTTTTGCACTTGAAACACACTCTTCAGAACTATTTTTATTAAAATAAAATATTACAATTAATTTGACCAACAAAATAACTAAATAAATAAATAATAAATAATAATAATAAAATAGTAATAAATAACAGCGATTAGAACGAGAATTAATTGTTAAGTGAGTCAAGATCAATTGATTCAATACCAAGTGAGTAAAAATGAATGGTCAGCAATAGAAATATTAATCATAGTTTATACAAATAATAACATGAGATACATTATTGGGTCGATGGATTGACGTCAGTTCGGGTGGTCAGGGTCTTGGATGGTGCCGGTACAAGGTTACATAACTCATGTTCTGGCTTTAGTAGAAGCTGATGCGACGAAGTGCTTTCGAAAAATTGGAACTCAGTTGGGGATTCCCCAAAAAAGAGTAATCAATACACTTCACGAGCAAGGCTTACACAGATAAATATTGGATAACAACATTTGAGTTTTTCCTATCATTTTATGTACATACATTACACCCTCAGAGTTAAGCCTTCTTCTTCCGACTCACCTTGTATACGAGTCTAAAAGCTCTTCAAAACTTTTACGATTCAGCAAAAAATAAGATTCATGCACTCGAAATGTTCGTTTTTGATTGCCTTGATAAATTGTCGCACGACTAGGAAACTGCATAGACCTCCGATTTAGGACATTGTACTCTGCTTCTTTAAAGTACATGTGAAGTAATAGAATCTGATAATTTCAATTCCGATAATTTTTCAACCGCACGTTGGTTCTAGCAACGATATCAATAATGGCGTTATTGCACTCAATCAATTCAGAGCTGATTTGATAAAATCAGAAAATCAGAAATTTAGCTGCCGGAATCACTTAAATCCATTTTTGGCAAAAATATATTTATGATCCGATATATTCATACGAAAGCGTAGAAGGACCACGTCATACACATATATTTTTTGTATCTGAATTCCGACGTACAGGTCGGAATTCCGAGATGTGAGTCGGAACTCCGTCTTATGAGTCAGAATTTCGACTTACATCTCGAAATAACATTTATTCCGACTTATAAGTCGGAATTCCGAGATGTGAGTCGGAATTCTGACTTATAAGTCAGAACTCCGAGATATATGTCGGAATAATTCTCACTTATATCTCGGAATAACGATATTCCGAATTATATAACAGAATTCCGACTTATAGGTCAGAATTCCGAGTTACATATCGGAATTCTGATATACTTTTAAGTCGGAATAACGTTATTCCGAGATATAAGTGAGAATTATTTCGACTCATATCTCGGAATTCTGACTTATAAGTCGAGAAACAAATTATGCAGCCGCAATCTTTCAATTCACTTTTGTACTTTCGTCAATCGTTCATTGACAAATGACATATTGCTCTTAATTAATTATTCTCAATTATATCTCGGAAGAACGTTATTCCGAGATGTAAGTGAGAATTATTCCGACTTACATCTCGAAATACTAACTAATAAGTCGGAATAAACGTTATTCCAATATATCAGTGAGAATTATTCCGAGTTATATCTCGGTCCCGACTTACATCTCGGAATTCAGATACAAAAAAATACTTATAAGGCCCCTCTACGCTTTCGTATATTCATATTGTGACGAAACCTCTTTTGTCCATCCTTCTTGGAGAATTGAGACCACTGTGCGCGAACTGGATTTTTTGGCGGGAATGGCGAAGGTCGACGGTGAATCGAGATGCAACAAAAAGTTCATGTGGACATAGGTCCGCAAGAGCCTAATTTTCAAGATACTGGGTGTTGAAATTTTAAAAAATGAATGATTTTTATATAATTACTTTGATATTATTCCAGATATCTCTATGAAATTTAGTACACGTCTCCTATGCATCAATATGCATTTTGTGATGGACAAACAGTTTTATTATTTCCACCAGTGGCGTCCGTACGGGTTTTGCATTCAACATTTTTGAAGAAAAAACTTGTATGCCACTGCTTCTTTTCAAAATAAAAATAATTTTTGTGATCTCTATTTATTTATGAGCCAGTTTGCGTACAAGTTTTTTCTCCAAAAATATTGAGTGCAAAATTCGTACGGACGCCACTCGTAAAAAAAATAAAATTGTTTGTACATCACAAAATGCATATTGATGCATAAAAGACCTGTACCAAATTTCAAAAAGATATCTGGAATAGTATCAAAGTAATGATAATTTTTTTTTTTTTAAATTTCAACACAATGTATCTTAAAATCTAGGCTCTTGCAGACTCACACTTAAGTAACGGCATTCAATTGATGAACACCCTGTATAATGGGCGCATTATGCGGCCAGTTTTTAGGTTAGTTTGGTCTAGTTCTATGAGTCGCTCTCTATTTAAATATGGTAAGGTATGGTGTCAGAAGTGGGATTTATTGTGTGCTATAGAAATGGACATAAAAATTCGCTATAATGGTTACAAAACTAGTGCTTTTAACCGGATTAAAGGTTGCCGGGTTGAAGAAGGAGCTTGAGGAGCGTGATTTGGATTCAAGTGGAGAAGAAAGCTGATCTACAACAACGGCTTCGTGGGGCTTTGATGGAAGAAGGCTTGGATCCTGATACGTTCCAATTTGAGATTTCTGATCCCAAATCAGTGGAGAAATTGTCGAGGAAACTGGACGAGAACTCAAGAAAATTGGAAGAAAAATTCAAAGAATCTTCCAGAGCCATGGAAGAGAAAATCGAAGAATCCTCCAGAGTTATGTGAGAAAAATTCAACACTTGTAGAATCTTCTAGAGCTATGAAGGAGAAAATCAAGGGACAGCTGGCGGACAACCACAAATACTGTTTGAAGGATCATGTCGCAGAAGAAATCGGGAACCTGGAAAAAGACGAAATCAACGAAGTGAGAAGGCAAGTCGCAGCAATTATGAAACAACCGGAGGGGACTAACGGGAGCCAAGAGACAATTGCTAAAATGGAGGCTAATACAGCGCAAGTCCACATGAAAGCCCCTCAGTTTGATGGCAAGCTGTCATGGAACAATTACCATCGCCAGTTCGAGGCAGCAGCAAGGGCAAATGGATGGACTGGAACCGAAAAAGCTCTGGCCTTGACTCTCGAACGCCATCTTGATTTTCATCCTCATCGAAAAGCTGGACTTTCTATCAAGAAAGGAATGGGAAAATGATATCATCCATTTTCTCAATCAACGGTGCACAGTTTTGGAATCGCTTCCAACTCGTCACGGCAATCCAGCAAAAAGAGATCCTAATAAAGAAGTCAGATTCTTCAAAAAAGGCTCCAACTTTTCTCGAATAGACCCGCCTCTTCGTCGTGTCCAATTTGCAAAGAAAATCATCCAATCGACTTTTGTGAAAAATTCAAATTTTTACCCATAAAAACTCGATATTAAAAGCTGAATGATTAAAAACTATGTTAAAATTGCCCCAGATCAGGCCATCGTCAACAATTAAGATTGCCAGTCCAGTGGATGCAAGATTTGTAATAGAAAGCACAGCACGTTATTACATGACCCCGAAAATAGAAATACACACGAGCCTCAAAATACGCCAAATTCACGTTATCTTTATGAACCTCGAAATACAAAACGACACACGACACAAAATCAAGCATATTCAAGCACATTTCTAACCAACGTCGAGCTCTACCACCAGTTGGAAAAATTTTTGATCCTCGAAGACATTCAAGCAGATCCACACGATCAAACGACACGCTTCACACAGGAGGAGCAAGAATGCGAAGAACATTTTATCCAAAATCTATCACGTCACGAAAATGGTCATTTTATCGTCAAATTACCTTTAAAGAACAATTTTTTAAACTTGGGAGAGTCTGAAACAACAGCACTTCGAAGATTGTACTTCATCGAACGAGAACTGGACAAAACCCCAAAAACAAAAACAAAAAAAAAGACTAAGAGAAACATACTCCAATTTCTTGAAATAATACGAAGAGCTCGAGCACATGACTGAAATACTCCCCGAGTCGAATCCTGACGTCACGAAATTCTACTTACCCCATCACGCTGTGGAGAAGCCGGACAGCACCACTACTAAGGTACGTGTGGTGTTTGATGCAAGTTCAAAATCATTCACAAATTTATCACTTAACGATGTTCTAAAGATTGGGCCAACTATTCAACCGGATCTGTTCTCAATATTACTCAACTTCAGAAAGCGCAACGTGGTACTGATTGGAGATTTGACAAAAATGTACCGACAAGTACTCGTACACCCAGATCATCGTAATCTACAGCGAATTTTATGGTGAGAGCATGCAAATTCAAGTTTCAAGCATTTTGTCCTGGATACAGTTACCTACGGAACCGTTTCACCATCTTTCCTCGGCACAAGATGTCTCCAGCAAATTGCAAGGGGAACCCAGATCTTATATATGAATGAGAGACCAATTAACTGGCCATGAAAATGTTAAAGATTTAATCATTATCAAGAACAATAATGTCCTAATTCTAGCCGCTTATGGATTTGAAATACGGAAATTCAAATCAAACGATCCACGAGTCATAGCCAATCTCGAACGAGCAATCGAAAATGAAGCTCACGAGATCACTGACGATTCTTTTTGGAAATATCATGGGATATCATGGTTACCCTCTTCAGATAGATTCGAATATAATGTACAGGGTTATTGTTTATAAATGCCCCCTCCCCTCTAACTTTTTAATTTGACGGTTTAGGAAAAGGTGTTCCAGATAAAAGTTTCATGGTTGAAAATGAACTTTTTAAATAATCTGTTTTCACATATACAGGGTGCTCCAAAAAGTCTGGGCGAGGTTCAACTTTCTTATTCCAAATTGATACCCTATTTTTGTATTTGATATTTGGGTTCTCCTCTTAACTCTAAACATTTTCTATGAAGCATATCCTATACCGAAGTTTGATGTATAAAAAGACATTTGATATTTATTAATTAAATAATAATAATTTATTGTTGTGAAAATGTCAAATATATCTATGATTTCGAATTATTGACGCTCGTATTGACGAGAATGTCACGTCATTAAGTACTTTAAAAGTGTAAAAGTATCAAAGTATAATTAATTCTGCATTTGATTCAAAAGATTTTTTTTTATAGGCGTTATTTTATTTTTTGTTCATTTTTTGGGTATCAATTTAAAATCAGAGAAGTTTTGGTATATCCTACACACACAATTACGTCAATACTCCGAAACCATAGATATATTTCACTTTTTTATAACAATGAATTAGTATTATTCAATTTAAAAAATATCAAATATATTTTTATACATCAAACTTAGGTATAGGATATGCTACATGAAAAATGATTAAAATTTGAAGGAGAATCCAAACAACAAATAAAAAAATATGGTATCAATTTGAAATAAGAAAGTTAGACCTCGCCCAGACTTTTTGGAACACCCTGTATATGTGAAAACAGATTTTTTAAAAAATTCATTTTCAACCATGAAACTTTCATTTGGAACACTTTTTTCTAAAACGTCAAATTAAAAAGATAAATGTGGAGGGGGGCATTTATAATCACTAACCTGTACAATGCCAATTGTCAACGAAACTCCATCCAAACGAACCATTTTGTCTTTCATTGCAAAAATATTTGATCCCCTCGGATTATTGGGACCTATCACGATCAGGATCAAAATCCTCATTCAAAGGCTCTGGGTATTGAAGATCGACTGGGATGAATCTCTTCCCAGTGAACTGTTCACACAATGGATGCAATTTCAGGAACAACTTAGTTACGTTAATACAATCAAAATTCCTCGACACGCATTAGGCAAAAATGTAAAATCCATCCAAGTTCACGGTTTCTCAGATGCCAGTGAGAAATCCTATGCCTGCGCCATCTATTTGGGATCATCGAATGATGAACAGACAGAATGCCATCTCCTCTGTGCAAAAACCAGAGTTGCACCGCTGAAGACAAAATCGATTCCACGGCTCGAGTTATGCGGAGCAGTTTTGCTGTCGAAACTATTGAAGAAATGTTTGAAGTCTCTTACTCTCTAAATAGACAATATATAATTATGGGTCGATTCGACAATTGTTTTGTCTTGGATATCTTGTGAACCTGGTACATGGAAAACTTTCGTGGCAGATCGAGTGACTCAAATTCATCAATCAACCCAAGAAGTCAAGGGGAACTACATCAGCACGAAGGAAAACCCAGCAGATGTTCTATCGCGTGGATCAAACATATCAGAACTCTCAAAATCCCCTCTATACTGGCACGAACCCGCATTTCTCCTAGTGGCCAATACATACAGAACCGTCAATTCCATTACAGAATCCATCGAAAACGCCAGAATTTCGACCTCAAAGGATATCATCTCTGGTTAAGGAAAAAGAGCAGTGGGATGTCTTTAACAAATTTTCCAGTTACACGAAATTTGTGAATGTTATTGCGTATTGTTTCAGATTTAAACACAATTGCAAAAACAAAAAACTCGAACGCATCACTGGTCCAATCAATAGCACAGAATTCAACGACAGTAGACTTTTTCTCATCAAATTCGTTCAAGCTGAAGCTTTCTCAGAGGAGATCGCTTTTCTCAAGAAGTCAACTGAAGTCAAGAAAAGAAGTCATCTAAAGACGTTATCGCCATTTCTCGATCACGAAGGAATTGTCAGAGTTGGAGGAAGATTAAGGTTTTCCAATTTGAACTACGATCAGAAGCACCCTATACTTCCACCTCATAATCATTTATTCACGAAATTAATCATACCACACGAACATGAACGAAGTCTTCACGCAGAAGTCGAAGGAACTCTAGCCCATATCAGCCCATATCAGGCAGAACTACTGGCCCATGAAGGGAAATTCTCTAGTGAAATCATATACTAGAAAATGTATGAAATGTTTCAAAGCCAGCCCATCTACGAACTACTGTAAAATGGGAGAGTTACCACCTTCGAGAGTCAACGCTTCAAGACCTTTCATTTCATGTGGAGTTGACTACGCCGGACCTTTCGAACTCTAGGATGGAAAAACAAAAAGCAGAAAGATCGTCAAGGGTTACATTTGCGTATTTGTGTGCATGTCGACGAAAGCAGTACTTTGGAGCTCATCACAGACCTAACAAGTGAAGGTTTCTCCAGTTAAATAAAACGGTTTGTTTCGCGTCGTGTGCTCTGCGCCGATTTATTTTCTGATAACGGCACAAACTTTGTAGGGACAAATAATCATTTGCAATCGCTTGAATCTATAATTTCATGTAAAGGTCTTCAAAATTACTCGAATCAAAATCAAATCAACTGGCATTTTAACCAGCTCGCAGCCCTCACTTTGGTGGACTTTTGAAGGCTGCCGTAAAATCTGTAAAGCGTCATTTGAAACGAATCACTACTGATAAACATCCCACTTACGAAGAGTTTTATACTTTAATTATCCAAATCGAAGCCTCTCTAAATTACCGACCTATTACTTTTCTTTCCCAAGATCCTAATGACTTAGAAGCACTCACGCCTGCCCACTTCATCATTGGCCAACCTATGACTTCACTGCCGCAACGAGATTTGACCACGACTAAAATCAATCACGTCAAGCGATACCAGTTAATCCAACAAATATTTCAGCACTGGTGGCAAGGCTGGTCAGAGGACTATCTCCATTTACTGCATCAACGCACGAAATGGCAGTTCGACAAGATGCCAAATCTACAAATTGGAACCTTAGCCATCATTAAAGAAGAAGACGTGCCACCTACAATGTGGTTGTTAGGAGTTCTAGAACTTCATACAGAACCCGTGTAGTAACCCTCCAGACCTGAAAAGGAATCATCAAGCGATCCATTGTGAAGATCTGCTTGCTTCCATTGGATCCGGCTCAACAGACCAACCAGTCATCTTGAAAGGAAATCCTTTCAACGGGGGCGGCATGTTTACGGGAATTTTATCACAACCGACAACCTCGATGTACAACCGTACTGACAAGCTGTCAAGAGTGTCAGGAAAAACGCTTGAAAATATATCATCGATGGACGAATCCATTATCAGCGAGCCTCTCCATTTTTGTTAGACATTGTTTGTTAGTTTTCTCGAATAAAACACGTTCAAAAATAGTTACGAAACTTATTACCAAGATGCATAAAATCGCTGAGGCATAGGCACCCCAACACGCGCGTTTGCAGGAAAACTGTGGTGGATGACTCCTGGCAGTCTAAGGTTCTTCGCGAGGACCAGGAGAAAGATCTAGATCTAAAGCTCATCATTGGATGGAAGCTAGCAGGCCAACGACCAACTTGGCAAGGAGTCGCACGATTATCATTTACAGTAAAATCCTACTGGGCTCAATGGGACTCACTGGTTATAAGCGACGGCATCCTGATGAGACTGGTGAAAAATCTGGACGGCACGAGTCGGAGGCAGATAGTGGTTCCTCGAAGCAGACAGGCCGAGGTAATGAGAGATGATGAAGTCACGGGTGGGACATCTGGGAGTAACCAAGACGCTCGGAAAGCTGCGAGAAAGGTTTATCTGGATCAACTGCCAGGCCAATGTCCAGGAGTAGTGCAGAAAATGCGCCGTTTGTGCTGCAAGCAATGGACCACAGGAACGCTCAGAAGCTCCCATGCGCCGGTACAATTTTGGAAACCCGTTTGAGAAGATCGCCATAGATGTTGCTGGACCATTTCCTGAGTCGAACGGAGGAAACAAATACATCCTGGTCGTGATGGACTACTTTAGCAAGTGGGAAGTGGGCCGGAGCGTATGCCTAGCCCAATCAAGGGGCAGCAACTGTAGCTGATGTACTAGTTGAGGAATGGATCTGCCGTTTTGGTGTTCCATTGGAGCTGCATTCGGATCAGGGCAGAAATTTTTAATCAGCGTTGTTCCAGAACGAGTACAATGTCTTAAAAATCTGATATTCTGCGATATTCATCAACGAGTCCGTTTGAACATCCAAAGTGCCAGCGACAGGATGAGGGAGGCTTATGACGTGAATGCCGTGGAAGTCGGGTTCCAGGTTGGGGATCTGGTTTGGCTACACAACCCACAGAGGTGACGTGGCTTTTTTCCAGAACTGCAAAGTTCTTGGGAGGATCCGTATGAGATCCACGAGCGGATCAATGACGTCGTCTACAGAATTAGGAAGCCACCGCGAGGAGAACCGAGGGTTGTTCATTTCAACCGTTTGACCCGGTATGCTGGGAACCATGACCATCAAGACGCTGGAGTGACCCGAGGAAAACATGTCACTGGAAACCTTCATGTCCCTTTACTCCAATGGTCAGAAAGTCCGGGATAGTGCTGTTCAAGAAAGACCGATGGATCTGTTTGAAGCACTAGATAAATACTCGTTGGCTCACTGTGTTACTGAAAACCTCGGTATGAGGAGTGGTCTTGCTGCTGCTTTCAAGCGAAAATTTGGACAACTGGAACATCTACGACGACAAACACTCGTGGGGAATGCACTAGAAATCATGGAAGGTACACGACACCTGTTCTACCTTGTGACGAAAAAGCTTCCACATAATCTGACCACCTACATTGATGTCTGGAAAGCCCTCGGTCATCTTCGAGACTTGATGCAGTCACAGGACCTGACTCATTTGGCAGTTTCAAAGATGACCAATGACCGAGTGAACTGGCCTGTGGTGAGAAGTATGCTGGAGGTGATCTTTTAGAGGAGAGGCATTGACATCCTGGTGTACTGCTATCCTTCCCGGAGGACAAACCAGAGGACACTGGACTGCTATTTCCACCATACATTCCACTGCAGGTTTGGGAACAATTGCCGATACCGACATGAAGACATTTCGGGACAAAATGCTCTGAGGAGGTAGCAATGATGAAACATGCCCAGTGGTATGAGCTTCCAAGGCAGCAGAGACAACGTTCCAACCATCATGTCTCTCTTGAATATGTCGGCTCTTGCCCCGTTCGCAACATTTTCGAACCACTGTTTTCTATTATGATGTAGTATTTTCGATGGCCTATATCTAGAATATTGGAAAACTTTCGCCATCGAGGGATGGAAAAGGATGAAGGCCCGCCATTCAGAAAAGATTTCAGTTCAGATTTTGATCGCGAAACATAAATAACCTGTGATCGTGAAAATGAATATTTGTGGTGTTGTGATTGTGCTGTAGCTACTTTGAATAAATACTTTGAAACTGGACAAGTGTTACTATAGCGAAAAACAATATAATATACAGGGTGTTTCATTAAAATTGCGAAAAAAATCGGAATGAGTTTCCCCGCGTTGAAATAAGAACAAAACTTCCGATAAATATATGTCCGGAAATGCTTCGTTACACAGCTACAGGGTGTTGACATTTCATTTTTTTTTCCTAAATAATCTTTGAACTTATGTCGATCTTTTAATGAAAATTGGTATTTAGGGGTTTCTCATCATGCGAAATTCGAATTTGATGTGAGTATGGCTCTAACGTGTAGAGAGCGCTACCTACACTTATTTTTCAGGATATGAACAGCCTTAGCTTTTTTGGACGTCCCTGTATTATATTTTTAACTAATAAAATAATAAAAACGATCTTTCTCACAAAGAAAATTTATACTTGTTAGAAATCTCTACGTGCAACCATTCTGGAGATATTTGGATTTGAAATAATAAATACCTGTGATAATGGAAGTTTGCCTGCTTGAAAATAAGTAAAACATTTCTAATAAACATGTGTCCGGAAATGCTTCGTCACAGAGCTACAGGGGCTTGAGGTTTTTATTTTTTCCAGTTTTTCAATATGTTTTTTGTTTAAATGATATTTGGATAAGAGTGGTTGATAACATTACACAAAATTCGACTTTTATCTTTTTCACTGAAAATATAAAGCAGTCATGCAAAATATGTTATAACTTCTAGAAGGTTACCTTCGCCATAATTTCAAAATCTCGTGTATTAACTATTTCAAATCCAAATATTTCGAGAATGGTTGCAAGTAGTGTCTTCTAACAGGTATACATTTTCTGCTTGATGGAGAAATCTGTTTTTTAACTTTAAAGTTAATTACAGGTTTTCCAAAAAAGCAATGGCTAGGCTTTGCATAACAGGTAAAATACGTGAAGGTAGCGCTCCCTACAAGCTAGAGCCATACTAAGGTCAAATTCGAATCTCACATGATAAGAAACCCTCAATCACCAATTTTTATCAAAAGATCGACATTGGTTCAAATATTATTCAGAAACAACAAAAATGAACGTGAAGAAAAACAACACCCTGTAGCTCTGAGGAGAAGCATTTCCGGATACATGTTTATGGGAAGTTTTGTTTTCATTTTGAAGCAGGAGGTTTTTTGCAATATTGATGAAACACCCTTAATTTCGTAACTTCACCAACAATAATAGTCAGAACCTATTCGATGAGTTAAGAACAAGAAAATCAATTTATGTTACGTACATATTAACATTATTAACTAAGTGCGTCATATGTACCATGCAGCCCACTCGTTTATTCTGTCAAAAGTAGAAAAATGTCAGAGACAAGATCCTATTTCTTATATTTTTTCAAAGTTCTTCCGAATATTTGGTTACCACACGGTTGAGGACAGAGTACCTGCTTTACCCCCCGGACTCAAAAGCAGTCCGGTAAATGAAACATCACATCATCAGAGCCGGTAAAATTGGATTAGAAAAATATATACTTTCAACTTACTTTCGAAGTTGTGACATGGTTTGGCTGGCGTCATCTCATGATTATAATCAATAACTTGACATAAAATGTGTCATAAGTACTTACCTTGGTTGTGACATGGTTTGGCTCGCACCATCTCATGGTAACAATGTGAGACAAACTGCCATCACCGCCTTCTCAATGTGTGGTTTGTCAAGAAAGCACTCTCTCTTTCAAGCGGTGTTTACATTGGCAAGATCAAATGCTCATCTCACATGAATTCATTTTAAATGACTTCATTTCGGTGTTACATATTTCATTTGAGATCAGTACATGTTAGTTAAAACAAAATGGCACCAAAGCGAGTTGTCTATGAAGACATCATCCAGACAGCTAGTATTTGAGCGTGAACTCCAAAAAATCAATCAAGAAAGTGTTCAGGGAAGGAGAAGGGTGTGAGTGAAAAAATGGATCAAGCGAACACGAATCCTAGAGACTTGCACTCCTCTAATACGTGAACTGCAGGCCGAAGATTCAGATAATCATGGGTATTTTATAAGAATGAACAAGAACCTATTGTAATATTTTTCGCTATAGAAAACACTTGTCCAGTTTTAATTTATTTATTTAAGTAACTAAAGCACAATCACAAGACCACAAATATTTATGTTCACAATCAGAGGTTATTAATGTTTTTCGATCAAAATCTGAACTGAGACTTTCTCCTGTTTACAATGTACACGCTTATATAGCTAATCCATGAATTCTAGAATATAGAAGAATATAAAATTATAGACCGAAATAAACAGCATGACTCATCGCACAGGAATGTGGCTCTCCGGCTCTTGTAAACATGTAGTGAGCCTGTGGAGAGGCCGGGCAATGTTCGCAAATCACTGGACATAACGCCGGTAGTACATGCACTGACCCAGGAAACTTCTTAGCTCGTGGAGGTTCTGCCCTTAACTGCCTCCACCTTTTGCTGGTCAACGGCTACTCCCTCAGCCAAGACGATATGAC
Source organism: Orchestes rusci (assembly GCA_958502075.1). Classification (NCBI taxonomy): domain Eukaryota; kingdom Metazoa; phylum Arthropoda; class Insecta; order Coleoptera; family Curculionidae; genus Orchestes; species Orchestes rusci. The sequence continues at coordinate 58,503,196 of OY293303.1, read as the reverse complement.
CCAGGTATTGTACTTTCCTCCGGAACAGTTGGCATTTCTTTGGACTCAGCTTTGAACCGTAACTTCTTAGTCTCTGGAATACCTCCTCCAAGTTCTTCAGATGGTCTTCAGATGATTTGCCAACCACAATTATGTCTTCCAGGTACACCAGACATGTTGGCCAGGATAGTCCTTTGAGTACAGCCTCCATCAGCCGCTCGAACGTAGCAGGTGCGTTGCATAACCGAAATGGCATAACAGTGAACTGCCACAGCCCAGCTCCAACGCTGAAAGCAGTCTTCTCTCGATCTTCGGGGGCCATTTGTACCTGCTAATATCCGCTTTTCAGGTCCAGGTTTGAGAAGATCTTCGATCCTGCCAAGGTGTCCAGAGTGTCGTCGATCCGTGGTAGCTGTTCGTCACGTTGTTTCTCTAACGATAGTCCACACAGAATCGAGTTGAACCGTCCTTGTTTTTAACCAGAACAACTGGCGATGACCACGGACTACTAGAAGGATCGATGACACCGCCTTTCTTCATGTCCTTGATTGTCTTGTCCGCCTTCTCCTTCTTGACCAAAGGTAGTCTTCTAGCTGTTTGGCGGATCGGTCGTGCTCCCTCTGTATTGATGGTGTGCCGCACCACGTTCCTTTGGCCCTTTTCCCCAGTCCCGTTGTCGAAGATGTCGCCGTAATTCCTTATCAGGCCTCTCAATCGTTGTTTTTGTCTCTTATCCAGGTCTTTTGAAGAGGTGACAACTAACTTCCCCATCTCTTCGGTGAACTCAGAGATGGTCTGCTCAGTCTCACATACTTGTCGCACCACAGTGGAAATTGACGAGGAGAGCCCCAAAACTGTGTCCCTTGCCAAACTTACAGAGTGATAGTTGACATGTACCAGGCTCTTTTCACATGCAATGCCTCGTCTCACTTCAAAATCGTATATTTTAGGCTCAAACATCACGATGCTTTCTTCTTTCATCTTCCCTTCAGGCGAACCCACAAAATCATACCGCTCCTTACAGGAATTGAAGAATCCCCAGCCAGCAAAACACGAACTGTCTCTTCCTCTCTACCATGCGGTATCACCTCTTCGTTGTTGGTTCTCAGTGTTCCATTTTTAAAATCTAATTGGAAGCCTTGGGTGTTCATGATGTCCATTCCAATTATGATTTCTTTCTCAATATCAGCAACCAGCATTGGATGTTCGAAGCTGGTGCTTCCCAGCCTCCACTTCACCATGGATCCTAGCCAGGTCTCCTGTGTCCGTCCATAGTGCCACTTTGTTGGTTTAATCATTGTCGGTGTTGTGACAATGTCGGGCCTGATGAAAGTCTTCGTCACACCTGTATCCAGCAGCATGGTGCGTTTCTCTCCATTTACCAAACCATCCACAAACACGCTGTTCAGTTTGGGTCCCAAAGACTATGGCAGTTTTCTTCGAGGCATACTGGTTGGAGGTCGACGAATGCCCCTTCGCATCGACCCTCTCTAGTTTTTCGATGCCGAAGCATCGGCTACGGATGTGGTCAAGCTCTCCACAATTCCAGCACCGCAGCTCTCTTCGTTTGGAGGACTCAAGTTCCCTGATAACTCTACTCACAGTAGCTTCGACGGTCTTCTCCTGTGCGGGATCCTGCTCCTTCATCCTTCACACGCGTGCAGGAGCCTTCACAGACTGCTTCGCCGCTTCGAATTCCAAAGCGTTGGCCAGTGCTTCAACCAGTCTATCAGGACGATGAAGTATAAGGAACTGCCTTATTTCCTGGTCTCGAAATCCATCCAAGAAGGCCTGAATTGCAAGCCTCTCCATGACACTTTCTGGCGTGGTTGGGTAAGCCAGTCGGGCAGAGCGAGCTACATCAGCTTGAAACTCTTGCAGGCTCTCGTTTCTCTTCTGAGAGTGGTTCTTCGGCTGATAGTGGTAGACGTGCTCCAAGTGAGTCTGTCCATATCGTAGCTCCAAATGCTTCACCAGAACATCATGGTCCTCCTGTTCCTGGGTGTTCAGCGTCTGCAAGATTTCCGTCGCCTTCCCAAGAAGCGCCATTATCGATGCCAGGGCTTTCTCGGTCTCAACCCATCCATATGCTCTTGCTGCTGCCTCGAACTGGCGATGGTAATTGTTCCAGGACAGCTTGCCATCAAACTGAGGGGCTTTCATGTGGACTCTGACGGTATCAGCCTTTATCTTAGCACTCGCATCTTGGCTTCCGAATGTCACTTCTGGTTGTTTCACAATCACTGTTACTTGCCTTTCCATTTGCTTTATTTATTTTTCCAGTGTCTTCACTGTATCTTCTAGCTGTTTCCCGATTTCTTCTGCCACCTGATCCTTCGAAGCGCTGAAAGTTTCTTTGAGCTTCTCTTCCAATCTCTCTTCCATTGCTCTATAGGATTCTTTGAACTTTTTTTCCAAAACTCTAGAAGATTCTTCCAACTTCTCCAATTTCCCCGAGTTCTTTTTCATAGCTCTAGAAATATCCTTGAACTTCTCTTCCAATTTTCCATGCATGGCTCTAAAAGATTCTTTGAGCTCCTCTTCCAGCTACCTCGAGTTTTCTTGAAGTTGGTCCTTCAGCTCATCTTTCAAGTTTTGACCACTTCTCAACTTCTGCGTTGGGATTGGGAATTTCAGATTGGAACGTATCAGGATCCATGCCTTCTTCCATTAAAGCCTCACGAAGCATTTGTTGTAGATCAGTTTTTCTAGCGCTTGTATCCAGGTCACGCTCCTCCAACTCCCTCTTCAACTCGGCGACCTTCAATCCCGTTAGCAGAACAAGTTTCTCAGTCATTATGATGACTATTTATGTCTGATTCTATAGCACAAGATGAATCTCACTTCCTACACCACTGTAACGAATTTCGCAATAGAAAACACTTGTCCAGTTTTAATTTATTCATTTAAGTCACTACAGCACACGGTTTACAACACCACAAAAATTAATGTTCACATTCACAGCTTACCAAAATCTAAACTCGGAAACTATACTTTTTCCTGTTTACATTGTACCCGCTTAAAGCTAATCCGTAAATTCTGGAGTATGGAAGAATATAAAAGTATAGACCGAAACAAACAGCATGACTCATCCGGCAGGAATGCGGGCCTCCGGTAAACATGTAGTAAATTCCGGATCGAATGCAGTGGGCTGGAATCCCGAATGGATGGGACAATTATCGTTTTCGCTACAATACAAAGTAGAAGAAAGCCAACACTCATCACGTGACTCAAACTGATTGTGTATCAAAAAAGAATAAGAAACTACCAGTGCCAAATTAACTACTCAGTCAATTTTTATAACATGTACCCACAGTAACAAAATTATCAGTGCAACATCTACAAGGAAAACACAAATAACACATCAAAACGAACAATCCATCGGTACCTTCATCGACTAAATGAATCTCACTTAAAAATATCATTTAGATTGCAAAGTGTGCGGCTATTGAATGTATATCCTCGCAAAGTCCAATACTATCATTATTTGCATTTAGACCGCCATCTGGAGATCTAAACCTTTTTATGTTGAAACCAAAAGAGTTATTAATTAATGTGATTGATGAAAACAAGCAATTATTTATATTAGGGGACTTCAATATAGAATTATTGATTAATAATGATAAAGGTAGAAACCTATTATCGCTGATGAGCTCATTTAATTTAGTAAAAACTATATGTGAAAACACCAGAATAACAAAAAACTCATCAAGTTGTACAAATAACATAATCACAAATGCTGAGTATACTGAAGCAGTGCTATTTGATACTTTGTCTCTGATCACACTGCGCTGAAAATAACTGTTGAGTCAAAAGGCGAAAAGGAGAATCAATCATTTACAATAGAAACGCATGTTTTCGCAAGAAAACAGAGGTGATCTGATCATTGACGTAATAATAAAGAAGACTCGTAACTCCTTATAAACGTCATACGACGAAATGCGGCCTGTTTGGAGTCAGTTTGGGCCCAAGAAAATGGCATCTGTCAATTTGTAATAATTTGTCTCCTTGCGGATCTTACTGATTTTGTGAATTAACATCTGCAGTAATCAAAAAACAATAGTGAAATTTGGAATATTTGATAAAGAAAGATCATGAATTCCGCACGACCTAAAAAATTGTCACCTAATTTGACGGTGACGGCCATTTTTTTTGGTGTCAAAAGGTCACAAAACAACTCACATTGTGGGTTATCCTTTCATGACGAGGTTTCGGGGTAGCTCGATTTCCCTGGTCGGAAGATGTCCTACACCTTTTTTTTACCAGTAAACTATTTATTAATTTCCCAAAAATATGTACAAAATATATACAACTATCCCGACGGGGAAGTTTGGTATGTTTGGTCAACACGTCCGAAACAGGATGAACCGAACTCAACTCGTCTGGTCGGGAGAAAAAAGGAAGCCAGGATATTCTAACTAACTCAACAGGTTGGTTAGAGGGGTTTTGTATCTACCGACTCGCCGGATACCTCAGGAGCGTACCGTCTGACTCAACACATCAAGCGGTACCGTCTTCCGAACTGTCCAGCTTGATCATTCATAGTCCCCCGTCGGTCCCCACTACGGGTCCCTACTCTCGTCCGACCGGGTGCGCTCGATGGGTTTCGGCGATGGGGTACGAGGGCGGTCTGATATTTACCTATACCGGATCTACAGGCTGTGATGATCCCTTTGGTGTCATCACACTCTCTTTTTCCTTATCTAAGCTAAGGGGGTGATTCTCTATACAGTTTACATGGACAGCAGCAGCCCAATTCCGTCTGGATCGATCGTCACGACCACGATTCGACTCCAAACTCGATCAAATCCGAAAACGGTATTCTGTCTTACGATCGAATATGTCATCGGAACTCGTCGGCTTTTTGATCAAACCACACGGCCACTAGAAGTTGGTTGGAAGAAGAGCCACCTACATGACCACAACGTTTTTTTATGTTTTGATTATTTGGACAGTTTGTATGTTAAAGAAGTAGGTATCATCCAAGCAACTATCATGGTACACGAAACCGAATAAGGCCCGTATTCTCCGTTCATACTTGAATGCGTTCAAGGTTTGACGGCGTTTAAATACCAGATTTTGCATACGAAATCTTGAATTTAAACGCCGTCAAATCTTGAACGCGTTTACGTACGAACGGAGAATATGTTACTGAAACTTTTCCTTCAGGAAGTGGCAACACGAATGCTCACGGCAGTAAAGTCGGTGTGGGAGTGAGAACCAGTTTTTACGACTAGAGAGGATCATTTAATGGGCGCCACTGGTTTGTCAAGCCGCAGTCTCTATTCAGAAAGTCATAGAGCGCCTCCAGTTGATGAGCTTGGTTTTCCCCAAGTAAATAATACGACAGCTTTTCCAGAAAATCATACAATATAATATTAATCACGTTAAATAGCAAAATTCAACAATCCGTTAAATCTGACGACAAGGTATTAAAAATTACCCATCAATTTACCAATACTCAAACTCAAATATATAAATCAACACGATAGCTAAAATTGAAGAACAATTAATAAGAAGCCTTATCTGGATGTGCCTGAAATAAGCTAGAAATGTGCTGCACACAATCCGCAGTTATTTGGAGAAAATGCCGTGTAAACGTTAATTCATTACCGCAAGTGATCACCTTTGGTTTACAGGAATTACTACGCCGTTATCAATTCCAATGTACGATACGCTTGCTTTATCAAAGATTCAACTCTCCCAACTTTGAAATCAAATACTTAACTGATTTATAATATTATACGTTGTTTGAATACGTTTGGATCAATAAATTGTTATAAGATTTGAATTATAACTCTTTTCCCTATTGAATAAATAAATATAATAATTACAGGCAAATAAAGAAGGAAAACAATACCATACGTAATGAAAATATACCGCTCGATCGTATTGACTATACCAATAAAAGAAATAGCCGTTCGTACATGCAAGATACAGTCCAATCTCGAAGGTAAGTATCGGTAAAAAAAATTGTAGTACGTCGCCAATAAATCAGAAAAACATACTGGTTTGTACTTCACCCAGATGTCCAAGGAACAGACAGGATTGTAAGTCACCCAAATATCCAAAGGAAAGGCAGGACTGCACGTCACAGGATCACACATCTCAGGCTTGTACGTCACACGATCGTACGTCACAGGATTGTATGTCACGGGATTGCAGGTCCACAGGTCGATGGATGGACAGCAAATCAGTTCCAGTTCTCTCAAAGAGGGTGTAGGCCAGCTAACAATCGTCGATGAGGTGTATTCAATTTTCCAACACCATAAACCCACTCATACAATAGGAAACTCCACCATAGGCACGTTCCTCTGACAAACTTTCTATTTGACCAGAGAGAATGGTTGTTGCAGGATCGTTTTCGCGTGTGCAACGGCAGTAATATCCGGAAAAACTCCGCACGTGGTTCCCTGTACCAAAGTCCAAAATCTGCTCCAAAATACTTTCTCTCTCGATTCTGGAAACAGCCACAAACTGGTACCACTATATCAATTGTCGATTTATGATCCCAAATGAAGGGTGGAAAACTCTTTTCCAGTAGAAAATCGACTTAAAAACTGCTTTGAAATGCACATCACGAAGACTGCCAAACAAGTGCCCGTGATCGCCCAGGAACAATTGATTCGCGTCAATAGGGACAGCAAAAAACATAAGGGCAGTAAGTTAGTACCGACATACGAATTCCGCAGGAGGCAACGTCGCAGCGAGACTAAAAAACCCTTCCATTATTTACGACCATATCCATGTAATAATGCTATGAATAAATATTTGCGTCTTAAATTGCCTCTACATTGATCCCTGACGAAAAAACGCATTTTTCCAGCTTGATTTGCATTTATTGAACGGTACACCGAATGACGTCATACCTGCATCGCGGTTTTACGCGAAGTGACATGACTACTCCCATGCAATGCTGGAATAGGCGACATAACCTCAGTAATTAATCTCATGTCAATGCATGTAAACATTGGAGATGAATGGGGAAAATTAAGAAAAATCGGAAGAAAACGGTCCCGGAACGTTATGGGAATAACGGTAGATTATTGCTGGAAAGGTATAAGTGTTGGGATCAAATGATAGTCTGTCGAGGACTGCAAGGAACGCTGATATTCAAGTAGGTAACTCAGTGAATTAATTTATTTCCGATTTAAATACCCGAAATAAATCTTGTGCGCCTTTTAGCTGTAACATTTTCCCCCTTCACCTGGTTAAAAAAAAAATGCCCTCATATTTTCTTCCAGACATACAAACGTCAACCCAACAAAAAAACAATGACAATAGATAAGCCAACTAACCTTAAAAATAATATTCCCCAACTAATTTGTAATAGACAATACAATATATTATAAACCATTTAAAAAACAATCAATCTTCATTCGTCGACGGGTTCTCCAAATCCTTGATGTTCCACACGCCTTTCATGGCCCCATGCTCGTCCTGCAGCTCGTACGTCCACGGCGAAACACGTTTTCGTACGGTGAACGGTACCAGGTATTCCGGATCAAGCTTTTTGGAACAGTATCTCGCAGCATCCGAGAGAACATAGTTTTTCCGATATACGACCTGATTGGGTAGAAACTCCACATGATGGCAACGTAAGTTATACCGCTCCACACTTGTTTTCGCAGCTACCCCCAGCCACTTCCGCATATCTTCGAAGAGTTGACCCATAAACTCTACACGATGCTGAATGTCTGCCGGTTCTGTTGACTCCACCCCAGGAACAACTTTTCCGTGCTGACTCCCCATCAGGATCATGTGCTGTCCAAAGTTGATGAAATGTGGACTCAATTTCGTGGCTTGAGTGGCAGTGCGAAGTGCACACGCTATTTGGTCCACGTTCTCGTCCCAGGTCCGATGATTATCCGAGATGTACATGCTCAGCATTGTTTTGAGAGTCCTGTTGACTCTTTCATTGGGATTGGTCTGGGGGTGATGATTCGCATCAAATTTGATCCTAACCTTATACCGCTCTGCCAGGTTCATGAATTGTTTGCTCCTGTACTGAGGGCCATTATCGCATAGAATGGTCGATGGGACGCCGAAGAGCAGGGAGGCATTCTTCTCAATGAAGCGGAACATGGCTTTAGCAGTCGCCTTTCGGAGAGAGCAGAGTAGGAAGAACTTGCTGTGGTAGTCCGTTACCACAAGTAGGAAGGCGTGACCTCGCTTAGACCGTGGCAATGGTCCCATGAGATCTGTTGAGATCATCTCCCACGGACGTTGAGGCTTGTTGTGAGTAACCATCTTAGCCCTACGAGGTCCCGTGTCTGTGACTTATGCCTTATACAGGTCTGGCAGCGTTTGACATATTTTGCCACGTCATTGCGCAGCTTGGTCAAGTAGAACTGGTCCGCGATCCGTGTGAAGGTCATGTACACACCCAGATGTCCAGATGTTGGGGTATCGTGTGAATCCTGCATCACTCTCACCCTACACTCTTTTTGGACCACCTTTTTTCAGTTGTCCACCTCTGGTCTGAGCTCTAGGTAAGCACACTTCACAAATTTCCATAAATTCCTATTGTCAGTTCTCCAACCAGCAAACTTGAGGGGTTTGGATTCCACGTTCTCCAACATCTTCCTGTACTATTTGTCCTGAACTGGCGATGGATCAAGGCTCAGAAAATCCAGCTCCGGGACTGCTCGTGACAGCATGTCTGGACCACATGCTCCTCACCCTTTCGATGGATCAGTCGAACTGCTGCAACTGTACCTGCCATCTGTCCAACCTTCCAATTGGTTGCGTCATCTTCTGCAGCCACACCAGAAAGTAGTGATCAGTGATCACAGAAAATGGGCCAAGGTCAAATCGCATCAAATCAAAAATGTACTTTATTGTCAAGAAAATAGGACATTCCTATTGACAAAGCATACTATACTATAAAATTGTATAAAATAAAAATAAAAAATCACAGACATCTAGCACGAAGGTAATAGCTCAGTTTAGCAAGGCAATGTATCAAGATATAATCATTGAAATGCGGGTAATTTGGAGGATACATAATAATAAGGAACAGAGGGAGAATTTGAACTGAGGTATTGGTTACTCCAGTGTATCTTCAAAAAACTCATCCTTCCTATAATAAGCCACACACTGAACACTTTTCACGGCTCACAGTCAGATTAGCTTCCCGGAATCTCTTGAACATCTCCGCCAGAATCCTCTGGTGTGTCACGAAATCTGACGTCATGATGACAATGTCGTCCAAATACACGAACACGTATGGCTCCATTTCAGCTCCCAGGACATTGTCAATAAGTCGTTTCCAGGATGCTGGTGCGTTTTGCAGTCCAAATGGTAACCTCTTGAACTGAAACAACCCACGATTTGGCACAGTAAACGCAGTATATTGTCTGGATGAGGTAGCGACAGGTACTTGCCAGTATGCGGACTTGATGTCCATACATGACAGATATTTTGGGTTTCTTAGCTTGTCCAAGGTGTCACCCACTTGTGGCAATGGGTAAGAATCTCGTTCACAGACGGCATTCAGTTTGCGGTAGTCCACGCACAAACCATTCTTCTTCTTAACCATCACCACCGGCGAAGACCATGTGCTACTGGACGACTTTATCACACCAAGCCTCAGCATCTCTTTCAGTTCTTTGTCGATGAGCTGCTGCATAACTGGAGATACTCTGTACCACCACTGCTTGATTGGGCGCGCTTTCGTCACAATCACATGCTCAGCCTTGTCAGTACACCCCAAGTCAGTACCCATGAGATTGAAACTCTCGTACAGCAGGTCCAACAACTGTCTCGACTCCTCTTCTGTCAGCACACCGCCATGAGTGTTCATCGTAGGCCGGTCGGCGTCGCCAGAGAAAATCATGTTCCAGATCTGGTACGATGCCCATAGAGCGCCAGAAGTCTGCCCCCAAGATCAATGCATGAGGAAGGTCTGGAATGATGATCGCCTTTATGAGTGTAACACGGTCCCTGACTTTCATTGGTACATAACAAACGCCAATGCTCTGGCACAGTCCCACATCAGCCACTTTGGCTTTTAACTTTCCTCCAACGTCAAAGTGAGCTCCTTCAGAAACTTCCATCCAGTGCTGCCCAATATAGTCCGTGATACATCAGAATCCAATCCATTCTGGGCATGCTCTATCACGAAATCAAGGACTGGACGAAGGTCACTCAAAGGGTCACTAGCGCTTGTTTACTCAATAGGCCGAGTTACGAGCGCCGTTGGCCATTTCCCGACCGACAATTACGACCGGTTTTGATGGTGACTCCCTCCTTCTTGCATCGATAACACGCCATTGGCTTGTGCAAAGCACACCCTACCGCTCTATGTCCAGGCTTATTGCATCGGAAACATACCACCTCTCTCTCTTGCCTGGGCTGGTTTTTAGTGAGTCGCATGGTAGTTCCTTCTCAAGGTAGGCCAGATCCGGCTCTAGGAGATTCCCTTTTCTAGAAGGTTGTGAGTAGCTTTCCACAGCGTCCCGTCTCTCTTCTAAACGTCTGCATAAACTTCGGAGCTGTGATACTGATTTGACGTCCACCAAAGCCAGCTGATTCTGGTAGAATGGGGCCAAGTTCCTCATCAAGATATTCAGTTTTTCGTCTTCTGAGACTGGTCATATCAGCCTTTTAAAGTACCCACTCATGGTGGCCAAGTATATTCCAATACTCTCATCGTTGCCCTGTGTCCTTCTGCGTATTTTCTCGAACAGCTTTTCGTTGTAATTTCTCCCTCAGCAGACCCACAAACTCGTCCCAAGTTGCCACTTCTCCTCGGTAATCAAGGTAAAACTGGTAAGCTTTTCCAGTGAACAGGTCGATTCCAGATTCCAACAGTGTCTCTTTTGAAACATGACGGGCCATCCGAAGTTCTTCGCATTTTTCCAGGAATGCGCATAAGGATAGGCCTCTCTATACACCTCTCTATACGCCTCTCTCCTGAGAACTGGAGATCCCATTTGCTTGGAGGTATCATTCTGGTAGAGCTTGCAGTGAAGTTTCTTGCTAAAGGCGACGAATTGAGTGCCCTGCGGAAACTAGCAGGCTCTTCCGTATCACTGTCTGAACCGTTCTGTTGCGTTCTCGATGACGATGAAGCTTCCATTTTCAAAAAACTCAAGGCTGGAAGTAGGGCCTCAGCACCATCTTCAGATAATTCATCCCCTTCTTCCAGCTTTTGCAACAATTTCAGTGTTGTAGCCACCCACTCAGCTATAGCCTTGCCTTTATCTGGATCGGACTCCGTATTCATGTTGTCTGATCGATTTAGAATGTGTGAGAGCTTAGTTTGGTACTTTAAATAGTCGCTAACTCCCTTGGTTCCGGAGAAACTCCGTACACCCAGCTCTACTTCCTTAAGCTACTTGTCCACTGCCTCAGCCTCAGCATCCTCTTGGTAAGTATAAGGGTAGACTGGATGCTTGATACTATCACCACTCTTCTCCAACTTCAGGGCTATGGCCAAGCGACGTCTCATCTCTTCACAAGTTCCTGTACCATCATCTCGTATAGATAGCTCATAAGTAGGTTGATCTTGACTAAGTCGGTTAACTTTTATCACACGCGACATTATGGATACTTTGTCACCGAACAATATAAACTCAAAAATATATTATTATGTAACCACTAACCCGCAATAACACTGCAATATAATATTACTCACCAGACACTAAAACTTGTAAAAATCAATAAAAAAAAAATTGAAACGTAGTGATATATATATTTTTTTATTCACTAGGGATACCCAATCAACTGGAGCTCATAGAAAAGTGGCCCCACGCTTATACTTAGGTATAGGACATGATACATGAAATCTGCCTAGAATTTTACGTAGAATCCAAAAATGAGATAATATATAGGATGTTCCGTTTGAAACAAGCGAGTTGGCACCTACTTCCGGTATAACCAGAAGTCGCGCAACGTAGCTATCATTTCATTTGAAGAGAGCATCCTTTTAAACCTCACCATACAAATTTTCAGAATTCCAATCGTTTTATTTCCCGAGATATTCTAATGGACGGTCACGGTGAGACACCCTGTATATGAACACCATTTAGTACGTTACCGTCACTTTCTCTCACTTTAAGGTAATTTATGGATTATTATAAAAACACCACTTGCAAGTACTAGATTTCTCGTTGTCATTTGGCGCACAAGTGGTGCGGCCCTGAACAGCATATAACGATTCTTTACCTTACCACGAGCCCATACCAAAATCGGTCTTCCTATTGGTTGAATCGTTGTTTGAGTATAGTATCACTCAAACAACGGTTGAATCCAAGATCATTATACAACAGGTTGCCTCACTTCTCCTGAGGTAGGAGACGGACTATGGAGACGGACAAGATCAGTCATACAATAGGTTGCCTCACTTTAACGGTCATGACGTCATCTGTTTTCAGTGTTGCCAGATGGTCCCTATCAAAAACAGTAGAACAGAAGCTGGCAACCTTTTCTGTGATAAATTCATAATCATAACCTCACTTAACACAATGAATTGTTTTTGGTAGTTGAGAGATTTTTTGCTGTGTCGTTGATTTTTTTTTGTGGAATTATTCATTTGGGTTTTGAAAACTGTTCACAAGTGTCTTATCCTTAGATTTTTCCATCAAATATATAGTGGTTTAAAGGTAGGTCTGTCTAAAAATTGGAAAAATAGAGTTTGTTTACATGTGTTCAACTGTCTACTTTATGTTTATTTTACGTAAATTAAGCTTTTATTATAGTTCAATACTGGGTTTCTTAGTAGATTAAGGTAGGACTAATATGAACTAATAGATAAAAAGTTGTTGAAATCTGAGCATTGATTTATTTGAATATATTATAGAAAATACTCACATCTGGAGCAGTATTCTCGCTTTCTTTACTAAACTATTATTCGATAATAATGATTTGAAAGATAATTTTACACCTGAAAAATAGCGTCATTTGGATTTAAATGATAATAGTAGCAACAAGCCTAAAAATCCATACACACAAATCTCATCGATCGAATGACACTTTGACATGACACGATACAATGCAGACCGAAGCAATCGGATGACAAGAATGACAGGATTCAGTCTACTGCAGCCGCTAGAAACAGATGACGTCATATTTTTTCCCCTGCGTCTCTTACTTCAGGTGAAGTGAGGCAACCTATTGTACAGGGTGATTCATTTTCAGCGACAGGGTGCCAGTTCTCGAAAACTATTCATCATAGAGACCCAGGAAAAAAATCTGTATAGTAATATGCCCAAGAGAAAATGCTGAACATACACTACAAGCTTCTAGAATCGCCGCGAGGAGGCGTAACGATACTGTGAAAACAGAAAATCGATAAATCTTCAAAATTTTTCCTGGTGAACTACGACACTTCTCTCTAAGTTGTCAAATAAGACAGCTACAGGCTGTCAAACTTGATCTTACTAAATTGCGCATAACTTCCAAATTCCTCAACCAATTTTACTGTTCTTAAGCTCACTTCAAAGAGGAAAATCTGCTTTTTCTGATGCATTTACTCGGGTTCGATTTTATTCGCTTTAGCCGACCTCACAGCATGAATTGTGAAAGTCAAACTTGTATTTGAGGTTATTTCGAAAATTTCAAATGCAAACCCACTAAATAGATGCCTCCATCGTGTTATTTGGATAATTTCCTACCACTTTCATGAAGGTGATTTTTCTATATCTTTTGAAATAGAAGACTTCATCAGGAATCCCTCGAGAAATACTTTTAAAACAGGCCCGTAAATCTGAATTTGTCAAAAAGATAATAGTGCCTTGCTAACGGTGGGGATTTTGAGCATTTGCACTAGTTTTTTTGTTTTTTTTTTGGGTTAATTTTATTTTTTTTCAAATATATTTGGAATATGGTGTTTACTGGTCCATCGTATTTTTTTTGGCGAGTGGTGCACTGTATTCTACTTGTCAGCTGCTCGTAGAAAAAAATCGAAAAATAGTTGCATTCTCACTTATAGGCTTTTTTTTTAACATCAACTGAAAAAAATGTTAGAAGCGAATCAAAAGAAATCTGATGGCTATCTTTTTGACACATTCAAATTTATAGGGGTTGTTTCAAAAGTATTCCTCGCGGAATTCCTGATGAAGTTTCCGTAACTCTTCTATTTTAAAAGATAATAATATAGAAAAATGTTATGTATAAAAGTGATTGGAAATTATCCAAATAACACGATGGAGGCATCTATTTAGTGGGTTTGCATTTGAAAATTTCGAAAAGACCTCAAATAGACATTTGACTTTTGGAATTCATGTTGTGTGGTCGGCTGAAGCAGATAAGATTGTCACCGAGTACATGCAACACAAAAAGCAGATTTTCTTCTTTAAAATGAGCTTAAGAATAGTCAAATCGGTTGAGGAATTTCGAAGTTATAGGCAATTCATCAAACGTTTGACGGCTTGTAGCTGTTTTATTTGACAACTTAGAGAAAAGTGTCGAGGGGCAAGTAGAGAATATCGTTTTAAATCTGTTTCCATTTTCTTTTTTCGTAGTCAAATGGGCAAACATTTCGAAAATGTGTTGATTTTCTGTTTTCACAGTTCTGTCACGCCCCCTTGCGGCGATCCCAGAAGCTTGAAATGTATTTCCAGCATTTTCTCCTGGGCACATTACTATACAGATTTTTTTTTCTGAGACTCTATGATGAATAATTTATGAGAACCGACACCCTGTCGCTGAAAATGAATCACCCTGTACAGGGTTATTGATTCTTAATGCCCCTCCCATCTACTTTTTAATTTGACGTTTTAGAAAAAAGTGTTCCAAATGAAAGTTTCATGGTTGATAATTAAATTTTTAAAACACCGGTTTTTACATATACAGGGTGTTCCAAAAAGTCTGGGCGAGGTCTAACTTTCTTATTTCAAATTGATACCCTTTTTTTCATTTGCTGTTTGGATTCTCCTTCAAATTTTAATCATTTTTTATGTAGCATATCCTATACCTAAGTTTGATGTATAAAAAGATATTTGATATTTTATAAATTGAATAATACCAATTTATTGTTATGAAAAAGTTAAATATATCTATGGTTTCGAAGTATTGACGTGATTGTGTGTGTAGGATATACCAAAACTTCTCTGATTCAAAATTGATACCCAAAAAATGAACAAAAAATAAAATAACGTCAAATAAAAAAAAAATCTTTTGAATCAAATGCAGAATTATTTATACTTTGATCAAGACTTTGATACCTTTTTTTAAACCGTCAAATTAAAAAGTTAGACGGGGGGGCATTTATAATCAATAACCCTGTACACTGATCTTGAGAGACGGAGGGGGGGAAAATATGACGTCATCGGTGTCTTGCGTCTGCAGTAGACTGAATCCTGTCATTCGATTGCATCGGTCTGCATCGTAACGTGTCATGTGTCATTGCCAGAAGTACTATTTTAACAGGAGATCTACTGATCTCGCCCATGGGTGTCTGTTCTACGGTTTTTGATAGGGATCATCTGGCAACACCTAACACAGATGACGCCGTCATGGCCGTAAAAGTGAGGCAACCTGTAATCTGATCTTGGGTTGAATCATCTACAAAAATTCACGTGCTGTGGGCAACCAGCAAATCAGTCAAATCACTGCTGATCAGCTGGCTGATTGCCGATTGCCACTCTCATAGAAATCCACTTCAATTATAATCACAAAAGAATGCATTTATTCTTGAGCAAACACACTTTTTAATTTTCTTTTAAATAAAATAACAAGATTTTTAATTCTGCATTATTGTCTTCCGGAAAGGTTTTTTTTTTTCGTATAGATTCATAGGTTCTTAGGTACCTGTATTTTGATGTAAATGATCTGTACATTTTTTTGAGGTGGGTCAAGTATACCACCACTATGGCGGTACATTTCGGGGTGAAACACCTAACTGCTATTTTACAGATAAAGGCGGTGATTTTATTAATCTATCAACCGAATATTTCGCTATATCTGTCTGAATGCTACTGATTAAACGTTGAAGTGCAATTTATTTCACATGAGGTGCAATGTGTAATCGGGGGTGGAGTTGCAGTTATCACCAATCAACTAAATTTTATCGACTTGATATGGGTTCAGGTGGTAGCTTTTGTGCTCAGGAATATATTTGTTCCTTAATTTATGTTATTTTACGAGTGTTACTACCCGGATACAAGGCAAACAATATGAAAATCACTCGGAACCATTTCAATGAATATTTCAGAAACTACACACACCTCCAAAAGTCTTGGACCCCACATGTTTCATCCCCATTTCTAGAGATTAAAGATCTTGTCAAATAAATAAGTACTCTATTCTTTTTCCCAGTTAAGGTGTTCAGACTTTTTTATGATGAAAAGTCATTGTGCCTTTTTGACCTATGAAAGAAAAAGAAGCCAATCTTGACGGCTTTTCAAAGTGGTTCTAGAAAAAAAAGATGGATAACTACATTCGGAAGAGGAGCAGAAATTATACCGATCCTGAAAATTACACTACGATTGGCAATTTTATAGCCTGGATATGCGGTTTTGAATTTGCGAAAAAGATACATATTTCTCAAGCTTGTAGAAAAATTTCCAGATTTGAGCAATTTTTGACATTATTTTAAATTGCATATCTAGTCTATCAAAAGTTCCATCGTGGTGTTATTTCCAGGATCGGTATAGTTTTTACCTCTCTCTCGAATGGAGTTATCCATCTTTTTCCAAAACCACTTTGAAAAACCGTCAAGAGTGGCTTTTTTTTTCTTTCAGGGGTCAAAAAGGCACAATGACTTTTCAATAAAAAAAAAGACTGAGCTACTAAACTGGGCAAATTAATGGAGTATTTAATAATGCGACCAGATTTTGAATATCTGTAGAAATGGGAAAAGACATATGGGGGTACAAGACGTTTGGAGGTGTGTGTAGGTACCTAACCGATTTGTCCTATTTTAAGGATAAAGCTTAAATTTTGAAGTTTTTTATTCGTACTTTTCTCAAAACTCCATCTACTTTGGAAGAAATTTGACTTATATTTCTTATTTTAAATCTAAATGAATAATATACAGCGCTTTTCTTTAATGTCCCCCCCCTTTTATTTTTTGAACGGCTCAACTTAGAGACATCAAATTCTAGGTGTGAAATGTTTACTATGTTTTGATATAAAATTGACATATGAAAAATTCAAGATGGCGGCTGGGTGCCATCTTGGAATGTTTTTTTTAATAGGAATAGGGGTCATGTGACACCTCATTTTGAAGGTCCTGATGACTACTTTATAACCCTAGAATATTGAATCGATATCTTCAAGAACTACAAAATGGCGGTACATTTAATTAGTACATTGATACACTAAAAAAAAAAAAATTAAAGAAATTTCGGAAAGGCTGTTTTTAGGCCAAGAAGTTCAAGGCACCCATTTTCAAAATCATTTGAATTGATTTTAATGTATTAATAAAGTTATTTAGTCATAAGTACATATATGCATTAATGTAGTTATTAAATGTACCGCCATTTTGTAGTACTTGAAGATATCGATTCAATATTTTAGGGTTATAAAGCACTCATCAGGACCTTCAAAATGAGGTGTCTCATGACCCCTATTCTTATTCAAAAAAACATTCCAAGATGGCGCCCAGCCGCCATCTTGAATTTTTCATATGTCAATTTTATGTCAAAACATAGTAAACATGCTTGTATTTTATCACCTACAATTTGAAGTCTCTAAGCTGAGCCGTTCAAAAAATAAAAGGGGGGGGGGAAATTAAAGAAATAAAGCACTGTATAATGTACCTATTTCAATCCGAGTTCAAATCACAATGACAAATGAATTAAATCAATTCAGCAATACGGGTATTTGAAATAAATCATGCTTACAATAATTTTGTTCAGGTGTACGTAATTATTGTGGGTCAAGTAAAAAAGAATTACGATTATTTCTTTAGCAGGTATCCAACTATTTTATATGGGTCCAAAAGTAACCAAATGATCAAATGTCTATGGATCTCCAACATTTTTCACTCTACATCATTGTAACGTCTCATATCACCTTTGTTCAATTTATGTCATTGTCATTTTTATTAACTTTTGTCAAAAAAAAATAAAAAAGTCAATTTTAGTCAGTCAGACTTTAATTCTCAAACATAGTCAAACCAGTCAGACCTAGTAAATCGACAAGTTTTACATTGGTCCTTTAGTCCTTTAACTCAAGACATGAGTGAACGGAACAGTTGTGGAGATATACATGATAGATCACGGAGACAGAATGCAGGCGAAAGAATCCTTGACAAAAATTTTACCTGGCCGGAAAGATTTGAACGACAACCAGATCTTGAAAGAAAAAGTATGTCACAAAAAAGCCAACAATCGATTCGATCAAGAAAAAGCGTTGAAGCAATGATGAAGCAGCAGAAATAGACATCGAAAAAAAGAGACAAGAACTAGAAAATATGGCGATGGATGAAAGAAGATATGCCCAGCAGCTCAAAATCACCCAGTTGGAGGAAAACTTGGACAGAATTATTAAGAAAGCCAGTACGATAAGCAGATCTAATTCAAGTATACATTCAAATAGAAATCAGCCAATATCAATGTATAATGAAAAAACTCGCCATAAACGAGATGTAGATAGTCCGCAAATTGCCATAACCACCACGCCAGTACCATCTAGTACCAATAACAGAACTGCCACAAAAGTCACGAAGAAACTTCAAACAACCAACATAGACATCTTCCCAAAAGAAATCCCTCTGTTTGGAGTGAATGAAACGAGTCAAGGACGGACTGTAACCGATACTAAAATGAATCCTGTTGACGCTACCTCTGTCAATACTCCTGTCAAAGGAACTGTTGATGTTATTGATCCGAAAAAGTTGAATAATCATAATATCACTGCTGTTGAACATGACACCCACGTCTTTTACACCAGCGAAATGTACAACAATCTGGACAAGTTCAAGTTCTTGTGGAAGGACATAAATAAAACACCCGGTGTTGAAATGAGCGAAGAATTGTCCGACTTTCACCGGAAGGCAAATACTACAACCCTATCCTTTGAATTCCCTTTTTACGGGCAATATACAGTGTGTCCCAAATTCGTTTCTCTATACAGGGACCTTGGCTCCTACCTTATACCTACATCAAAGGTTAAATGGAGAAAGTTTTAAAAGAAACTTAGTGCATTCGATATCCGGTTCCAGATTTGCAATCGGTCAATTGGTTTTGGAAATATCGGCGAAAAAGCGAAAATGGCGGATTTTGTTTTTTTTCAGTAAATCCGAAACGGCTAATTGGACAGCTATGAAAATGTGACATTATTGGTACACTTTTTTAAGACGAATAAAATGGCGTGTATGACATGTCTCAATCGCCTTTTGTTTTCCCACAACCCGCCTCAACTTTCATTTTTCTTATGGCCGACATATTGGATTTTTCGATTTTTGGAAAGAGAGTAAAATTTCCAGTCTAGTGATGTCCCACAAGTGCATAAAGGATCTAAGCATCATCGAAATATCACTCTCCGTAGTAAGGCCTCAATCTTTTCTAAGGAGGCCATGATTTATTTGTCGCAAAACATCATTAATAGGTACTGTCAACCTAAGGTCACCCTATTTGGTGTGCAGCGAACGTGTCAACCTTGAACGCATTGAATTTTCAATAGAACATGGACGTGAATAATGACGAGTCCATGAGTGTATTGAATAAAGAGTCAGAAAAATCGTTGTTTATTCAATCAACACTTAATCTTTTGAATAACTTACAGGTAGATAAAAAAATATTAAAAATGAAAATACTGTAATGTGAAAATAGCTGTGAAATCTAATCAAGTTCTCAACTGCCTCGGTATTGATTTACAAGTTTGCAAAATGACGTCCATTTGCATTGAGGCATTTTTGACAATTAGTAACTGTTTTTCGTACAAACATCGCAAGTATGTTTTATGTTTCTGTTGATATTTGTTAATGTGTCAAGAACTCTTTGTCTCAAGATTTCTTCAGTCGCAGGAGGATCAAATTCATAGACCTCATTCTTTGTAAGACCCCAGAGATAAAAATCCAAGGGCGAAAGGTCGGGGGATCTAGGAGGCCAGGGTATTGTACCATTTAATGAAATGATTCTTTCCTCTCTATTGAGAACTTCCCCACTTGAATGGTGTTGTGAGCTGGACATCCATCCTGTTGAAACCAGGTTCTTCTGAACTCATCTTCGATTTCGCAAAAGCTCTAGGTACCTCTGTCCGTTTAGGCTGTGGTCAAATGAAAATGGTCCCATAAGTCGATTTCCTGAAAATGTTGATTGAGAGTTGCCCAATTGAGAAAGGTAAGTTAGATTAAATTACCAATTACCCCACACCAAACGTTAAACCCAAATCTGGTCTGTAGACGTCTCGCATTTCTATGTGACTGCAAGTACAGCGCCAACATATCCAACTTTTCTTCATTCGAATGAGGAATACCGGGCATTTTCAATAGGTTTCGAGAATTTGTTTGTCAGATTTATGATTTTAATGACAGAGAAGCGTACTACTATTTACGTAAACACAACTTTCATACTGAATCATTAGTTGCGGGGTGTTATGGACCACAACGCCCTCTTTCGGCAAAATCATTGAACGACAGATCAGAGCCTCCTAGGATTTATGGAATGATTTGATCCTAGGATTTGCTTATAAACCAGTTTTCTGACAAATAAATCATGGCCTCCTTAGAAAAGATTGAGTCTTAACTACGGAATGTGATATTCCGATGATACTAAATTATTTTATGCACTTGTGGGACATCACTAGTTTGGAAATTTTACGCTCTTTCCAAAAATCTAAAAATCCAATAAGAAAAATGATAGTTGAGGCGGGTTGCGGAGAAACAAAAGACGATTGAGACATGTCATACACGCCATTTTATTCGTCTTTATAAAGTATCCCGATAATGTCACATTTCTATAGCTGTCAAATTAGCCGTTTCGGATTTACTAGCAAAGAACAAAATCCGCCATTTTCGGTTTTTCGCCGATATTTCCAAAATCAATTTACCGATCCCAAATCTAAAACCGGATCTCGAATGCACTAAGTTTTCTCTAAAACTTTCTCCATCTAACCTTTGATGTATAATAGGAGCCAAGATCCCTGTATAGAGAAACGAATCTGGGGCACACTGTATACAATTCGTCACAGTAGTCGATGAAGGGTTCTTGTACACGGCCAACCATATTTCCATCTGGACAGCCGCCACTCAGTTCATAGCTCCGTTGATAGCTAACTTCAACTCGAACAATTTTGTAAATATGTTTATACAGGCAATTCTTTCACGGTGGAATGGGACAGAATCGGTCCACAAGAAAGTCCTCAACATGGAGTTAGTAACCACACAACCTTACACGAGGATGAAAATATTGTCTTTGCTCACAAGGACATTCCTATAGTCATTAAAAAATTCAACGGAACTAATCATTTTGTTGAAGTTGGCATTTTTATTGCTTCTATTTTGGAAAGTTATATGAACAACGTAAGGAAGAAATCCTACTATGAATTTCACAGCGCATCGCTGGATAAGGAGGACATCAAAAATGATTCAATTGCACGTGTTGTCCATCAATCAACCGTTGCTCTATCAGACACGATCGCAGTAGACAAATGGCTGTAGCCGACAAAATTTGACTAAAGAGTGAACCTGCCCCGCACACTACGACTATCAAGAAGATGACACGCTCAACCAGCAAGTGTCCGCTTCTGAAGATGACGATTTTTGTCAATTTGAAGACCCAAGACAGATTGTTGCCGTGGAGAGATGGAGTTTTTGAGGCGAAGAATGTTACGTCTCATCTCACCTTTGTTCAATTTATGTCATTGTCATTATTATTAATTTGATTTTGTCAGAAAAAATGAAAGAGTCAATTTTAGTCAGCCAGACTCTAATTCTTAAATATAGACAAACCAGTCAGACCTAGTAAACCGACTGTTTTTACAATCATCATTCGTATTCAAAATAATCGAATGATACACATTATATTATTTTCAAATGAGGCTACGCACCGACAATTATTTATTCTGAAGGCTTTGTTCAATGCATAATACAGTAAAACAATAATAAACTCCGTCGACAGATAGTTTTCACAGAACTTCAACAGTGACGGACTGGCCCAGCGGGCTTAGCCCGCCGCGTCTTTTGTACCTTTGTTGCCTTGTATTACCAACAAATTTATATAAAAACTAGAAAATACACAAAAGTTCAAGAAAATGAATCATCAGTAGTCGAACCTTTCTGGAAACTTAAAAGCGGTCGTTTACAAGTGGTAGTGTAGGTTCACAAAAAAGGCTATGCGATGCGATGCGTCGCGTCTACTTCAAACTCATAAATTTTATTGGGAGTGTTCAAAAAGCGCGCGAGTTCGCGCGACGCTTCGCTATGCTTGTTACAATAAAAATTCGTAACTTTCAAAATAGAAAGGAAAAGAAAAGAGGTGGGAAATTCAATTGAGTGTCCCGACAATGGTAAATAAAACAATAACTGGACGATAGACTTCTGGAATAAGAAAAAAAGCGATGAGTGAGGTCAAGCTAGCTCACAGGGTAGAGTGGTCGTGAGTAACAGTTATTCACAGCGAAATTGGGGCGCCACCCATTTTTAAAACCTTTTGTAGATACTCACCTTATGATGACAACAAGATAAAAACGGGAAAATCACACAAAACAGAATGCCCAAAAACCAATCTTTATTGTTATCACCCAATTCGCAGAACCAGCGATTTATCGTCTTATCGATATGTTTCTACACTTCTAATTCACAAAACCAATAAATACATTCATGAAATTATGATAGTCAGTGCGAAAAATTGAAGAGAATGCAGGTAGTATAAACAAGATTCGTCAAAATGCTTCTGCGAGCTCCGATTAAGCCGTAAAAGTTTATGAATATGATTTTTAAGTTGAAAAGAAGTGATGAATGTGAAAAACTGACTTTCTTATTCATCTTATTTAGTTATATAACAAAGCGCAATAACGTTACCGAAAAAAGGCCATTAATGGTTCGAAGACCGTTTGCGTCTTTGTGTGTTGTACTGTATGACACAGGTATGATTATTTTATCGTGTTAACTTGACTTTACAAAAAAAAAGAAATGTATAGGTACGTGTTACGTAATCTAGGATCAAGACGGATGGTTTCCAGAGATAAAAGGAACGAACTGACCTTGGATTTTTCCAGCAGCAAAATGGTCTTTCTAGGCGAAGAATGCCAGTTTTCGGATCTGAGGTCAGAGTTGGAGCATCCCGGCTCTTCACTGAGTTTTCCGGATAGGTCGATCCCGAACAAAACTGTCCTTTACTGATTGGTGAGGAAAAATCACCAAGGTAGGTATCTCAATGACTTTCAGGTTGCCTGGAGGCCATTAACAACAAAATCCAACAGGAAACGTGGATGCACAGATAAAACCGGATTAATGGAACGGAAAAAGCCTAAAAAGTGAAAAGAGAAACACCCTCAAAATACTACCATCAATATAATTTTGCAGGAAAACTCACCGAAGATGTAAAGCAGCTTAGAGTTGGGACACGTGGTCAACTACGTGCTCGTTCTTTTCTTTTGTCTAGAACTTCGAGATCCTCATCACATCCTCCAAAACTGGAGTTTGGTAACGAGAAACGCACATAACCAAAATTGGGCCCGAAGTAATGGACAGATTTCTTGAAAATCAGCAAGAATGCCAAAAAAATAGCGGTTTTCACAACCAAGCTATCGTTCTAATTTTAGGAATCAAACTGACAAAACGCCGTGTGTAGATGAACATTTGAAAAAAAAAACTGCAAACCAATTTTTTTCTCGCAGGATCCGATCGACTGGAGCAGTCAGATCACCTAATTATGACGACACAGACCAACAATTTGCAGGAATCCGTGCTCTCGTCACTCCCTAGATGTCAGACAAATCAGCTGTTCTTTGTTTACAGAGAATGATCGATCTTTATTGATTTTTGAAGTGGTACATAAAATTGATTTTGTGAAATGGTGAAGCCAATAAATAGAATGAATGTGTGTTTCACTGGAGAAAAATTGGTAATTGAATTTGAACCGTAACAACACCTTCCCAATTTACAAAAAAAAACTCGAGTATAAGTTTTTTTTCCCTTTTTAACCTATGCCGTAATTTTAAACTCCCGAAAAAAAATAATCAAGAATGTAGAGACCACTGACTATTTTTAATTAATGTTATTCATTATCATCGCCATGTGAATTATCTGGAGGTTGAGCCTTCAAGTCTTTCGCGTGCCAGACTCCCTGAGTGCGTCCGTTGTCATCAGCGATCTCTTACGTCCATGGAGATAATGCCTTGTGGATAACAAAAGGTACAGTATATTTGGGAGCGAGCTCACTTGTGAAATTCTTGGTTGCATCGGACAAAACATAATTTCTTTTCCACACCTTTTGCCCTTTACTGAACCTCTCGTCATGATGCCTCAGGTTGTAAGTTGGCTTTCTGCTTTCATAGGCCTTACAAAGACGGCGATGGACATCCTCGAAAACTTTCTGGAGGGCCTGAGCTCTTGTCTGAGGATCGACTTGGACATTACCCTGATGCATGAGAATAGTAGGTATTCTCTGCTTACTGAAATTGAGTTGCCGACCAAATACAATAAAATTTGGTGTCATACTCGATACCTTATGTCGTGCAGAACGTATGGCAGCTCCGATCTTTGGAAGGTGCTTCTCCCATGAGCGATGATCCTGATTCACATAACTGCTCAACATGGTCTTCAATACGGTGAACTCTTCCAACAGGATTTGCCTGCTGATGATAATTGGCTGTATATTTCATCTCTATGCCGTAGCGTTCAAAAAGATCTTTGAAACTTTGCTTTCGAACTTCGCTCCATTATCACATATAACTTGATGCGGTGGGCCATAAATTAGAATCACATAGTCCTCCAACCACTCAACGATATTCGGCGCAGTAGCTGTACGCAACGGGAAAAAGAGGACATACTTGGAAAAGACGTCACAGACGGATAATATATGCGTGAAGCCAGATGTTGATCGAGGCGAGGGTCCTACCAAGTCGACACTTATCTGTTGCCAGGGTCTTTCAAGTGTTGGCTGTGAACTCAACATGTGACCTGCAGAAGCTTTTTGTTCAGGCTTCGTTTTAATGCATGTCGTGCACCTCCTGACATAACGTGTCACGTCGCATCGCATCTTTGGCCAATAATATCGTTGAGCAATTCTTGAAAATGTCTTGAAAACACCTGAATGTCCACAGGTAGGCGGATCATGATTTTTTTTGATTATCGTAGAACGCCTTTCTCGAGGAACAACTTCAAGCCATGACAAAATTGGTGTGGCCAAGTCAGGATAAGGACTCTTAGCTTTCTTGTAAAGTTGGCCGTTCTCAAACCGCCAAAGAGAAAATTAAGCAGGGGCAGCTTCCACCTTATTACACATTGACTTATACCAGCGATCAGTACATGCATCATCCTTGTCAGCATCGGCAGCCAAATTTATCGAATCAATGATCGGAACGGACCGAGAAAGAGCATCCGGAACCACGTCCCAGCTAGCACCCAAACATCCCATATACGTTGAAGAGCAGCCCGCACGAGATTTAAAACCTCCCATGTAATGTACTTTTGAAGTTACAATAACATCTCTGCAACCGCCGAATGTCCGCAACGCCGGTAAATTGATAGTTCTTCCCATCGATGTTAATTAGAGACATCTACTGAACAAACCAGCGCGATTTCTTTAGTACTTCACACTAAGGTCGCCAGGAGAAGTCTATACAACTTTACTTCGTGCACGTTAATTGGACGTAGCACCGGAAGTTTCATGGAACATGGCAGAAAGATTTCAAATGAACGTCCAATAAATGTTTTCATGAAACTTGCCAAGAACGATAAATAATAACATCAATACATTTTCCAGGATGAGTGCATGGTTTTTACAAAATGGCACAAAAGCTACTATCACCAAACTGTAAGGACTTTAGATACAAGAAACACCAAAAAAATAAAGAAATCAAGGATCATGAACAAAATTAGCAAAAGTTTATTGTCTATAGTCTTGAAATAGGCAACTTTACTAAAGCACTGCTAGAATTTTGTGTAATAAATCTGTTTTGGTGTTTCTTGAAGGGTGCCCTACAATTTATAGTGAAAGTGGTGAACTCAAACGCCATTTTGTAGTCCCATGCATGTGAATCCTGCTGTAAAAAATTTAAACGATAGAATTTTAGACAAAATAATGACATGTGATGCTCGAAGAATTGATATTAGACAATTTCCAAAGAAGTAAGAAGGGATAGTCTTTGTAAAGAAATATGGCAGATATTTTATCATTTGTGAGTTTATTAAACAAAAGTAATATTATTGAATAAATAAAAAATAACTTGATATGATAAAAAACATAACATTCTACCCCATATCTACCCAAACTAACCCAAACTAACTAATTTTTTCTGATGGCTTCCTCCCTCAACCGCCGTTGCTTCGCATGGCGAAGCCAGTCCATGACCGCCAATTCAAACTCCTTGCTGGAACACTTGTTGAGCAGGTGTACGACAACTGAAAATTGAACAGAAAAATTATACTGTACAGTAAACGACTAAAGTATGGAAGAAATTCATTTTAAATTCAGGGATTTGATTTTTTGGAAAACGCTCGTAATTTGATGCGCTGTAACTCGTTTAGTATTAGAGCTATCAAAAAACGTTAAAGAGTAAAGTTGTTCAGTTTTTGATCCTCTATAACTTCTATTGAGGTAATTTTGCTCTGAAAAAATGTTTTGGAATAGGAAACCACCTCTTCGGCGCAGAACGTACCAGGAATTTGAGTCAGATCTATTGGTTGGATACCTAGGAGGCAGTCCCTAAGCAACCCTGAAAATATCATTCTGTTTGGATTTTTTTGTTTGACAAACCGACATCGATACTGGGCTAGTAGATGTTGATTTTTATTTTTGTATGTAGTTATATTATGGAAAGGTCATGAATGTATACAGAGTGTAAAAATAAGTTACAGACAAGATGCATATAATCTAATGGAATCTGAGATACCATTCCAAAACTCAACTTTTCTAGTATGGATGTCCCTAAGTGATGGTATTCATCTACTTTATTTCTAAAAGATTCATCACTTCTCAAATTACAACCTAATTCAAAAAATGACAATCTGTTGTTCAGGAAATGTCCCTCCTGTGTACATTTACTGCACCCATGATATCCGGTATGTCCTTTCACATAAGTTATGAATGCTTTCGCAGGAGAATCGCAAATAAAAGCATTGATTTTGATATCGATAGTTTTTTCTAACCAAGAAAATCCATTTTGTTGAATATCTAAAAATTCATCCACAAAAGCAGTGAGGAAATCATTAGCCGAGGTTGGTTTATTTGGAACATGGTATATTCCAACGACAAAAGGTTTAAAACTGTAGTCTGAAAAATTCGAGGAAAAAGTTTTTGGAGGAAACCATGCCAAAATAGGCCAAAATTGACTTCCTGAACTTTTTGCGAGAGGAAGACCATCAACATTAAAATTAAGCTTGATTTCTGATGGAATATTTGCACCAGATGGAAGGGAATCAAGGCATTTTGATATTCCTACTTTTAAACCAATATGACAATATTTTCCAGGTGCAAAATCTTGAATATTATCAATATTTCTCGGTGTTTTAAGCAATGTTCTGGCATCTAGTGGAACATCAATTTTATGCTTACTTAAAATGTGTAACAGTTTTGTCGCATGAATTAGAGGAATACGACATTCTAAAATCCAGTCTTTCAGGTCGCTAGTAATTCCTTTTTTAATTTCTGTGTCATTTGTCTGGACACACTCCAAACAGGAACACAAATCATCAGAATAAGATTCATTTGCATGCTCAGAAGCATCATGACAAGGACTACTAGCAGGACTATTATTATTGACTAGAATAGATAAATAATCGTTATCATCTTTGTCAAATCCGGAGAGTACCATGCATTGATAGACATGTTTTCAGTATGCAGAGAATCCTGATTTAAGGATGTTGATGCTCGTGTTGATGAGACATCGAATATGTCAGAATTAGAGGAAATATCAATCTCATTTCCTATGCCCCTTAAAAATTGCTGCCTCAATCTCCTTTTTTGCCTTTCAGATAAGGATTTTACCAGTTTACGTCTATACATGCTGGTATTCTGATAATTGATATGGCTAACAGTGCAAAATACGTTTTTTTTCGTATTTTTAGTAATTTTTACAGATTTTCAAAATAGCACTTTTACGCCCTATGGTATGATGTCTGTATTATATACGTACACCTACCTCAGTGGCCGAAATATACTGGTACAATGCAAAGATCAAATTGAACAGTATCACATTAAAAATGGAGTGTCCGTATTTTGTAAACGAATAATGAACGTTGATTCGTTGATCGATGGTGTAAAGTAGTGAAAACTACTGATAATTGATGATAAGTATTGCCACAAACACTTCAAACTCACAAACTACTCACTGAACAGTGAACACTGAACTCAAAGTAAAAACACTGAAAAATAGTGAAAATCGTGAAAGCCGCCAAAAGACTAAAAGAGTAAGGTTAGCTTGGCGTGGCTGGGATCCGCGCTTCGTTTAGTTTGAATGTCCCCGTCTAACGTCGCCGGTAATTGAAAGAACATAACAATTTGACATTACCCTGTTATGTTTGCGCAACATTCATAAAATGATTCATGTGACTTTATGGATCAAAAATCTGCTTGTGATTTCGATAGGCAGTACGTTTGATGTAACATTTCGATGTTTCTCGAAAATTGATAATATACATTTATGAGACATCTCTTGGATGCAAGAAATAGATATTCTGAGTGTAATATTCCCTGGATGTTTTCGATATGTTGAAAAGAAAGGTTGCAAAGTCTTATTACTGAGATGATGAATTTTGTATGTGGGAAATCTATAGAACATTAACGCTTCATCACATTGGAAAGTTAACTTGTTCACATAGAGAAAACATCGCATAAAAGCCTGGCAATGTTATGTGCTAGCTGGGGTGTTCTTTGCCCTTCCGATGTACAACGTCAAAATCATATTGTTGCATTCGCAATGACCATCGTGCGATCCTTCCAACCGGGTCTTTAATGGAGTTTAGCCACTTCAGACTGTAGTGGTTCGTTACAACAGTGAATTTTGTTCTCTCAAGGTATGGTCGTAGCTTTTCCACATCAAATAGTACAGCCAGGCATTCCTTCTCCGTTGTACTATATTTTCGCTCGCTCTTAGTCAGTGAACGACTCAGATAGCAAATGACGTGCTCTTCGCCGTCTTGCATCTGAGACAGCACAGCACCTAAGCCAAAAGCGGAAGCGTCGCATTTCAAAGTCTGGGCAAGACAAAACGGGAGCTTTGATCAGATTCTCCTTGATAGCCAGAAAAGCTTCTTCACACGCTGACGTTCATTCAAATTTGGTGTTTTTCCTGGTTAAATAAGTCAAGAGTGAAATGACAGTGGAGAAATTCGGCACGAACCGGCGATACCACGAGGCCATTCCTATGATTCTTCTGACGTCTGCCACATTTTTAGGAACAGGAATTTTCAGTATGGCTTCAACCTTTGCAGGATCAACAAGCAAACCCGACGATGTTACCACATATCCCAGGTACTTGAGCTCAGGTTTACAAAATTGACATTTTTCTGGATTAAGGGCTAAGCCAGCTTTGAAAATTCGATGTATAACCTTTTTGAGAACTCGAACATGGTCGTCAAATGTGGGCGTGCAGATAATAACGTCATCGAGATAGACAAAGGCCTACTTCTCCATATCGACCCCAACTACGCGATCTATAAGGCGTTGCCAAATTGCCGGGGCATTGGTCAAACCAAACGGCATTCTCCTGAACTAAAATAGTCCACGTGATGGAACCGTAAACGCTGTGAGGGGACGGGAATCAGGAGCAAATGGAATCTGCCAGTACGCGGACTTGATATCAAGAGTGCTGGGATACTTGGCATCACGTAGCTTGTCCAGTGTGGCACTTATATATGGAATGAGATGAGCGTCAGGAATGGTAACTTTGTTTAGGCTGCGATGATCAATGCAGAAGCGCCAATCGCCAGTCTTTTTCTTCACCATCACTATGAGTGACGACCATGGCGACTCCGAAGGTTTCACAATTCCTTCTTTCAACATCTTCTCCAACTTCTCATTGGCTACTTTTTGCACGGCATGTGAAAGAGGGTAATATCGCTGTTCAATGGGCAAAGCATTCGTCTTGATGACCATTTCCACAAGGTTAGTGCAATCAATCTGTTACCCATCTCTTTGAAACATTCTTCCAACAATGTATCCAAAATTTTGCGTTGTTGAGCATCCAATGTATCAATTGAGTTGAGAGCCATTATTTCGTGATTTTCTGATGGAGTCGTATTGAAAGACCATCCGCCATTATACAAGTCAGGAACTATTCTCATTTTCTGCCAGAAACTCTTAGAATCAAGCAGTGAGAAACAGTAGGTACCACTAATGCATCTATAAGCGCCACTCTATTGCGAAGCTTGAAAGGCAATGTCACTGATCCAATGGATTCACATATCTGGCCATTTGCGAGGGTGCAGTGAATCGTGTTAGTCTGGTCCAAACAACAAAATGAGCGCATCCTACTCCATCCAGAGTTTCCTAAGATGGTGCGGGTACATCCTGAGTGCAAAAGTCCCTTCATTCTGCCAAACACTGAAATCTCCAAGTATGGTCGACAGTCGTTCTTGGGATGTGACAAAATGTAATCCAATACAGCTCGGTTCGCAAAAGAGTTGAAATCATTATTTGACGATTGGGAAGGCAGTAGGTTTTTTAAGGCCTTCCCGGATACACGTTTTTTGAAACGCATGCCGAGCAAGTTTTTATGGTCGTATCAGGTGTTCCACAACCAAAACAGAACTTTTTCCTAGGATCCAGGCAATGTCGGAAACTATGTCCTTGTTTGCCACAATCCCAACATTTCAACGTTGCTGACACAGCGTCGATGATAGGCTGTTCTTCACTATTCTGATTCGGAGATACATGCTCATTGTCCGTGGCCTGACAGTCATGGTATGTGTCACTAGCGGAAAACACAGCAGCCGATGGTTTATGGTAAGCAAGTTCCAAAAGCTGTCGATAGTTTGCTGGTGGGGGTGCAAAGCGCCTTATCCGACATTCGGTTTTCTCTATGACTCGACCAAGTTGAACAAGTTGCTCGATGGAGGTGATTTGTTCTAGGGCAAATCGTGACTGGATATAGGGAAGATTTCGTCTGATAATTTGCAAACGAGCAGACTCAGGTGGAACTCTAGCTAACTTTTTGAATAAATTCTCCATCACCACGACGAAGGTCATGATCTTTTCCTGTGCACCTTGAGTCCTGTGTCTGAGTTCATTCCACAAGGAAAATTCATAGTCCGATAGCTGAAATGCCTCCTTAAGCTGTTGACACAAATCTTTCCAACTTCTAAACTGTCTGGTTCTGAACCAAAGAAGAGCATCTGTCACAAATAATTCGGGTGCTGATCGGAGAAGTTGATCCTCTGAGACAGCACGAGATATCCACAGCTCCTCAATTCGTTCTAAAAAGTCATTAACACTGGACTGTCCATTGAATTTCACGTTCCAGCGACTCACATCATGGAAGGTGCGGCGGGGATGATGACTTTGCTCATCCATCGATCCAAACCTCAAAGATGCTAAACGATCCGACAAAGTCGATGATCTATTCTGATGCAAAGATTCATCTCTAAAGGATTGAGGTGGATTCGCAAATGTCGAATTCCAAAATTCATCATCAGCAAATCGTACGTGAGGTCTTCCAGAGGTGACTGGTGATGACACTCGATAGGTGGGGACATCATATCTTCTTGAAACATTATCACAGTTTCGATTTCCAGGAGAGTAGATAGGCGAGTTCTGGTTAGTTACTATCTCAGATCTCGTCTGTGGTGAATATTGTTCCAAAAATCTGGACGCATTCGCATCTGTGGTTTCAATCGGTGGCTCTGGAGGTGAATAATGTTGATGGTGCAGTTGTTGCTGTTCTAGAATCGACTGTGTTTCGAGGTCATTCTCAGTGAGATCGATCAGATCTGCAACAGGTGTATGCTCCATTGGGGCCAGTACCTGACGTGAACATTCATCAGATGTTGTTTGAACTCCGTCTTTATAAATGTGATTACATTCTTCGAAAACTTCTTGCCATTTCCGCAGCAATGCATTTTTCATGGACTCCTCTTCATGATTGGTGCAGAGAATCCTTTCCAGTCTGAGCTTTAAATGAGTCAAAAACGCATTCATTCTGCTTTGCCATGCATCTTTATTGCCTTCCTCGAATTGTCCGTATTCACTTTCTAATTCGTAAAGCTTGGCTCGACAAAGTTCTCTTTCCACAGTTAAATTAGTTTTGTCCGGAGGGTGACTCAGTCCTTCACGTTCCATACGTAACGCATCCCTCAGCAAAGACCTCTTCTGGGCAATGGTACCAGTTGTAGGCAATCCTCGGATTATTAGCTCGTACTTAAGCTCACCAGATCCCAGATAATTAATTTTCTTGATGGCGATAATTTGACGAACAAAAATATGGTAAATAAAATATAAATAATTATGATAACTGGTGAAAATAAGAACGCAAAAGAATTCAAATGACTTGTAGAAAAAACAGAAACACTCTCGGTATAATGAGAAATTTGCGAAAAAAAAAATTAATTCAGGTTTTACCTAAAAAAAAAATAGAGCTAGGTTAATCACAAACCCGCCCTCTTCACAAAAAAAAATAGCAAAAACCAACTCCAAAAAGAGGTAATGAGAAACCCTAAAAAAAACAACCCCAAATCGTGTCAATGAATATGCAGTAAATATTGATACGAAATTACCCCAAATTAATTTGGTTACGACCAAACACAAAACCAAAACATGAACAAAGTTTGATCAGACGTAAATATCAAAATGTATCCGTCCAAAATCAGTTGTTCTCAAATCGTCGAATGACAAATACCTATTCACGCAAAAAAACAGTCTGATAAGAAACAAGTCGTTGCACCGATGCACAAAAAATTACCAAGGAAATTCTCACAACAGAACAGTAGCCTAGTTTACATCGATAACTCGTTTAGTTCGGTCCGATAGGACCAAGCTGGTGGGGATAGTACGGTAGGACCAATGCTTGCTTCCTGCCCGTTTACACCGTCTTGCAACGCGTGAACTAAATGTGTACGCCCGCAATTCGTCAAATGTCAAAAACAGATCGAAATTATTCATCAACACAATTCGTAACCAAAAAAAACATGAGTAAGTACGCTCAGATTGCCTTAGAAACTCAGAACTGTAATATCAGTGAGACGCCTCGTCGTCATTTCGAGGCCTTTTGATGGTCGCTGACTGGTCTCGTGTTGACGTACACATTTTGGTCAGCACTGATCATGGAGAGGTTTGACAGATGATCGATTAGCGATGGCGGTTTCGGCGGTTAGAGTTGTTGATGTTTTTTTTGAATTAAAGCGTGTAACATGAACAATAAATTGATAACTGTGTCTCAATCCCAACGTGAATAATAATTATTGTGCCCCAATCTTACAAAGCAGCGGTGGGATAACCAAATTGTGAATTGTGAGTGCATATTTGACCTTTTTTTTCCACAACATGGGTAAAACCTCGAGGAAAACGAAACGTACCAAAGACAATGCCGGAAGAAAGACAAAATCTAAAAAGCGTAGACTTCCTAGTAGTTCGTCAAGTTCCTGCAGCACGTGTTCAAGTACTTCGACGAAAAGCCGCACAAAACGTGAAATCAAAAGACTAAGAAAACAAGTCAGTGAATTGAAGAAAAGACCTATAAGTGCAGTAGTTCGGGCTAGTGATGAATTTCTTGTGCCGGTTTTTGACCCTTCGCGTGATGAATCTGTAATTGAGAACTGGTTGGCTAAAGTTGATAGTTTGGCTGAAAGATACATGTGGGATGACGATACCATACTCAGGATGATTGTTGGACGACTTCGAGGGAACGCACGTCAGTGGTACGATGAGAATGTTAAACTTGACTCCAGCTGGAATGAAATGAAGTCTTTGATGTGTCAACAATTTCGTAAGTCACTTCCATTTTCTAACTTACTCAAAGATGCTGCCAATTATGAAGCTAGACCTGGGCAAAGTTTAGGGGATTATTGTTTTCAAAAGTTGTCAAAGTTGAGGGCTTTGAATTTAGACATTCCTGATGCTTATTTAGTCGATGCAATTATTGGAGGTATACAAGATGAAAACATTGCGCGCACGATACGCTCAGCTCAGCACACAGATGTTAACATTTTATATGCGTACCTGAATACTATGGGGAGTATGCCTGATAGTAAAAATAGATTTGAGGGGCCCAGTTTCAAATTCAAGCCTCAGTTCAATTCAAGTGGATATAAGTGGGAGCGAGATAACTATCAACCAGGTACAAATCAAAACAAAGACAGTAGTAACGTTCCAAGGCCGTATGTTTGTTTCAATTGTGGATTGCCAGGTCATACTTTTAAAGATTGTCGAAAACCTAAAATTGAATGTAAACATTGCAAACGTTTAGGTCATTATGAAGATAAGTGCCCATTTCAAAAAAAAGAAGTACATTTGGTAGAATCTGCGAAGGCTCCATCTTATAGTCATAATGTCGAGCATAATGTATTTGTGCAAACTGTCCGAATTAATGGAAAGAAGCTGAAATGTTTGATAGATTCTGGAAGTTCAAATACACTTATTAAAGTTTCCTGTGTGAAATCTCTTGATTTGCCCCTTGTTGATGCAGGAGAAATAACTTTGTGCAGTTTCATGAACACTTCAGTAAATAGTAAACAGTATTGTGAAATTACTTGTTCTGTGCAAGGAGTATCGGCTAAATTGCGAGCTATAGTCATCCCTGATCATTATTTAAAATATGATTTGTTAATTGGAAGAGACTTTATTAATCAAGATCACATAACGATGGTCAAAAAGGGGAATAATCTATATTTCCATGGTATACCTGCCAACAGTCATCACGAAATAAATTTGATAGAGGTCTATGATAGCAATATAACCATAGATTCAATTCGTTATGGGAATATTTCAGAAGATGATAAAGCAAAATGTTTTGACTTATTACAAAAGTTTCTGGAGTGCATATCTTCTTCGCTTAAATCGTTGGGAAGGACAAAGACAGTGGAAATGGAGATAAAATGTGTAACTGATACGCCGATAGTACGCAACCCATATCGTATGCCGGATTTTGAAAAGCAAGCTCTTCGTCAAATCATTCAAGAATTACTCGAGAACAATATCATCCGGGAATCTTCGTCGCCCTACGCTAGTCCTATTACTCTCGTCAAGAAAAAAGAAGGAGACTACAGAATGTGCGTCGATTACAGACAATTAAATTCCATTACCATCAAGAATCGATTTCCACTTTGCCATATAGAAGATCAAATTGATAAGCTCGGAGGATATAAGTATTTTATAACTCTCGATTTGGCGTCTGGGTATTATCAAGTTCCGATGGCACAAAATTCCATCGAGAAAACGGCGTTTGTAACCCCAGATGGACATTTTGAATTTTTGAGGATGCCATTTGGACTGTCAAATGCCCCCTCCGTTTTCCAGTCATTGATTTATAAAGTTCTTGGCACCTATAAAAATGAATTCGCATTTCCATATATCGATGATATCATTATACCTTCTATGACAATTGAAGATGGATTAGAACGTTTGGAGAAAGTACTACAACGTCTTAAGGAGCATAATCTAACCCTGAAGCTAAGTAAATGTGTCTTTCTAGAAACTAGCATAGAATATCTTGGCCGTGAAATAAGTAGTGAAGGTGTTAAACCAGGATCACGAAAGATAAACGCTTTAATAGGTATGAGCTCGCCATTAAACGTTAAGGAACTGCGTCAATTCCTGGGATTGGCGAGTTATTTTAGAAGATTTATTGAGGGTTATGCTATGATAGTCGAACCTCTGACGAGGCTAACCCGAAAAGGAATCTGTTGGTCTTGGCAAGAACCTCAGAAGAAGGCTTTCAATAAAATTCGAGAAATTCTAGTATCACCTCCCGTGCTTGCCATATATAATTCAAAATTAAAAATTGAAGTACACACTGACGCATGTTCAATTGGTGTTGGGGCCATATTACTTCAAATAAATGAAAAGGGGGAGCTCAAGTGGTGTCATATTTTAGCAAGCAGTTAACCGTTGATCAGCGTCATTATCATTCCTATGAGCTTGAGACGATGGCTGTAGTATATGCTCTAAAATACTTCAGAGTATATCTGATTGGAGTGAAATTCAAAGTCGTGACTGACTGCAATGCTCTGAGAACGACGCTGTCAAAGAAGGATTTAATTCCTCGCATTGGGAGATGGTGGCTGGAAATCCAGGACTACATGTTTGATATTGAATATAGAGCCGGTGCCAGAATGAAACATGTAGATGCCATCAGCAGAAACCCAATAGAACAACCGAATTTTGAAGTCGAAGTTTTCCAAGTTGACCTTACCGAAGGGGATTGGATCACATCTGCACAACTACAAGATGAACAGATTGTCAAAATAAGGAAAATTTTGGAATCAAGAGATAAAAACCGTGACACAGAACAGTATTTCAAGGAATATGAATTAAAGGGTAACAAATTGTACAGGAAGCTAGAAAACGGGATCAAAACTTGGGTTGTTCCCAAAGCTGCCAGAATGCAAATATGTAGATTATGCCACGATGATTCAGGACATTTTGGTATTGAGAAAACTCTGGAACGCATCCGCGAAAATTACTGGTTTGCCAAAATGAGAAGATTCGTTATGAAATATGTTGGTGCCTGTCTAAATTGTATTTATTACAAACAGAACTCATCAAAACGTCAATGCAAATTGAATCCCATAGAAAAAATTGAAATTCCGTTTCACACAATACATATTGATCATGTGGGCCCTTTTGAAACAAGCAAAAATAAAAATAAGTACCTGTTTGTAATAGTGGATGCTTTTACGAAGTTTGTGATGATAGATCCTGTTAAAGACCCGAAAACCAAGCATGTTGTGAAATCATTGACAACCCTGATATACATTTTTGGCGTGCCTTCTAGAATAATCAGTGATAGAGGATCGGCATTTACGTCTCAGTCATTTAAATCATTTTGTGACGTGTATGGAATTAAACATGTACTGTACGCGGTTGCAACGCCTCGTAGTAATGGTCAATGCGAGAGATACAACAAGACTATTTTAAGTGCATTAGCAACTTCAACAGCTGGTGATGACTCCAGAGAATGGGACAAGAAAGTGAAGCAAATTCAGAGCGCTATGAATACAAGTTACAACAAAAGCATCAATTCAACACCTATGAAAGCACTTATCGGGTATAATTCGAAACACGCAGCAGAGGCCAGAATTCTTAATGCAGTCCAAGATGATATAAATAGAGAAGATATAGATGAACTAAGATCGAAGATTTCACAGCACATCACCGAAGATCAACGAAGACAAAAAGAGCGATACGACAAAGTTAGGAAAGATGCCGTGAAATACAATGAAGGAGATTTGATAATGATTAAAATAACCAGTAATCCAGCAACTGGAAGTAGCCAGAAATTACTAGCTAAACACAAAGGTCCCTTTCGAGTTACGAAAAAGTTACTGAATGACAGGTATGAAGCAGAAGACTTAAGAGAAGGATTCAATAGACGACGCACTGTGGTAGCTGCAGATAACATTAAAAAGTGGATAATAATCTAAAAGTTTTGAGGTTTTGGCGAAAGTCGCTGATGTTAATTCATGTTCAAGCGAAAGTCGCTATTCACTTTTGGGTTTTGTTTAAGCGAAAGTCGCTATGATTTTAAGCGAAAGTCGCTATGATCTTAAGTTTAAGCGAAAGTCGCTATGATTTTGAGTTAAGCGAAAGTCGCTATGATTTTGAGTTAAGCGAAAGTCGCTATAGTTTTAAGTTTAAGCGAAAGTCACTTTGATTTCATGTTAAAGTAAAGTCGATATAATTTTGGGATTTGAGCCAAAGTCGCTATGGTTTTGGGTATAATCGAAAGTTTCTATTTTTTTTTTTGAAAGTGTTAAGCAAAAGTTGCTAATAAATATGTCGTATTAAATAAAAAAAAAAAAAAAAAAAAAAAAAAAAAAAAAAAAAAAAAAAAAAAAAAACAACAAAAAAAAAAGTTTAAGCGAAAGTCGCTATGATTTTAAGTTGAGCGAAAGTCGCTCTAGTTTTGAGTTTGAGCGAAAGTGACTTTAATTTCATGTTCAGCAAAAGTCGATATAATTTTGGGAATTGAGCGAAAGTCGCTCTGGTTTTGGATACAATCGAAAGTTTCGATTATTTTTTTTTGAAAGTGTTAAGCAAAAGTTGCTAATAAATATGTCGTATTATATATATTTTTTTTTTTTGGTTTTATTATGTATAGGAGTTGAGCGAAAGTCGCTAAAATTGTAGTGGTTGAAGCGAGGTTTTCCTGGAAGAGCTCGAGATCAAGACAAGGTGGCCTGAGGACAGACCAAGTGTCAGGATGGCCGAGTGTAATATCAGTGAGACGCCTCGTCGTCATTTCGAGGCCTTTTGATGGTCGCTGACTGGTCTCGTGTTGACGTACACATTTTGGTCAGCACTGATCATGGAGAGGTTTGACAGATGATCGATTAGCGATGGCGGTTTCGGCGGTTAGAGTTGTTGATGTTTTTTTTGAATTAAAGCGTGTAACATGAACAATAAATTGATAACTGTGTCTCAATCCCAACGTGAATAATAATTATTGTGCCCCAATCTTACAGAACCAACACAATTCACAATAATAACAATCAACATAACCTCATAATTTTGATCCAGATCGAACCCAATTTAGTTCGGTACACTTGCTGGCGAGTACCGAACCAAGAGCGGACCAGGTTAGTCCGCAACTGTTTACACCATACGAACCAAATATTTGGTTCGGATATAGTCCGAATTTGTCACTTAGTCCGCGGACCAAGTTGTCGGTATAAACTAGGCTAGTGATTCGGCAGATATTGCTGAAATTCCGCTATCGATACGCACAGGCTCGCAATCAAAGTAAACCGAAAGCAAAATTTGAAGAAAATACCTTACACGTTGGGCGCCAATTTGTTACAATAAAAATTCGTAACTTTGAAAATAGAAAGAAAAAGAAAAGAGGTGGGGGATTCAATTGAGTTTCCCGACAATGGTAAATAAAACAATAACTGGACAATAGACTTTGGAATAAGAAAAAAAACGATGAGTGAGGTCAAGCTAGCTCACAGGGTAGAGTGGTCGTGAGTAAAAGTTATTCACAGCAAAATTGGGGCGCCACCCATTTTTAAAACCTTTCGTAGATACTCACCTTATGATGACAACAAGATAAAAACGGGAAAATCACACAGAACAGAATGCCCAAAAGCCAATCTTTATTGTTATTACCCAATTCGCAGAAGCAGCGATTTATCGTCTTATGGATATGTTTTTACACTTCTAATTCACAAAACCAATAAATATATTCATGAAATTATGAAAGTCAGTGCGAAAAGTTGAAGAGAATGCAGGTAGTATAAACAAGATGCGTCAAAATGCTTCTGCGAGCTCCGTTTAAGCCGTAAAAGTTTATGGATATGATTTTTAAGTTGAAAAGAAGTGATGAATGTGAAAAACTGACTTTCTTATTTATCTAAATTAGTTATATAAAAAAGCGCAATAACGTTATCGAAAATCGCCACTAATGGTTCACAGACCGTTTGCGTTTATGTGTGTTGTACTGTATGACACGATTATTTTATCGTGTTAACTTGACTTCACAAAATTTAAAAGAAATGTATAGGTACGTGTTACGTAATCTAGGATCAATAGTAGTGTGTTTTTCGTCCAGAATTGGTATAATTGTTAAAGAAAAAAGGTTTCAGCTTTTCTTGGACAATATATTAAACATCAATATCAATTAGCCAACGTTTCGCAACTGGTCCGTTGCATCATCAGGGCTAAAACATGAAACATGGAAGAACATTACATAATATACAGCCTCTTTCTCAAAATCTACGTATTGTACATATTAAAACTTTTTTCATAAAATCTTACAACAAAATACACAGGAATGTTAACATTACATGACATGTGTAACCTCACCAGGACCAAAAACTGTTAAAACTCGACCAATTTTAAAATAATTATCCAAAATTATAAATTCATTGGATGGAAGCAGCATGTATGTTATGATGCGGTTTTTGAATGCCGACTGGATAATTTTCACATTATCCATATTTTTCTTCACCACCTCACCTTTGTGAATATTTGATCGCAAATGTCCACTGATTGGATTTTTTGGAAACCAAACATCACAATCACTACATTTTTTCAAAGTTAACTTATCAATTTTGTTTAGATTTTTGTTACTTTTGCACTTTTTTTCAGGAATCAAATACTTTACCAGATTTTCACTTTCTCTTTTCCTTGAGATTTTTATCTGTAGTCCCGAACTAGATGGTTGACAACTGATAGACTCTTTTTGATGTATATTCAGATTTGTTTTATGTTGAAAACTTTTATTACAACTATCACATTTGAACATGTTTAAATCTCAATAGCTTCATCAACTGAAGAACAGAATTAGAGTAATACCAAATGTTTATAAGCAAACGTTTCATTGTTCCTTGTCAACAACTTTCCTGAGTACCTCCCCCCCACCACTATCACTTTCCAGAAATGTAGCAAATTCTGTATTTATACGCGTACGGCCTTACATCTCGTCAGTTGCAATCAACCTTCGATAATCATGAGTAAACAGATTAAACTGCAAGAAGACGATGTTAATACATTATTGGAAGAACTATTAAAATCGCCAATAATGTATGAAGATGTTTCATCCTGCTCATTACCTTTAAAAGGTAAGTAACCTCTCAATGATCAAGGAGAAGAGTCTCTTCATGATCAACCTATTCAACAGAACCTCTCCAAGACAAATGTTCCAAACCGCTACAAGACAATTCAGAATAATCCAATAACCCTCTCCAAGACGAACCAGAATGTCTCGACCTGACAGAAGATTTTCAGCCGGGACAGGTGTTTGCTCATCCAGAGCGGAAGAGTCATTAGTATTAAGAGAAATTGGAAAAAATAAGTCTAAAGTTAGGAATAAAGTTACTAGAGTAGAATTTGAGATGAATAGATGTTAGGAGGTTTTGGATGTATTAGAATTAAGAGAAAAATCTATAATGAGAGAAAATAGTTAAAAAAGAAAGCAGGATAATCTACACAGTTCTATTTTTAATGAAGATGAGTTGGGGTTTGGAAAGTTGAATAAATTAATTAAATATATATATATAATTTTTTTTTTAAATATTTTTTCCTTAGATGAATTCACCAGAGTATTTAAAGAAAACAGGTATCTTTAACAGGTATAAAATGATTGTACATGCTTCACGAAAGCATATATCATCTAAACACGTCAACAAGACAGGTCGAGGTTTGATAAACAGTTTTATCAATAGTCTACCTGTTGAGCTTCATATCCCAGGTTATCAATTTTGTGGTCCTGGTACAAATTTAAAAGAAAGATTGAATAGGGGGGATTCTGGTATCAATCTATTGGATGCAGCGTGTAAAGAACATGATATAGTATATGCGAAAACTGACAATCTACCTCAACGACACGAGCAGATGAATTCTTAGCAAATAAAGCTTGGAAGAGAGTTAAAGCTAAAGACTCATCGTTGGGAGAAAAATTTGCTGCGCTTGCAGTAACAGGAATCATGAAGGATAAACGTAAACTTGGAATTGGTATCAAGAAAACTAAGAAAAAGATGAAAAAGCGAGTAATAAAACCACCTGAAAAGATTGGTGGTTTTCTTCCATTACTACTTCCAATCTTGGGTGCACTTGAATCGTCAAAGCAGTTAATGATGTAAAAGTTTCCAAGGAACAACTTGAAGAATTACAACGACATAATAAACAAATGGAAATTCTTTCCAAGTGGGGTGGTCTCATTAAACCATATAAAGGAGGTACTATCAAAAGAAAATCTTTAAAAAAAAAACAAATAATATTTCCACAGAGAGCTCTTTCAAATATTGTTATCTTGAAATATGTAAATATTTTAAAAATTTCACATTTAGTGGTGTTTTCATGGGTGATGACCTCCCTAAAAAATGTAAAGTGAATGAGTGTGGTGTTTTGGATCTAGACAGTGAAAAAAATCACGGAACTCATTGGACTGCGTACATAAAAAAACAAAATAAAGTGTTATATTTTGATAGTTATGGAAATCTGAAACCACCAAGTGAACTAATCAAATATTTAAATCACTGCGGGAAAGTTAAAATATGATATTCCTATAAAGCTTTTCATAAAATTGATGCAGTTATTTGTGGGCAATTAATATTAAAATTTTTATATAATAATAGGTATGATATAAGGAAAAAAATGCTAGTAAAGACAAGAAAGTCATGACTACCACGATTGCCATATCAGGAAATACTTCTGTATTATCAGCAGAATTCGATCCACCTATATTTTTAGATGATGATAGAGAATATTTTTTGGGGTTAGCAGATTTTCAAACATTTATGAGTATACCCAACATACATCCAGGCAACAATAAACTATATGTAGCAGATAAAGTAATAACATTTCCGGAAGGAACTTATGATTTGGAAGATATTGAAAAATATATAAATAGTGTAATTAATGAGATTTTTGGGGAATCAGTTGAATTTATATTGAAAGCTTATCCCAATACTTTGAGATGTCGTCTTTATTGCTCAAAAGAAGTTGATTTCACACCAGAAGATTCAATTGGTGAACTATTGGGTTTCAAGAAACAAAAAATTACATAAAAAAATCAACGGAATCAGATGAAGTTGTGAATATTTGTAAAGTGAATGCAATATGCATTGATTGCAATATTTGTGTGGGATCATATAGTAATGGTCAACCTGTTCATATAATCCATCAATTTTTTCCTACCGTTCCTCCTGGGTATAAAATAGTGGAGTCACCATTGCCTATACCATTAGCGTTAAAACAATCAACAATATCACTGTTAAAATAGTAGATCAAGACGGGGATTTAATAAATTCTCGTAACGAAACAATAACAGTTCGGCTACATTTGGAATATTAAAAAAGATGGTTATCAGATACAACTACTACACCTTATAAAGAGAAAAAATCACTGAAAAAAACGAGACTCTAACAAGTAACCATTGAAAAATCGTCAATTTCTTTTATCTTTTGGATTGAAATTATTATTAAAATAATGAATGTTCTTAGTGTTGACGAAAAACTATATGTAGACAATTCAATCATTAGCTCTGAGCTAATTTTTATTTTATTTTTTATTTCATTTTAAACACCTTTTTATAAATATTCACAGGAATAAATTTCTCGAGATCCGTGATATAACGCACAAGTTTCATTTCTTTTATTGTCTCCAGGAAGAATTCAAGATCTGATGTATAAACAAACAAATCACAAGCGTCGGAAGCTTTTCGGTATAGTTCAGACTTCTTTTTGCACTCTTCTCCAGTATAAAATTTTCCCATTCCATACACTGCTTGATGGTCTGCATCTGGAGATAATATGATTCGATGAGCTTAAATATCAATTATATGATGGAGGGGGGATTATTTGAAATCATCTTGATAATTAAAGAGAGAAAAAAAGATGATAAATAAGAGATACTGTCTCTCTCTCTGTATCTACCTCTTTTTCAAATATTTATTCATCATCATACAAAAAACAATATTTCACAATACAAAATATTCATTCATCAATACAACTTTTAACAATCTCTGCTAAATATATTTTGTTTTTGTCTTGAATGATCTTGATAACTTTCACATCATTTATAATTTCGAAATGAACTTGAAATCCATTTCCTCGTATTGGTGGTCATCCAGGTTTTTTACTAGACAAATAACTCAACACAACTGCTTGTCCGTTCAAAAAGGATAACCATTGCAGTTCATTGAATATCACACAATTTTTGTTCGTCGATTCACCAATCTTGATAACTGGTTCATATCCTTTTTCCACAGAAAAACCGACACTTATCCATTTGCTTCTTGATTTATTCAAAAAATATTTAGTTTCACTTATTAAAACACCCACACTATTTCCAAACTGATTATTTAAACAATTATTGTTTTTAATATTCATCATGATAATTTCAACTGTCCACACAACAACGTATGAAAAGTGAATGCTGTTAAATAGATAAAAATATGGTTAACAGGGTGGGAGGATTATGGTGATTATGGTGGTGAAAAAGTGGAGCGAGGATCAAATCAAAAAAAGGAGTGGGAGGATCATTTCTGTGGGCGAGAATCCGTACAGATGAAAAAAGTGGAGGGGGGTTCAAAAAGGAGTAGGGGGATCATGTTTGTGGGTGAGAACCGGTACATATTCCCTACTAATCTCCTTCATTTTGATTGGTTCAAAACTTCTATTGAAGCTTGACAATGATATTTCTGAAGATCCTTTCTATCAAGTTTGTTCGAGAATACTGCAATGGAGGAACTTGCTGCAAGAAGGATGCAGTTAGATTTTTGGGTCATTTTAAGTTAAAATATATATGTCAGGTCCAGAAGGATACGGCGACTCGGCTGGTGCAAACACGACGCAAATCCGATAGTAAATAATGAGACTATATGCATTTTTGAACCTGAATCCTGATTTGTTATGCAAACATCGTGTATTTCCGTTGTGGTTTCGATCGGTTTTGGTCTCGCCCCGGTAGAGC
Source organism: Orchestes rusci (assembly GCA_958502075.1). Lineage (NCBI taxonomy): Eukaryota > Metazoa > Arthropoda > Insecta > Coleoptera > Curculionidae > Orchestes > Orchestes rusci. Next base: position 58,458,593 of record OY293303.1, on the reverse strand, counting down.
TTATTTCACCGGTTCATGAATCTTAATCTAGTTACCGGCGTGCATGCCACTTGGCTTTATAGTACATTTTGTATCAAGGGCGAAAAAAAGATGATTTTGACGAGGGTATAAGTAGCAGCACGAGCGTATTGAGGGCAGATATTAGCCGAGTCAATATCATCTTTCGTCAGTGGTGCAAACAGTGCTTTTTGTACAAGCAGTTTGTGATCATTTAAAAAAGAATAATTATAAAAATCAAAAATTAATAATCGATACACTGCACTACACTGCTGACAAGTCAGTCACGTATGAAAAGTGAATGCTGTTAAATAGATAAAAATATGGTTAACAGGGTGGGAGGATTATATATGAAAAAGTGGAGCGAGGATCAAATCAAAAAAAGGAGTGGGAGGATCATTTCTGTGGGCGAGAATCGGTACAGATGAAAAAAGTGGAGGGGGGTTCAAAAAGGAGTAGGGGGATCATGTTTGTGGGCGAGAACCGGTACATATTCCCTACTAATCTTCTTCATTTTGATTGGTTCAAAACTTCTATTGAAGCTTGACAATGATGTTTCTGGAGATCCTTTCTATCAAGTTTGTTCGAGAATACTGCAATGGAGGAACTTGCTGCAAGAAGGATGCAGTTAGATTTTTGGGTCATTTTAAGTTAAAATATATATGTTAGGTCCAGAAAGATACGGCGACTCGACTGGTGCAAACACGACGCAAATCCGATAGTAAATAATGAGACTATATGCATTTTTGAACCTGAATCCTGATTTGTTTTGCAAACATCGTGTATTTCCGTTGTGGTTTCGATCGGTTTTGGTCTCGCCCCGGTAGAGCTTATTTCACCGGTTCATGAATCTTAATCTAGTTACCGGCGTGCATGCCACTTGGCTTTATAGTACATTTTGTATCAAGGGCGAAAAAAAGATGATTTTGACGAGGGTATAAGTAGCAGCACGAGCGTATTGAGGGCAGATATTAGCCGAGTCAATATCATCTTTCGTCAGTGGTGCAAACAGTGCTTTTTGTACAAGCAGTTTGTGATCATTTAAAAAAGAATAATTATAAAAATCAAAAATTAATAATCGATACACTGCACTACACTGCTGACAAGTCAGACAACTGACAAGTGACAACTGTCAATCATTGTTACAATAGGTGTGTTCCCGTATTCTTTTTTGGTCGGGTTCATTGTCACCGAGATTGTCATGTGATTAGTTCCATTTAGTTTGCTAGACTGTCACGTGGTTATTAGATTCAGAGGCGTTGGGATCCAAGGAACCGTTGCTAAGCGACCTACTTTTGCGCCCACGGGCTAAATCTCTTTTGATCGATTAAAATTTATTCGTTGGTTAGAAGCATAATAATGATAAATTACACAGTTTTTTCCATTTTTTCCAAGATTTACAAAAAAATGGGTCTGCATCCTTTTTGCAGCTAGGTCCTCCGTTGTAAATCGATAAAAAATCAAGAGAGTAGAAGAAAAGGAGTAGGTTTTTTATTGATCTCAAGAATACGTATGCTGGCGTCGTTTTGCTTATGAACCCCTCTACCTTCTAATGGATTTTTGAAAAGACACTACATAATGTACAGTCTCGTGTACAGTGATAAATATAAATTGGCGCCTTTGCCTATAAATAGCCCGCCACATTTTCCAAGCCCATGCAGTCCGTCACTGAACTTCAAAGTCAAAGGCGAAACAGCCATGAACTACTGCAACAGCTGTCAACATATAACTATAAAAATAGCTGTCAATAATCGCTTTGGATTCGAATTTGAATCATGTGCCGCCATATTCGAATCAACCAATAGACCGATTTTGGTATGGGCTCGTGGTAGGGTAAAGAATCGTTATACGCCCCCGAACACAGGGTCATGTTGTTCTGTGCGCGAAATCAATAATTCGCCCGAATGAATGCTCATGTGGTGCAAAATGCTCCTGCGGTGTGCGTTTGCTCGGATGTGGCGGGCTTGAGAATGTTGTGTTTATGATGTGTTTGAATCTAGGGTGAATTTGAGATTTTTATGATGAGTTTTTTTTATGTAGATGGGTTTTTCAACTTGCTCCTTTTCAATTTTTTTCTTGAAATACTCCTAATTTTGGAATATTGGCGAAGTGTATTACAATTACGTAGTACCTTGTGTTGATAAAATAAGTATACCTAACTATACTACCTAGGGTATGACATGGTTTGGCTGGCGCGATCTCATGGTGAGAATGTGAAGCCACGTCCACATCTGAGCAAACGCAACGCATGAGCACTTTGCGCCACATGAGCATTCGGATGTGGACGGGACGTACTAACGCGCTGAGCACCCGCATGTTATGCGGCGGCCGATCCGAACGTTGTCGGTCCATCAAAAGAATACCTTGCTCAGTCTGAACCGGCTTTTTGTTGCAACGTTCATTCCGAATATTGACTTTCGAGACAAAATTCTTCGATTAGATTGAGTCAGACTTTTTGATTATTTGACAAGTTGCTTAAATATATCTGATCTTTAAGACTCGTCCATGAAATTGATGCAAAACTATAAAATGAATTCGAAGATGTTGTTTTTTTTTGTACCTACTTACCTCATTGGAAAACGACTATCGGTGCACGAATACAATTTAACGTTGATATTTTTTTCCGTTCGACTTTTCGTCGACCACAAAAAATTGAGACTGGAAAAATATGTTTTCATTAGTTAAACCTAAAAAATCATGACAGCAATTTTCAAATCATCACAATACTTCCTAGGGTGGAGACAGTGAAAAATTCAACGTATTCAGTTTTCCAATTTCGATTGGTCTGTACCCAAGCGAAAACATGATTTGTGGTACAACGCAATAACAAGGGAAACACGGAAGATTTGCAACTATGGATGTATTTTGTATCTAAGAGCGTCAATCAAAACATACTATATTCATTCAAGTCCAAAAGATATGTACAACATTAGCCTTATTGAGAAGGAAACAGAGTTTCGAACTTCCATCGTCTTTATTTTATTTGGTTAACACGACGTTTATAGTATCTTTGATCGTCATCAGGCAGTTCACACCAGATGACGATCAAAGATACTATTGAAACGTTCTCTATCCAAATCGTCTACAATCTTTAAAAATAAATTAGCCTTATTATTAACAAATATTCTGAACTGTGACCACCCAACCACTACTTATCAATGACAGTATAAAACTGGAGCTACTAGTTGATAGTCCGTGTATGATACACCGCACTGCCTTGTGGACTATTCAAAATTCTGATTTAGCTTAATAGTTTAGCTTATACTAATAAGAAATCATCAGTCAGGAACTACGCAGACTACGCTGTCCACTTATTACTGGGATACAGCAAACGTGCTAGATCAAAACAGTTTCAATCTGCCTTCTCACTTCATTGATTCAAATGTATAATCTATACAAAAATTCAAAGTTGTTGGGGGGGTTGAAATAAAGGTCGAAACACTAAGAACTTGATGCAGAGGTAGTAGAATACTTCTATCGCATCAAAATCTTTTCGTGATCTCCTTTCATATCATTATACATCACAAGCCATATTTCTTCAACAAAAGACTTTACACCCCCTTTCTTAACTCACAACGTCCCAATTTTTTTTGTCGTACTCACTAAGCTATATTTTTCTAAATCATGTACCTATGTTTTTATTTGGATAAACCCAGTTTTCACTCCATTCCAACAAATTTGCTGTGGAAATGTTCTTTAAAAAGTTCCTTCCGCTCATTCGTTGTTGTTGACACGAGTGCCAAGTAGGTAAGATGTTGATTTTTCAACTGGTTGACTTGGCTAAACAGCAAACACCTAGATGGAGGGATCCACATATTCATATTCATATTTATTGTCATAATAATATTGGAGAAAAATATACTTGGTTTAAATCCACTTAATTTGCCACTAGTGGAATCGCTGAGCAAGCAGTTTTGTTGATATAAATAGGCACATTCAGCGAGATAATAGGAAGTGGTTGGCCCAGCCAACTACTCTCCATTGTGAGAAGTGTAATCCCTCTCACCCTAAGTAGTGTAACCCCTCCCAGCCTCAAAGAACATGCTTGTCCTAGTGTTGGCAAACATCCTACGTGACAATTTTCTTTATTAGGTCTTCGGATCTACAAAGTAAATGTAGACATCGTCTGTTCAAAACCTCATTAAGAACTATATAAAAATGAGAGCTACAAAATGTCTTCTAAATATTCTCCAACATAATAATAACATCTAGTGAGTAACAATTCTTCCAACCTCCTTTTGAATAGATCGAATTCCAAATTTCTTATGGGTACCGGCAAAATGTTAAATATTTTTTACCTAGAGAATGTTTATATTTCGACGAATTATATGCGTCTCGTATACTAATAGATTTCTACCTACCGCGGGTTTCATATTTTTATGTAAATCGGAAAATGTTCGCAGGTCTGGTTGATTTCTTTTGATATAACGTTTTATACATATTCAAGGGAATGAAATAATTCTATGTTCTATAAAAAATGGTTTACAAGTCTCTATAAAACCCATACGAAAGAACCATTTTATCACTTTTTTTTAAGTTAAAAATCCTCTCCCAATAAGAACCTTATCCCTATAATGGGTCAGATGATTTGAACATATGAATAATTCAGCGAGATGAGAGGTTCATGACAAACGATATCTCTTGGTTGAAAAATTGCGTAAAATCCCGTATTCACTTCTTTGCATACATATTTATGCTCATACCAACTCAATTAGACTGAACAGTTCAGTCAAAGTCCAGGAGATTTATGGGTGGAGGAATGTTGGGAGAGTCTGTAGTTGATTGGATCTCTATTTGAAAATTATATCTGTAATGAGTTGTTTCTTCCGCGGCTTTCATACAATAGGAGGTCAAGGAATAAATTTATTTCATTTTTTTATTCTGGGTCCGGACTACAACTAAACGTAACGTGATACGTCGGACGCTGTCAACAATTTTAATTTCAATGCCAAATAAATGCGTTCTCATTAAAGCAATGCGGAAAACAGGTTTTGGTCGCTTCTCTTTGTGTTCTCTGTCCTTTGTCCTTAAAATGTGATATATTATTTTCTACCTTTACACATACTTTTCTGTTTCTTTTACTATTTGGATTCAGAGTCTGTAATGTACTGTGCTGAAATAAATGAATAAATAAATAAAAAATCTCAAGAATGTCTTTAAAACTAAACTAATGTTGCTCCTGAACCCATAACATTCGAGTTTTTTCAATAAAAAAAACAATGTCCAAATTATAAAAAGCGCGAGAGAGGTCGAAAAATATAGCGACGACAATTATTCACATTCATCCATTTTCCTAACTGCATGAGACTGATCGCTGCTGTCTTGGTTGACTTTCCTTGTAGAAATCCATTTTGACTAGCTGTTAGCTGTTACTGTATTTTGAGACAATAGAAAATCTATGACTCTGTTAGAGGATAACCTTTCAATTAATTCCTACAGTTTTCCACATTGGTGAGTTCTTCCTTTTTAAAGATTGGCACTATCTGTCCAAGTTTAAGTTCGTTTGGATATCGACCAGTCAAAAATATCAGTGCCGTTAAATATTGATTAGGTCAAGCGATAACATCTTTGATGGTTTGAAAACGACTATTGGTATATTGTCGACACCCGTACTGTTCTTGTTTTTCAGCTTATCTATTGTGTGGTTAGTGGTAAAAAACTAAATGACTAAGTAGGTACATTATAATTTTGGGTAGTGTACAATTTGCTGACCAAGAAACAATTCTTGCGACCAGAAATCCCAATAATGATTCAATATATCGAGTTTCATACGTTTCGGTCGATAAACACGGCTGGCCACACGATTTTATTGAAAATCTTCAAGGGGGTTGGATTCGACTGTATTCGGTTCGGAAACACCTTTATCTAGGGTGTTACAATATATGAACATTCAAAAGCTTCTATATTTGAATAACGCGTTATTTTTATGTCAAACATAAGGCTAATCGCAGCACCACACGATCCATAGCGCTTGAATGCCTGCTAAATCTCCCTCTTCTACACATTGTGCTAGAAAAGAAGGTGAGAAGGGCAAGGTATAGAATCATAGCTAACAACACAGGTAGCAGGGGAGTAACATCCAACAGACTGATCAGATAATTAGAGGACCGTCCCACTCTAGGTCCTTCCTTTGATGTCATGCCCACCACAACCATCAGCAGGAAAAACTATGACATAATTAGCCCTCTCCGAGAAGATTGGACCTTTTGAGCTTAACAAGAGCTGACACCCGCTGGTACACGGACGGATCTAAAACGACCTCTGGTGCAGGATGTAACCTACTGTAGCCAGGAGAAAGTTGAAATATCACACAGCCTGCGCAATTTAGCTACAATATTCCAAGCTGAACTATCAGCAATTGAACTTAGCGCCCAATGGATGCTTGCACTGATGATGGCACTGAAGGCCCTTGAATACTGAGAGGACTATAGAGAGCTGCCAGAATGCACTGCACAAGCTTGGCGTAGCTTATGATGTGAAACTGGTATGGGTACCTGGCCACTCAGGACACGAAGGAAATGAAGTTGCACGCGAAGTGGCGAACAGGGACTTCATTACACCAGAGCCGGCCCTAGGTATCGCATATAATGTCGCGGCTGCCGAGATATCCACATGGATGCATAACCATTTTCTACAAAACTGGAGAAAACTGCCAGGTATGCGACACTCAAAAGAATTTATCTTTGAACCACAAAAGAAACGCGCCAGAGAAATTCCGGAACTCGACAGACCGGAAATCCGAGTAGCGGTGGGTTCATACACCGATCACTGGTCACTGTCTGTTAAGGGTGCCTATGCACAGAATAAGGCTCAATGAGGACACTGAATGCAGATTGTGCCTGTAGGAGGAAGAGACAACCAGAACTACTCTATGTGCGTGCCCGGCGATTGCTCGCCTCCGACAAAATGTCTTTAGGTGCCCTCGCCGAATTACCGGATTACTGAAAATTATCTGCACCCAGGGCAGCAATCAGTCTGTTCAAAGGACTGGGCCTCATGGGTGAATAATCTGGCAATCTTGTGAGCCACAATAGAACCACTAGTAGTCGCGGTGGAATGGAGCCATGTGCCCACTCACAATCGAAATCATCATCATCATCAAAGCTGGTCGCGGGAATTATTTTCTGATCAGCAAACTATTTTCTCCGATAATTTTGATAGTGTGCATTTTTGGGATTTGGCTACACCAAATTTACCATTCATACAGAAACGTGAACGGAATTGAATGATTGTGATTTTTGAACTTTGAACACCTCTAGTCAGAAAAAAGACAGCTGATTGACAGTAACTTATCTCATTGGTAATGATGTGACCATTGTCCACTTTTGGTAAAAAATTACAATTTCATTCACGATTTACCGATATGTGATTAATTTACTGATAACGTAAAACGGAATACTTGCGGTTCATGAAAATTGTGGCCAGAGAGAACGATTAAATACTTTATATCGAGATAAATTAATTTTTGGATACAAACTTCTTGCCCATAAAAAACAATATCCATTTTTTGTGCAAAAATTTTAGTTTATAATATAGAAGGTACTGATGAACATGCGTAAATTAAATGCATGTTTATTGACTTTCTGTATCTCGGTTGAACATCTAAACTCGGATAACTTTCGCTAAATTCTAGTATTTGTATTGAAATATTCCTTATATATTTTCAGAATGTGAATGTTATTCAATTTAATTTAATTAATATATGAGAATCAATAATATATACACTTTCTCCGTATACGTAAGCCACACTTGATTAGCACCCAACATTTTCTAGGATTCAGTTATTATTAAACTATATTATAAAGATTTGTGTTTGTCTAGTCAGTTTCATAGATTAACTATGATATTTCATGTTCCTGATTCACAAATGTGGGACATCACGGATCACCATGTACAGGGTGTCCCATATAAGATCCTCTACTACCTTATCTCGGAAGATATGCGATTTACGAAAAAGAGTTGAATATAAAGTCTTATTGTTTTGAAAGGAACTTCATTATTATATATATTTGACATATACAGGATGCTCAGTTTTCCCTGGGCTAGACCCAACTTTTTAAAATTGAATAGAACACATTGTATATTATTCCAAAAATGAATTCTACATAAAAAATGAAGGTAACTTTTTATTGGATGTCCTAGACGTATCTTCAATAGTTTGGGCTATAATGGCGATTTTATCTATTTTTTTGCAAAAAACGCATTTATTTCAAGTAGTGAAAAAAAAATAGGTGCCTAGAATTTCGTGACTCTGTCATTTTTTCCTACACACAAAACTATAATATATCATTCCAGTTGGTTGGAATGGCTACCAATTATACAGGGGGATGTCAGAAGTTGAACCCAATGAGGACATATAAAATCACCAATAAGTCGAAAATGTTAATATACAGGGGGTGTATATCATCACGGATTTTGATTGTTCACCAAAAATAAAGGTAAGTTTGTATAAAATAATCTATACCTATCTCCAGCCCTTTAGAAAATATTCGCTATTTCATCCTTTTTATGCAAAAAAATACAGTTTGTGCAAATTCAATGAATGAGGAAAAACATTATAAATATTTTCAAAAAACTTCAAGACATGAATATTCGTATGGAAAGAGTGAGGGAAGAAATTCAAATTCTCAACAGAAGTCACTCAGTCAGAGATGTCCTCAGAAAACTGGAAATCATCTATAAAACTTGTATCGCCTAGAATGTAGGACCTGTAGGACATTTACTTCAATTCTCCGTTGGTGATTTCGTTTAATCATCGTTGGTTCAGTTTGTCTTGATACTCGCTCATTTTTTCTCAATAAAGAAAATTGTGGACGCTTAATTTCACGATTCACGATGCAACTACAGGTCAATGGGATGAAAGCAAAGCAGGTCGGGGAGGAAATGAAATAGCATCATGTCTACTCAAATGGATAAATCATAACATTGAAGACACGAAAGAGCTGACCTTATGGTCGGATAATTGCTTTGGGCATAACAAAAATCTTGCAATTATCATGGAGAAGTATCCCCAACTCAAAGTCATCAATCATAAGTTTTTATTGAAGGGCCATACACATCTGGAGGCAGATACAGTACATGCCTTAATTGAAAGAAAGAGTGAACACCTGCTTCGACTAGAAATAATGACACCATGAGACTGACAGCAATTCATAAGGCAGTGCTCTCAAAAATTTATGGTACATAATATGGAAAAAAATGACTTTCTGAACTTGAAGGACCTTCCCGAAACACCTCGAACTTCATCTTTCATGGCTAGGAAAATTGATAGTGACAAACAGTCGGTATTGATATCGAATGCAGTGCATCTACAAGTCAGAAGAGGTGAGCAGGGAAATTTGTACTTCAAATCAAAGTTCGAAGATGATTTTCGAATGGTCAACTTGAGGAGAAATGCTAGGTCACCAGGAATAAAAATGTCGGATGATGGGTGAAACAGGAAGAGAGATAACCGTATAGGGATCTCATGTCATTGCTGCCCTTAACACCCTCCTATTGTCACGATTTTTATAAGAATCTTCGTCATGGCAAGATGAAAAATGATGATTATTCGGCTAGCGATGACCAATAAGTTTTTTCCATATTTTTTTCATTTCAATAATAAAATTTTTGTTGTCTAAAATGGTTTCTCTTTTTTACCAAACAAGACATCATGTACATGTAAGATGATTATGATACCAATTCCTTCACAGGCACAAAACACCATGTCCATCAAAAGTCAGATTGCAGTCAAAACTTATAATTTTTTCTATTCATATACAAATACTAATATCAATAATTGATTATGTGTATATGGGAATCAGGATTAAATACCATTATACTGACTCGACTAATCGAGTAATTTGCTCAAACATATTTTCTTTGTTCATTTTCCAAAAATTGAGCGGACGGCAGTTGGTGTTGTATGCTTCCCGAGTACAGATAGCAATAAAGCTCCTTCAAAAACGATAAGACTTCATATCCAACTTTTTTTCGTAAATCGCAAATATTCCAAGATAAGGTAGTAGAGGCTCTTATATGGGACACCCTGTACAAGTAGGTATTAGTATGCATATTTCTCTACCAAGCGTCTCATATCATCTAGAAAGGACTAAATAGCAAATCCGGTGCGCACCTTCTCTCGTTGTACTGACTTGAGTGAACATTAGGTACTACAGGGTCCTGCATTGGTGCGTCGGGCATCCATAGCGTCCTCATCTACAACAGTAGGAAACAAAGTTCAATACAAAAGTTATAGGATGTGGGCTGATATGCATATTTTAAAAATATTTATATATATATATAAAAATATATATATTTGCTGTTCTCTCTTACGCGCCAATTTTTTTTTTATTTTCTTCGATAATTTAGGAGCAATAAAGAAAATAAAGATGAAAAAATCATTTGCTTGCTTTGAAAAATAAAAAAAAAACTTGTTGAATCGGTTTTGTCACAGCTTAATAGTGTGAACAGTATTAATAGAGGTCTAATAATACTCTGACAATAGAGAATGTTTCAGCTGTTAAATTTTCATTCCGTTGTAGTTATCGTTATTCTGAGCATGCACAGTGACGAAATCACAATCCGTTATCGTTATTGGAGAGTTTTTGAAGGTCTTATTTAACCCGTTATTAACGTTGCCGGTTATTCTGAGCATGCGCCGAGGTCTGGAAATAACCCAATCGGTTACGTGTTACGTTATCTACGGAACCTCAACGTTCGCTTAATAGCCGTCGGTTATTTTCTTATGTTGTCATATTGATAAACAGTATTATTTAATAATTACATAGAAATCGTGAAACATACAAAGTACAATTTGAATTGTGAAAAATGACTTCAGTTGCACTGGATTCTGGAACAGTGAGATTCTTGTCTTTTTATTAAATAATTCAACAGAAATAGATCCTATGTTTCACAGCTTGGCAACAGTGCAACTGATGTGATCTGTCTATCATTCCAGTCGGTGTTTTGCCGGAGTAATGTAAGGTTCACATCTGATTTCATTCCGAAGTGGAACTGTCAAATTTCCGCTTGGCAAACGGGAACTTTATGCTACCATCTACATTGTATTTGCATTCAAAGTCACGCTTACGCCAAATACATTGTGGATGGTAGCACATGGTTCCCGTTTGCCAAACGGAATTTCACAGTTCCACTTCGAAATGAAATTCAATGTTAACCAGGCATTACACTTAATTTCACTTCGAAATGTAAGTGACAGATTTGTGCTTGCCAAACAGGAATCATGTGCTACGATTCACATTATATTTGGCGTAAATATGACTTTGAGCACAAATGCAATGTATGTGGTAGCATATGTTGCCCGTTTGCCAAGCGGAAATCTGTCACTTCCACCTTGAAGTATGAAATTGAATGTAAGCCTAACAATTTGGACCAAAATATCTTCCATATTTGAGGAGCTGATAGAAACTGGAATGAACCGATCTTATACGCATGCGCCAGGTCAGTTGTCAGACTACGACGTCTGTCGTGATTCAGATTTTAAACGCTTTTTACGCGCGTAAATGAAGCGATGTCCTGTTTCATTGGGGATAAAATATCTCACAAGTAATTGGAACTGAATGCAACGCTGTTTTTGGCGTATTATTAACCTATATCTACAGGGTCGACCAGAAGTAATGAGTCATACGGTAACAGTAGATTCCTCACAAAAAAATATTGCGACAGACCTCAACTTGTCAAATCCGAAAGTTGATATTAACAGAGATAAAGGGTGTCAAAGTTGAATTTCAATATTTGATTTTCTCAAATAACTTTTAAAATAATCAAGTTATATCGTTAAAATTTGATAAATGGGGATTGTTTGCTCCTTCTTGTAGAGGGTGCCACTTACACATCTTTCCACTCATTCAAATAGTCAGAACTTTTTTGTACGCACTCGTGCATTTTTTTGACATCGAAAAAATGATTTTTCAAACATGTTAACTTGAAAAGGTATACTTTGTAGAAGTGCCTAGGAGCAACCTTTATCAAGATATTTGAACTTGAAGTAGTCCATGCAATGCTGTTCTAAATTGAAAATTTTGAAAATGAACATGAGAGACATCGAAAACGGCGTTATCATGGTAATTTTGACATTAGCTTGAATGCTCAATGTTTCTTGATTTAAAAAAAATTGATCTTATTTTACATTTTTTTTACTAAAAAAATGTTTTTTTTCTAAATTTTTATTTTTTTTTTATATTTTTCTTTTAATTGAACATCGAGTCACTTGTCAAAATTACCGTGACAACGGCGTTTTCGATGCCTCCTATGTTAATTTTCAAAACACCATTGCATGGACTACTTCAAGTTCAAATATCTTGATAAAGGTTGCTAGAATTCCAAGGCACTCCTACAGAGTAAACTTTTTTCAAGTAAACATGATGAAAAAATCATTTTTTCGATGTAAAAAAAAATGTACAAGTGCGTACAAAAAAATTCTGACTATTTGAATTAGTCGAAAAATGTGTAAGTGGCGCCCCCTACAAGTATGAGCAATTCCGTGCTCAGATTTGAATTTTGCATGTCAAACAATACCCATATATCAAATTTCATGGATATAACTTGATTATTTCAAAAGTTATTTGATAAAATCAAATATTAAAATTCAACTTTGACACCCTGTATCTCTGTTGATATCAACTTTCGGATGTGACAAGTTGAGGTCTATCGCAGTATTTTTGTGTGAGGAATCTACTGTTACCGTATGACTCATTATGTCTGGTCCATCCTGTATATTTGACCGAAAACTAAGACTATTTAAAGTCAAATCCTGGCCGGCTATTATTGTCAGGTAAAAAAGCATTTTGTCAAACAAATATCTTCAAATGACACTTTAGATTTACTGATAGAATTCAACAATCTGGTACTGCATAGATGTTGAAACTTCCAACAATTAATTTTTATAGTGTGGTGAATAGGTAATGAGTTGTCCATGATAATTATGGGCTGGTAATCATACATAACTATTCATACAGGGTCGCTAAGAGCTTATATTCCTGATCTCAGAAATACATTAGATACATCATTGATAATACGAATACCTACATAATAATAGATTCTGATCAGCCGTTCAAAATCGAAATACTGAGCTTTAAAAATGCACATCGAAATAGTTTGCGTGAAGTTATCGGGGGTAATTGCACAAGTGCATCAAAATTATCGATAATTATGCTTGAAAGCTTATTGCCTAAAAACTGCATGAGTTCATCTTCATATTTTGGAGAAAGAGCCCGACACCGAAGGTGGAGGGCTTTTTTAACAAATTATGAAAATGAACGAATGTAGTTTTTAAAAGGCAATAAGCTTGAATGCAAAATTATCTGATTATTTTGATGCACGAGTGTAATTTAGGTAGAAAATTACTCGAATTAGGTAACTAATTGAATCAAAGAATATAATATTTAACGTTTTTTGCAATGGATTGTATTGTTTCTGTTCCAAAACGTGAAATTGTATCGAAAAACTCTATCAAAATACGAACTGTCACAGTTAGAAAATAAACAAACTAAGGGGTTGTTAGGTGATTGTAAAGGAGCGTGACCATGGATACCTAAACAATGCAATTTTCGATTCCTACTATGCAATTTTCGCTGTAATCAAACGAAAATTGTCGTGTAGATATACGTAAGAGTGTAATTTTCCATAAAAGTCGCCAGCCATTAAAAAAACCAATATCCGATGAACAGTTGCGCATGATTCCATAAAGGAGCCCATACGACTACTGGATCGAAATTGTGAAATATTGGGATATTGTTATTCTCGGTATGCTTCATGGGAGTGTTTTCAAATTTTGATCAAGGAATGATTCTAGAAGATATCAAAACAGTCAGAATCTCAAATTTTGCCATATTTATATTGATTATTATCAGGTACAAGCCGCAATCCAAAGTGCTCTGGAGTAGTACTGGAGAGATGTGCGTTGATGTGCCTCGCACGGTTTATGGAGGGATGATGGGAGAATATTCTGCTGTGATCAGAATCTTTGGCGCGCCGTCCTGCTATCTCAAATTTTGCCATATACTGATTATTATCAGGACCAAGTCGCAATTCAATGTGCTCTGGAGTAGTACTGGAGAGATGTGCGTTGATGTGCCTTGCACAGTTGATGGAGGGATGATAAGATAATATCCTGTTTTGATCAGAATCTTTTGGCGCGGCGTCCTGCTACCTCAAATTTTGCCTTATATTGATTATTATCAGGTACAAGTCGCGATTCCAAGTGGTCTTGAGTACTTTTGGAGAAATGTGCGTTAATGTGCTTTGGAGAGTTGATAGAGATGATGAAAGAATATTTTGCGTCATCAAGTATATTGCACTACCTGCATGGGATAAGAATCATAAAAACCAACTTGGCGACGTTGGATTTGGATTATGATCAGCTTTTAAGATTTTTGAGAGCTTTTCTGCTAACGATCAGACTACAGTAAAAAGCAGCAGGGTACGTGTCATGTCTGTCTATCATCAAAAAATAGGGATGTCGCTCACGCGACATTCATTTGTTTACCAAACCAAAACCATTACAAACTTATGTCTTACTCATTATTAAACACAAATTTAATGATATTGTTTCTTCGGGGATCACCATGGCAACATCTATATCAACCAATCTGACCAATCACGGGTGAGGATACTGCTGCTTTTTACTGGTAGTCTCTAGCGATTTTACACTGAACAGGGTATAGCTCAGTTTGCCGGATCTGTCTGGAAAGGTCAAACTCGCTGTGACGTCACCACTGGTGCTGAAAATAGATTCTGATCACAGCAGGATATTCTCTCATCATCCCTTCATCAACTGTGTGAGGCACATCAACGCACATCTGTTCAGTACAACTCCAGAGCACTTTGAATTGCGACTTGTACCTGATAATAATCAGTATATGGCAGTATTTGAGATAGCAGGACGGCGCGCCGAAAGATTCTGATCACAGCAGGATTTTATCTCATCATCCCTTCATCAACTGTGTGAGGCACATCAACACACATCTCTTCAGTACTACTCCAGGGCATTTTGAATCGCGACTTGAACCTGATAATAGTCAATAAAAGGCAATATTTGTGATAGCAGGACGGCGCGACAGAAGATTCTGATCACAGCAGGATATTCTCTCATCATTCTTTTATCAATTTTGCAAGGCACATCAACGCACATCTCTCCAGCACTACTCTAGGGCACTTTGAGTCGCGACTTGTACTTGATAATAATCAATATAAGCACAGAACACATATACAAAGTTTAGAAGTCAAACTGACGTATAAAATTTTACGGAATAATGCGCCACGGAATGAAGAAGATGCGAATCGAACTATCAGACTTGGATAATGTATTATTGAAGATATCTGTAATATATTATACAGTTCCCTTTACATAAAATCACTCATATTGACTTTGACGTTGAAAATGTCTTTATTTATTAAATAAAGACAAACACTTTCAATAAATGTGGTTTTTTCGGTTTTTCTTGAATGTCCAGAACCATCTGGGGATGGAGTCAGTGTGGGCTTTCTATCTGCGGAAGCTCTGCGGGGCACTGACCCTGTGTGATGGTGACTATGAGAAAAGGCCACTTATTCGGAGGACTCTCGGGAAGCGGTGCATGGCTCCATGTGGTGTGGGACGGCTGGGCTGTACGAAACTCGTCGAGGAACACTTCTTCTGTTTCTTTCCCTTTGTTCGACCTTTTCAGGATGGTGTGACTTAGCCTTACTGTTTGATTTGTTGTAGAATACACTGGGCAAAATCTCATTTGTTCTTCTGGCAGAAAGTTTTTTGCCATCGTGACCCCTTATTTTGTGGACGATGCATTTCTTCGAAACTTTTCCGATGGCGGCTGGAACATTGATGAGCCTTTAGTATTCCGGGTTGTATTCTGCGTTCTTATAGGTTTTTTGATGAGGATTACCAGGGCATTTTTTCACTTAGAGAGGAATCAAAGCATGAAAGACAACATCAAGATAAAGGGTGACGTTCAAATGACTTCATCTATCATCATGACAAGCTAAAGTATCATTCACATAGGGCAAGGTAGAGGTAAGGTAGAAATGAATTATGAATATTTGGTGCGTACATTTCATACGCGCTGTTCACATAGAATCAGGGTTGCTTTGACGAGGTAGTGGCGAAGTAGTGGCATGGTAAAACATACTAAGCTCCAAACTTTCTGAGGCAAAGCGTGTGGCAAGTTCTTACCGGAGCCAATCAGAATCGAGTTTATGACGGTCGATTTCTGTCATTTTGAAATTGTCAAAATTTCTCCCATATCCTATGGTTTTTGAAAAACTTTACGGTTATGGAGAGCTTAGATCGGAAATTGGACGAAGTATTGCCAAATTACCCGGCAATTTGAAAAAGGAACAACAACATAAATAGCACGAAATCTGGTTTGACGAAAACGAAGTGCGCATGCGTACCACAAAAGGATACCCCACAAATGATTCAATGTGAACGACAGCGGTAAAAGTATTGCAATAATTTTATACTTCACTTCTACGTTAATTCTACCTTGCCCTATGTGAATGATACTTGATAAGCTGTCATGTGGCATTCCACATACCACCATCTTCTCGAGATCTAATGAACTTAAGGCACATCAGCGCCTCTCCGTGATGGCGAATCAAAGCTTTCACTTAGGCCCCGCCCTCCATTCACTTTTTTCTTCTAAACTTTGTATACGTGTTCTGTGAATATAAGTCTCAAATTGAGGTAGCAGGACGCCGCGCCAAGAGATTCTGATCACAGCAGGATATTCTCTCATCACCCCTTCATCAGCCGTGTAAGGCACATCAACGCACATCTCTTCAGTACTACTCCAGAGCACTTTGAATTGCGACTTGTACCTCATAATAATCAGTTTATGGCAATATTTGAGATAGCAGGACGGCGCGTCAAACGATTCTGATCACAGCAGGATATTTTCTTAATATCCTTCTATCAACTCTGCAAGGCACATCCACGCACATCTTTGCTGTACTACTCCAGGGCACTTCGAGTCGCGACTTGTACCTGATAATGATCAATATAAGTCTAAAATTGAGGTAGCAGGACACCGTGCCAAAAGATTCTGATCACAGCAGGATATTCTCTCATCATCCCTTCATCAACTGTGTGAGGCACATCAACGCACATCTCTTCAGTACTACTCCAGAGCACTTTGAATTGCGACATGTACCTGAAAATAATCAGTATATGGCAAAATTTGAGATGGCTGGACGGCGCGCCAAAAGATTCTGATCACAGCAGGATATTCTCTTATCATCCCCTCATCAACTGTGTGAGGCACATCAATGCACATCTCTTCAGTACTACTCCAGCGCACTTTGAATCGGGACTTGTACCTGATAATAATCAATATAAGTCTAGCATTGAGGTAGCAGGACGCCGCGCCAAAAGATTCTGATCACAGCAGGATATTCTCTCATCATCCCTTCATCAACTGTGTGAGGCACATCAACGCACACCTCTTCAGTACTACTCCAGGGCACTTTGAATCGCGACTTGTACCTGATAATAATCAATATAAGTCTAAAATTGAGGTAGCAGGACGCCGCGCCAAAAGATTCTGATCACAGCAGGATATTCTCTTATCATCCCTTCATCAACCGTGTGAGGCACATCAACGCACATCTCTTCAGTACTACTCCAGGGCACTTTGAATCGCGACTTGTACCTGATAATAATATTGTTCCAAAATTGATGTAGCAGGACGCCGCGCCAAAAGATTCTGATCACAGCAGGATATTCTCTCATCATACTTTCATCAACTGTGTGAGGCACATCAACGCACATCAGTTCAGTTCTACTCCAGGGCCCTTTAAATCGCGACTTGAACCTGATAATAGTCGATATAAGGCAATATTTGAGATAGCAGGACGGCGCGTCAAAAGATTCTGATCACAGCAGGATATGCTCTCATCATCCCTTCATTGACTGTGTAAGGCACATCAACGCACATCTCTTCACTACTACTCGAGAGCACTTTTAATTGCGACTTGTACCTCATAATTATCAGTTTATGGCAATATTTGAGATAGCAGGACGGCGCGCCAAAAGATTCTGCTCACAGCAGGATATTTTCTCATTATCCTTCCATCAACTATGCAAGGCACATCGACGCACATCTTTCCTGTACTACTCCAGGGCACCTCGAGTCGCGACTTGTACCTGATAATAATCAATATAAGTCTAAAATTGAGGTAGCAGGACGCCGCGCCAAAAAATTCTGATCACAGCAGGACATTCTCTCATCATCCTTCTATCAACTCTGCAAGGCACATCAACCACATCTCTCCAGTATCACTCCAGGGCACTTTGAGTCGCGACTTGTACCTAATAATAATCAAAATAAGACTAAAATTGAGGAAGCAGGACGCCGCGCCAGAAGATTCTGATCACAGCAGAATATTCTCTTATCATCTCTCCATCAACTTTGCAAGACAAATCAACGCACATCTCTCCAGTACTCCTCCAGAGCATTTCGAAGCGTGACTGGTACCTGAATATAATCAATATATGGCAAAATTTTAGATTCTGACTTTTTTGATATCTTCTAGAATCATTCCTTGATCAAAATTTGAAAACACAACCATGAAGCATACCGACAATAACAATATCCCAATATTTTACAATTTCGATCCAGTAGTCGTATGGGCTCCTTTATAGAATCATGCGCAACTGTTCTTCGGATACTGGTTGTTTTATGGCTGGCGACATTTATGGATAACTTCACGCAAACCATAGAAATAAGTATTTTGATCCATTTGAGGGTGTTTATTTTTGTCAAGGCAAGGTAAGTATAGCGAATAATCAAATCTTAAGTACGGTATACATTATGTGCCCACTTTTTTAAATCTCAGTATAATAGGTATACCTACTTCCTAAACGGCCATCAGAAATGTCAAACCGTATATTTTTGAAATTAGAAAAATTAGCCTTTTCTTAAAATTCAATAATACAGAGGGTCGCGGATATGAATGGAAACGGTCGATTATTGGGTAAAATATAAGAGGTACAAAAAAAAGTTAAATACAACAGTTTTTGAGGATTTTATACATGGCTATTATAAGTTAATTAAAGTGATAATTTATCGATACAGGCTCGGTCATTTAGTTTTGGAACATCAAAGTGGCACTTTTCAATGCAACTCACAGTATATTAAAAGCTATTTCAATTGATCCGTCAATTTTGTGATATACATTATTGATCCTGAGTTCATCCGTTTTCGAGTTAGGTACCTATCGCATTTTATAAATGTCATTTTTTGCATCTTTGACATGCTTTAAAAAACTCAAACGCTTCAAGATAGAGAAAAAAGGCCTGCACTTTTTAGTCTCAATAAGTTTTCAAGAGCCATCTACGGACATTGGTACAATTATGAATTCTTGCAAAACATTTCAAAATTCGTCGAGAAAAGTTGGTCCATACTTCCATACAGATATTGGAGTTTGTGCTGCATTGCTGGTCCTTGTGGACATTTTGCAAATGTGCTTTTCGAAGAACTTTTGAATTTGAATAACTTCAAACACACTTCATTCTGGTACGAAAATAAACAATTTTCGAACTCAAATCAAGATCATAAACCGGGAAAGGATAAACGAAACAATGAGAAGCGACAAAACTTTTCCCGCCAAAAAATTTAGGTGTGGGACTGTAGCAACAGTCTGTAGCATTCATATCCGGAAGAAAACATCTTCATTCATATCTAAAAAATACTTCTTTCTCTTTCTGTCAGTTTCCATGCACAAGTGCAGTAGTATGTACCGTATTCCGATTTCTATCATTTCTCTGTTCTCTGTTCTCATCTTCTGTCAAAGGGCACATTCGGAAACGCTCATCCGAACCCCCCCATAATCAGTTGTCATCTTTTGTTTCTTTTTATACCATACCACATACCATAATATGAAACTATCAACCAGTCTATTATGAAAATAGTGACTGTTAGATCGCGATATCTTTGGTACCTACTATTACCTACCCTCTTACCTCAATCTTAACGCAAAAATCACTTAATTTTTCACTAGTTTTTCAAAATACAATTTGAAGTTTAATGAAAGCAGGTTGAAACTAGTTGAATAGTTGTAGAGTTTTTTTTAAAACACAAGGGAATGGATGCAAAACAAAGAATCCCGGAAAGTTATGTAGGTACTTTACCTGTCATGATCATATTCGAATTGATCTTCCATCTGAGTCAAGATATTTGAAACAGTTTGCTTATTTCAATAAAAGTCTCCTAAAAAACCCTATGATCCATTTTCTGTGATTTGGCCTTTCATACATTTTTTGAGGTATAGGTATTCTGGTAAATCTAGTGCATCATCTGAATAGTTCAAGTGATCCATTCTCACTACTTATGACAGAAGACTCTTCGGGGGACTCTTGAAAGTAGTCTTTACGTAGTTTATATTACCGATGCTGCCAGCTGCCACGGCTAAAAGGCCAAAAAATCAAAAATAATGTTTTCATTCAGACGGATTGTACTTAATATTGGTATGTACAACCAGATAGATGATGTGCCTATAGTGATTGAAATTTGAATAAACTTCTCAAATCTGAATTGAACTTGGAGAATGTCTTAAATGGCCGAAAACAGGCGCCATCACATAAAAATCATTGAATGTCGTAGCCAAACTATATAACTAACACACGGCGTCGATATATTTTCGCAATTACATGCGCCTTTCTGCTGAGATCATCAATTTTTTTTGAAAATTCTTCCTCCTGTGTCAACTTTATCCAATAAATTTTGGCCTCCTTCATTTCTCTGGTCGAGAGCGGTCCACTCAGTATTTGCACCCGCTTATCCAAGTTATTTAAAAATCTTTTCACGTTTGCTGTGACTCGAAGCATCTTATTAAAACTGCTAAATAGCTTTAGAGCAAGAACATTCTCTTGAGGCCAATTTTCAGTGTCATCACGTAACCATGTTGGACCCTCTAGCCAAATGTTCGATACATTTGAATAGCTAGTAGGATGAATACCTCTTGTTACTAGAACCACTTTCAAGGACAATATTTCAAAATTCCAATTTTGATGTTATGGATGTCAGTTACTCGATTTTGAACATATGGTTTCCACACTTAAGCAATAGTAGAATCCGAGTACATAATAAAGTTCTTGAATTTCAAGTAAATATTCTCTATCAAATATTTTCCCAAACGAGCTGCACACAAAGCTGCGGTTAATTGCAATTTCGGTAAGGTCAATAATTTGTCATTGTTTTCGTTCATTGGCCATATTTTGTTTTTTGACATGAGAAATTTGGTTTCGCTTGTTGTCAAATTCTCAAGATGAGCCACACATCCATGAGCATGAGGACTTGCATCTGCAAAAACATGAAGCTCGAAATCTACGTTCCTATATAGTCTTTTCACTTAAGCATCGGGATATAGAAAGATCTTTAAGTATCCCGAGCCCCATTCACCATTTTGTCCATTCTTTTTCCAAATCTACTGGTAAATGATGATCCCAATCCAATTTTCTTTTCCAAATGTCCTGAAGCATAATTTCCGCTTTCACAGTTACTGGACCGAGAATTCCAATTGGGTCAAACATCTTCGCTATAGTTTGTAACACACTACGTTTCGTTATTTCCTCGGGAATTTCACTTAATATGGTTCTCAAGTCTATGACCAATTCATCAGTGATGAGATTACATGAGATTCCCAAAACTTTCTTCATGTGATCAGTACTAGACATTTGATGATCTTCGCTAAATCTACTCATCAATGTTTTGTCGTTTGAGTACCATTCATTTTCTCAAGTTCATGTTTGCTAATGACAATATATGTTTTGTTTTTTCGTTTATCTCAATGCCTTCCATGGTAAATTCGACTGCGATAACCAAGTCATCAACATAAAATGAGCTCGCAAATTGATTCGCTAAAACTCGATCGGGACATGACATAAAATGTTTTTTGAGTACTGCTAACAGGAACGGACTGGTTGTGACGCCAAATGTTACTCTCGTCATTCTGTATGTGGTGAGCTCTGGTAATTTAGCTATTGACGTCATGGCCTGGATGTTTAAACCAAAAAAATCTATGATATTTTTGATCTTCATGACATAACTTTATCTGCAGAAACGCTTTTTCGATGTCTGCAATCAGAGCTACTTCTCCTACTCGGAAATTAATCAAAATCTTCACAAGATCTGGCACCAAGTTTTCACCGGTAGAAAGCTTTTCATTCAACGATGGATGTCCAGCTGAATGAGCAGAAGCATAAAATACAACCCTCACGTTGGTCGTCTCTTTGTCTTCTCGATATACTGGCCGGTTAGAAATATAGTAGGCGCTCTTTCTCTCGTTCAGTTCATTGCTTGGTACTTCTTCAGCACATCTAGATTTCATAAATTGCCAAATTACTTGATCATATTCCGGCAGTTTCCCATTCCTACATAACTTCCTGATTAAAACTTTGACTCGTACCAAAGCCCCAGAAACATTTGAATCCAGACATTCGTCACCTTTCCACGGCAGTGTCAGTAGTGTCACCTGATATCGATCGTTATCAAAAAACACATTGCCTTTCATGAACTCGTTTGTGAAATTTTTCGAAACCGAAGTATCACTTGCGTTAATTCCAATCACTTCTAAGTCCCAAAATTTCTTCAATTTTAAATCGTCCATTGCAGAAAAAGTTATTTCCGCATGAAGAACAATACTAGAATCAAAGTCCGTTAAATAATCATCTGGATCGTTATCGTTCGCTCACATACACCGTGGATTTTCCACCTGAATGCGGTATCAACTGCCGTCAAATTATTTGTTAATTTTATGGTCTTCTGCGAAATAACTTGCCAATAATTATCAGCTCCTATCAGCAAAGAAAAACCCTTCATTGGTTGTTGCTCTCCTACCACGACATCAGCTAAATAATAATTCATACTGAACTCGTTAATTATTGGATCAGATCTCGATGGCGGCTTCAAGTTACCAAAACATATTTCGGGCACTTCAATCACTGAAAGCTTGATAATGTCACAAGTGATAAAATTTGCAAGCTCAACTGAAACACGGTTACATATTCTGGCAGGAGCCTTTTCACTTTGCCCGAATGACGGGATCGCGATTTTATGCCTTCCGATAATAGGAAGATTTAACTGTCGTGAAATATCTTTCCTTATAAACGATAATTGACTTCCACAATCTATAATCTCTCCGACAAGTATCCTTTCATCTGAAACTTCGGATAAAATAAAGACACATGCTGTCTTCAAATAGATCTCTTTCGAAATACAATCAGTTATCAAAGAAGTAATGTCTTTCCTTGAAACATTAGTTGAACTGGCAGCGCCGCTCTTTGGCTCAGAATCACCATCACGAGTTTCACACATCGTAGTTGCTTGACGTGTCTTACATTTACCACAACAAATGTCTTTAGATTTACAAAATCGGGAATTATGATTTGGTTTGAAACACCGAAAACATAATCTATTTTGCTTAAAAATGTCCTTTTTCGCTGAAATACTGGAAGAACTGCAATGAGAAGAAAATCACTGGGGCATATGGGCGCTGGGCGCTGCCATGATGTGACAATTTAGGTTGGTGCTTTTGATTTTCAGTGGTACCATCGTTGAAGAATGCAGAAATCTGTAATGCCTGGCTGACATCAAATCTCATTTCGAAGTGGTACTGTCAAATTTCCGCTTGGCAAAATTTGGCGTAAGCTTGACTTTGAACACAAATACAATGTACCTAGATGGCAACATATGATTCCCGTCTGCCAAGCGGAAATTTGACAGTTCCATTTCGAAAAGAAATTGAATGTAAACCTTACATAAAGTTACTGTTTGATTTGGAGGTTTTATTGATTGATATAAGTAAATAAATGATAAAATAAAGGACGAAGGATATTGGTAAATATAATTTCTATTTTTTCTTAAAGGGTATATGACTTCTCGTTCCAGTAGTTTCTGTGCATATTGAAGAGAATATATTATTAGGTATATCAGTTCTAAAACCGCAGAATGCATAAATCTTGAAACATCGACTATCTCAAGTACCTAGGTATTTAGACAAAAATAATGTTAATGTTGATATAATGTTCAGGAGCTCGTGGGAGGCAGTGCCTTCCACGAGCTCCTGAACATTATTCTGTCGCCAGTCACGAAACTAACAGAAATGTTAATATACAATACATATTGTCCAAGTTAAACTCGTTACGAAATAGTAATAGGTACAATAGATCAAGTGCTATTCGCTACTTATAATGCTGTTGAAAGGACATTATAGGTAATGATATTTTTGAAAAATTGAGTTCAATGAAGGCTCATTTTCATGTTAATAATAATCCAGCACAAAACATTTTATAGGTTTATAAGTATCTAGATTCAATTCAAAAACAAAATCACCATGTGAATCTTGAATTTTGAGTATAGGTATCTTCTTGAAGTCCAATAATTTAAATCCAAAAATGGGTAACATAACCTCAAAAACAATCAGCTGTCTGTCAATGTCCGCGTAAAAGAAATTGCAGCGCTTTATCGCTTTTTTCGAGCGATCTCACTGAAATGACATAAATGATGATTTTCACCACTGCGTCACTGTTCCTGCGATAAAGCAAAAGAAATGTTTGTTTTATCGCTGGACTTCTCTGTGCTGCAGCACAGCAAATCATGTCATTCCAGTAGGACCGCCTAAATAAAGCACTAGTTCTCGGAACGCAGCCATAAGTGGCACGTCAAAAAATCAGAGATACCAATTCAAATTGTCACACGAAGGCGGCGCCCATGCTTTTGATTTTTGGCATGGTCGGCCATATGCATTAGCGGTTCAGTTTTTATATAGGTCCGTGTCTGTACCACAAACTAATTTGTGTGTGACTGTAGTAGTCTGTACTCTGTAGATGATATAAACATAGTTGAAAGTCGGAAGTGGAACTCGTTTTTTAGCACTTGTGCTGTGTAGTTCAAAGTATTTGCTTTTTGAGTATGTCCGATTTTTCGAAAAAGAAATAGTAAATTAACAAATAGTATGATACTGAAAACTGTCATTAGTTTTGCCTGTTGCGCAGACGCAAGATAAGGAATAAAGTTGAATCGTAGTGGAGCAAAACCTCTCTCAATAACAAATGAACTAAATGTCATTTTTAATGAAGTTAACCATAACCGATGAAGTTAACTGATGTTATTTTAAGAGGTGCAAATAGTCTCTAATAAACAGGTTTTTCTTATCTCATTCAGGGTGCTCAAAATTTGGTTACAAAAATGGTAACTTTCAAATAAAATTTTTTTAGTATTTTCAAATGGCACACCCTATGTACGTGATGCAGAACTTAATCAGAAGCATGTTGTAAAGAATGTATTAAAATTCTCAATGGTTTTGAAGATATTTACCAAAGACCATATATATCCTTATTAAATTAATAAAGTATTGGGAGAATCATAGACAGCTATGGAGAAACAATATGTAGGTGTTTATTTATCACTTTACAGACTTTAACAGGAACTATTGGCAATTCATTTTAACACATGTTCAAAACAAATGTCTCCAGCAAAATGGAAGACATTTTAAACATTCGTTTAAATCTATTGCCAATAGTTCCTGTTGAAGTTTGTAAAGTGATAAATATAAACACCTACATATTGTTTCTCCATGGCTGTCTATGATATTTTCCCAAACTTTATTAGTTTATTGAGGATATTAATCTATGGTCTTTGGTAAATATCTTTGAAACCATTGAGAATCTTAATACATTCGTTATAACAAAATATGCTCGTGATTAAATTCTGCAACATATAATGGATGGTAAATGGTGAGTCATTTGAAAATACTTGGAAAAAATTATTTGGAAGTTGCCTTTTTTGTAACCAAATTTTGAACACCTTGTATAAAATAAGAAAAACTTGTTTATCGTCAGAGTACTATTTAACCTCTAGCAATACTGTTCAGACTATTTTTAGCTGGAAGAAAACAGATCCAACAAGATTTTTGTTCTAATTTTTTCAAGCGTGCAAAACGATCTTTTCATCTTTCTTTATTTATCACTCCTAAGATATCAGAGATAATGAAAAAATATTTTGGCACAGAAGGAAAAACAACAAAAGGAACTTGAGTGTGCCAAAAAATACAGGCTGTGTTATTTAAAAAATATATATTTTATGACGTCACACTTTTTTGGACCACCTTGTATATTTGAAACAATTTTTAAAATAAGCCACATCCCACAACTTTTGTATCAAACTTTTTTTTTTACTGTTGTAAATGAGGACGCTATGGATGCCCGACGCACTAATGTCCTGCAGAATATAGTATATACGCAGTATGGTTGCTCTTCCACATATACATTATAGATCCTGTCCCGTGAGTACCTACTGCTACTTCTGCGCACTATAACAATGATTCCGATTCGATGTGCTTATTTTTCAAGTTGAAGATATTGCCAAAATACAAAATGGACAACAATAATAATAATTGTGTTAAGTAGTGATTTCTTCAGGTACCGCCTAACCCCGATTTCTTTGAGTGGTTTTCCTCTAGCTACCCATGCAACACTGGCAGACCTACTAGTTCACACTTGAACGAGTAACAAGTCTGTTCAGTTTTGCTCATGACTAGCTCACGTACCTACGACAGATCTTAATAAAGAATCTGTTTATGCTCTACTCTTAGGTTTTTATTTTAGTTAATGCATGGTTTTGATTTTGTTTCGTCCTTTATTGAGGGCTTTATTAAAAAGATTTTATTGTGGAATTTTCTTTGTCAAATCAATTCTATGATAGAATCAATGTCCGCTGCAGTCTTCTGCTCAAAAAACTATTTTATTATCAATTTTACAAAAAAATCGTTATTCCTGATAAAAAGTTCGGTATTATCTAAAACCTAGAATACAATCAACATTATATCAAAACTTCCAAGCCGTGTAAAACCATTTCAAGCCGCACTACAAAATGTTCTTATTTTCAACTGAAGGATCAAGACGTCGAGTAGATCACAAAGCGTAACAAAAAGACAAAAAGCGCCCACTTTCTTTGAAGATTCACCTTGACTTTTCTTTATTGAAGTGCGCAGATCAGCATCGAATTAAAGTTATGCAGACGCAGAAAATAATACATTCTTCATTCTGTTGGACGTTAATTAAGTCAAAAAATTGAGAAGACTCCGAAACGGCTGGATTCTACTGCACTTCAAAAACTACTTTCTCTGCGGCCGCTTCAGGTAACCAGCAAGGTCGTTCTTAATGGTTCGATTAGCAGGCGGTACCATCGAACACAAGAATTGCTGTCGCCGCCACTGTGTGTCGCGTCGGGGTTTCTGTTTTTGTATGAATATACATACGGTTTCATCAGTTTTCTCAAGTGTGTATTCTTCAGGCAATCGGAATGATTTGGAACACTTGTGTTTTGTTAATCTTATCAGTTATCGTTACTGATGTACTAAGTACTCCTGGACCTGGACCCGCTGTTCGATCATCTGGACAGTTCACCGGAAAGACAACAGGTAATTTTGGTGTTCAATATTGTTTATGTTCAAAACTTCATAGCACAACATTGTCAAGAATTTAACCGGGAACTAGTTAGAAACAAAAAAAAGTCACTAATCAGGTAAAGGAATAATATATTCCAACATCTTTGCAGAATTTGATGAAAAGAGTACTTTACTTTATGATAAATCCGAAAACTATGTGTTACACTTCACTATCACCATCGCTGCCGCCTGAACGGGCAAACTTTTCGACCTGACCTTCAGTGCCTCATGACTTTTAATTGCACATCAGTATTGATTAGTCCCAAATTGGAACGTTAACGAGAATTCTCATTTAATGAATTTGAAAGTTATTTAAAACGCAATCATCTGTTTTTTCTGTCATGTGTCCGGAACAATATAAGAAAAATCATTAAACCGACGTCGACGTATCCTTTAGTAATTTGACTCAATTTGACAATTTGAGCATGTTTGAGGCATCCCACACTGAACCTCAAAAATAATACAGAAGCTACTTTTGGAGATTTTTCTTTCTGGTGAAGTCTGAGGTTACATCGTTTAAGCTGTGGTCTGAGTTTGATAAGTCAAAGTTTCACGATGTGCGATTTTGATGTGGTTCCCTGTCATGCCGCGATAACTGCTGCCAAAGTTGTGCAGATCAGAGCCAAGAAAAACTTTTTTGACAGACAAATTTCAAGTACTGGCGAAAAGTGGAGAAACCGCTTCAACTTTGATACTGCGTTACTTATCAAAGAAGTAATGACACATCTGTCAGTTTACGTGTCTTGGCGTTTTTTTTTCAGAAACTGATACCATTACTTCTTTGATATCTGATGCAGAATAAAAGATTCATCAAATTCTAGGCGATTTCTCCACTTTTGGCCGGTACTGATTATCTAGGGTGAATATGTTATCAGTAGTTTATAATCGCTGCGCAGGTCGTTTTCACCATATTGGATTTTCTTAATGTCCTATGATGTTGAATTTATTGAATTGGTAGATAAATGTTTTTTGAATTTGAGAAACAAATGCGGATTTCGAAACGGATTCAAAATCGACCGACGCAACGCGACGATTGAAATTCTTTCACAACTTTATAAACATTTCTACAAACAAAGCAATGTTTATTTTCAGATTGCATTTCGGGCAAACATTTGATTATAAAAATGTCTCATTCTAGAACTTGACCGATTGATTTTGGAAACACCACATTTATGATTGATGATTCATGAACAAAAAAAATCCAGTAGACTGAAGAAGCGAATTTGAAGAATAGATCATCAATTTTTTTTCATCATTTGAAATAAATTATAAAACCTGCTATAAGAATAAATAGAGATATTTTTATTATGAAACTTATTTTCATAACATTTGTAGAATTCGAAATTGTCAAATTTTCTTCAAATTTTGATTTATTAGAAACTCTAGTATGAAATACATATACAGTATGTCCGGCGATGGGGTATCCAGATGGACAATTTAATTTTTCAAATGAAAAAAATTGATAAAAAAAACACGATTGTCGATGAAAAAAATATAAAAAGGGTTTTCAAGGAGTTGAAAAACCTTTTTTTTTTCAAGAGTCAAGTACCCATATTCATTTTTTTTTTAGCAAAATGTAACTCTTGAACATTTTAGTGATACCAAATCTTGCACGCGCATCATAAATAACGTGTATGGCACTCACCGGAATCTTCACTGGATATTTGAAGACGGCCATATTTCTTCCTCAGTCTTGTTTCCAAATAAAGAGAAGTTAAAAAAAAACAGTTTGAAGTCCAAGACCGAAACACGAAATTTCGCCAAGAGAAATATCACCATTCAACGTGTTTCAAGAGTTTCTCTCTTTAAGTAATTTGGAATAAACAAATATGTATTTCTCACTCTATTGTTAATAATAAACTACTACAATATCCAAAAGTAACATTTTGCTAAACATTTTTAAATATAGGTACTTGACTTTTTTTAAACACTCTGTATAAAAATTCAATTCTCTTTCATCGACAATCGTATTTATTTAGAATCCAATTTATTTATAGAAATTACTTTTCCTCAAAAAATTAAATTTTTATTCAATCTGCCCTCTTGTATACATCGTACTAAAAAGGGTTAACTAAGCCTTTCTAATTTATAATAAAGAAACCGTATACCCCACCTCCAAAAATAGGTGGCTATAAGTAAATGCGCGAATAGTTTAAACATCGATTGCCCATCTGGATTCCTTTCTAGTTTTGGAAAAATAAAAAAAAAGTTAATTAAATCCATTTTCAATGACAATTTAAAGTTGCTCAAATTGATCTAATATTTGCGATTGATTTCTAAGAATTTGACGCAAATTCTTCGTTTTAATTTTAACATTACTATGCTTCTGCTCCAAATAAAAAGTGAAATTTTGAAAACCAGATAATTGAACAAAATTTCCACACATTCAAATAAAAAACAAAAATTTGATTTAAGTAGATGTATTTATGAAATATGTACCTATACGCAGTGTGACGCATGAAAAGGTGGAAGAGACAAAACATTTTTGAATTCATACTTCGTCTTCTGGGTTTCAGCCTTGCTTGGATAGAAACTAATTTGTATCATCATTCTATTTCGAAAAACCAAGTATGTTTTGGAAATTAACCTGAACGCTATTTCTCTTACCAGTAAAGTGCTTTTTCTTTAAAAGATACGACATGGGAATGCAAAGTTTCAAAACCTTATGCGGAGAGGTTTTGAGACTTAGTTTGATATTTTGTTCCACTCCACGTTTTCAGAACAGCATGAAAATAAATTTAATCTTGTTATTTTGAACGGCTGATTCTATGTCTCTAATTTGAAAATACTTATCTATTTTGCATCATTCATCATTTAAAGGAACTTTTCCTGATGAACTTTTCTAATATCTTCAAAATGCAAAGTAGGTTTTGAAATTTTGTATTCTCACTCAGTTTTTTATTTTTAACAACTTTCTTCGATAAGATTTTGTCGTGTCTCCTATAGAAAAAAAAAATCACTGGTGAGAGAAATAGCGTCAGGTCAATTTCCAAGACATACATCATTCTTTCGACACTAAAATTATGACACAAATTAGTTTTTATCCAAGCTGAGCTGGACTCCAAAAGATGTAATCTCAAATCAATTTTGTTTAGTCTTTTCCACCTTTTCATGCGTCGATCCGGGGACATACTGTATATACGGGGTGACGTATACTAGATGACCTCAACAGGTAAATAGATCATTCGATACTCATGCAGACGTCTACTGATTGAATAATGATCGGTCTATACGCTTTTTTTTACAGATAATGATAAAAACGTTTGTATCAAAGTACAGTATGTAGAATTCGCGTGATTGTAACCAAGACAATGGAACAAGATGTAGACAGCAAGATAACAATATTTCCTCATTTTTAATTTGTGTTCAGCTTTTGTTCGAACGACGCGACGTGGAAAATACGACTTCAGTGAAAGTCATTCCAGTTCCATTCAAAATTATCCCAATTATACAAGGTATCCCCTTATTAATGGTACACAGCAAAACCACAGATTCTCTGATGAAAAATATCAGGATTTAACCACATTTACCATAATAACAAAGATATACATAATCTGTCAAGTTCGAAATTTCATTTTCTTTCTGTTTCAATACATTCTGAATAAAAAAAGAAATAATAACACAAACTAGAAGATTCGGGGTTTTTTGAACTGATAAATTCAAATTCGTTTATAAATCAGATGTTTCTGAGAGAAGGCGCCATCAATGACACATCGAACCTGTTTTAAAGGACACAACTATTTTGCGCTTCACTGATTGATCGCTTTGACTATTGAAGACATTTAATTAATTCTTCTAAAATATTTTTACGTGAAAAAGGTACACTTTGCTAAGATCGCTAGAATTACCCGTTATCAAGATATTCAAACTTCAATATCTCGAAAACGGTTAATCCCAGCGACTTCAACAAAGTGATTTTTTTTTACGTAAGAGAATTTGGAAGAATCGACGTCTTCAATAGTTGAAGCGATACAGTGAAGCGCAAAATAGTTGTTGTCTTTTAGAACAAGCTCGATGTGCCATGGATGGCGCCCCCTACTAGTTATGGCAAATCAATGAACGAATCTGATTTTTTTGTTCCATTATCTCTATTTATTCTGAATGTATTGAAAAAAAAGAAAATAAAATTCCAAATTTGACAGCCTACTTTTTGACCAAAAGGTGAATGTGGTTAAATCCTGACATTTTCCATTAGAGAATCTGTAGTTTTGCTGAGTACACTATCAATAAGGGGACACCCTGTACATGGAAAACTATGAACAGAAAAAAATTTAACACTTCTGGCTTTACAGAGTGTTTCCTAATTGCGTACACTAAATTCAAGGGAGTACTCCTGAGCTATTTCATGAAAAAAAGTTCATATAAATATGGGTCCGAAAGTGCAACGTTTTCAAGTTTCAGGGTGACAAGCTAAAAAAAAAAGTTTGTTTTCACAAATGTTGCAAATAATATCCTTGAACCGATTTTTTCAAAAATTTGTCTAATTTATTTTTAGTGACGCCTACTTGAGCCCTAGCTAGTTGAAAATTATTTTGTTAAATAAAATGTACGCCATTGAATTTGTTGTGGTTTTCATTTTCTTCTTAAATGAGACCACTTAGAATACAACAGCCCTACAGATCTCTTTTCGTATCTGGCCTCGTTTTCTGGAAAAATAACTTTAAAACTTCAAAACAATAAAATTCTAGAACAAGTGAAACGAGGCTAAATACAAAAAAGATCTGAAAGTTCATTCTTGGTAGCTTCATTAAAAAAAAATACAATCAAGTCAGTGGCGCAGATTTGACATTTTCTTCAAAAAGTTCAACATACTGTATCTTTAAAACAATAATTGACGTCCGAACCCATGTTTATATGAACC
Organism: Orchestes rusci; assembly: GCA_958502075.1. NCBI lineage: Eukaryota > Metazoa > Arthropoda > Insecta > Coleoptera > Curculionidae > Orchestes > Orchestes rusci. The sequence continues at coordinate 58,426,291 of OY293303.1, read as the reverse complement.
ATTTTTTTGTGAAATTATCTCCGGAATATGCACTTGAATATATTGTACGCAATTAGGAAACACCCTGTATACCGGAAGTAGGTGTCAACTTCCTTTTTTTTTAAATGAAACACTACTCAACTAACTAAATATAATTTTGGATTCTATGTTAAACTCTAGGCAGATTCCAAGTAAGTCTTTGTCTTATTCTTTAGTAGTATCTTATAAGCGATTTTGAAATATTCAAGTTTCTATGTCAAAAATTACCTTTTTTTCTAAACTAAAGCTATCATTATTTTATTTGTGACTCCTAAAAGGGACCTACTACAATAGATTCTCTACAACATTTCAATAACTATTAATATCCGGTGGTCAAAAAGCAGAATTCAAAGTGAAATTGAGATCAACTGCCAAAAAAATACTTTCCAAATAGTTTTAAAAAGTTGATGCTTATTGTGCATCCCACCCGTCACCCATCTCCAGGTTCTGACTGGAGTGTTGATTTAGAAGACCACCACTTCAACTGTGTTGATTGTTTTCGGCTGAATTATCATCCTTTTTGGCTGCTAGCAATTGATCATACTAAAGCTTTGCTCAGTTTTATTAGTCTTGAGGTGAGCGACTGATATTGGAACAGAAAAATGTGTCTGCTCACCGCTGGATTTGAACCAGCGCCGGCGCCGCGTGAAACCCGTCACCTCGGTCAAACGCCACAACACGCTTGACCATGGATTTCACTTGGTTTCAGAATGGAGTGGCCTTTTTAAGTGTAAGTCTCTCAGCCTCGCTTACTTCTATTTCGTTTGAAATGACAATCATTGTTTTGGGTCGCATCGGTTTACTTGATGAACCAGTTTTGGCAAGTCAGCCTCAGTGTTCTCCTTTATATCGCTGTGGCCTGGGAACCATGTCAGCTTAGCTTTGTTGCTTTTCTGCATCATATTTTGTAGAACCACTTTGCATTCTTGGACTGATGCTTCGGAGTCCGAACGACCATTTACACGTAAAATTTTACAAATTTACCTTCATTCGGAAGGGTTTTCACGAGCAAATGTCTTGGGCCTCCTTCCCAAATTCGTCCTTGAATCGTCCCTGGGTGCAAGGTTTTCTCTTCGGCGTCGAAGTGAGTGGAATTGTATCACAATAGTAGTAAGAGCGTAAGAGCGATCTTCAGGATTGTGGAGAGGTTTTGCCTGCTGGTGATGGCGTGTGGGCCTCAGTTTCGTAGCGAATGGGGCTTTTATCCCGACAATCGGAGTGTGGTTTAGCCAAACAAATCTTTTGGTATCTCGACGATCACCAACCATCGACGACTAATAATCCACGATGGAGTTACCTTGAGGATAATCCCTTCAACGGCAATGATATTTTCTTCTTGAAGTATCTTTTTTTCCCCAATTTCAATCACACACTCAACTACATCCACAAACGCGCGCAATTTTTTGTTCAAAAAAACGACATTTAGGCGGAACGGAACGGCGAAGCACTGAACACTATTGACAGTGGCAACATAGCAGAGGCTGTCTCGATCCGAAGTGTAGACGATGGTAAATCCACTCCAACACCAGGAACTTGGTGTAATGATAGATCTATAATTTATCCCGATGATTTGTATACACATGGAACTCCAGTGTTGACTACTGTAATAAATAATGTCAGCAACCCATTCAGCCTCCTTTCCGGGCAAATGAGATTCATCTCTCCGGCAACAATGTCACTTCTATTCGTTCGTAACAAAACCTCAATCTTTTGTTTGGAATTGTAAATCAAAACATTCCAACCTGTTGATTTGAAGGGTTGATGTTTATGGACAATTTCCAATTTGTCAATCAATGTCAGTGGCAGTTTCTAGTGCTTGGGGTAACCGGTTCCCTGTTCCACTCCGTCTCGCCCAAAGTAGGATTATAATGTTACAGGATGATATTTGCCGAACTAAACGGCCAAAATGTCAGAACCATGGCCGCCAGAGGCTATTCCCAGGGTGGACCCTTATCCTCTCTCCTTTTGAGTCTTGTGGTGGACATCCTGCTGAAGTAGCTGAACGATTTGGGATGTATACACAGGCCCATGCTGATGATCTGGTGATCCTGACGACGGGCCGTCACATTCAGAGGCGCTCAGGGCCCCCATAATGCGAGCCTTGAGAATTATAGAAGAGTGATGCTTTCTTGAAGGATCAACCCCGAAAAGATCGAAATTTTGTTATTTACCAGGAAATACAAATCAGGGCTCAAACTGGAGATATTTCTCTCGGGAATAGTCCTAGAATACATCAAAACGGTTAAACACCTAGGAGTAACCCTTGACCAGAAACTGTCCTGTGAAGAACACATCAAAGAGTGCTCCAGAAAAGCCATATGCTCCTTATGGGCATGTAAAAGAGCTATGGGGACAACATGGGAACTGAAACCAAGAATAGTTTACTGGATCTATTCTATGGTTATCAGACCTCTGATCACCGGTGGCCCGCAACTAAGAAAGCAAACATCCAGCGGCAACTGAATAAGGTCCAAAGGATGGGATGCATCAGTATAACAGGCGCAGTACGGACCACACCGACGAGAGCGTTAAAGATGATCCTGGACTTACCCCCACTGTACCTGTTTGTAGAGAGTATTGCACTCAGGACAGCATACCGTCTGTACTGTCTGGAACATCTGAAGCTGAGTGAACCCCAGCTAATGGATGGAGTGCTGCTAATGCATTCCGGCTACATGACTCCAATCCTCTTTGCTGGTAGCTCGCCTGAGCTGATTATTCCTAGACCGGAGGATTGGACGGATCAGAACAGACTCCCTCAAAAACGGAAAGGTCGTGGTGATTCACCGATCGCTCCAAGCATCGGAGGGGCACAGGAGCAGGTTTCTCCAAGAGCGGGAAGGACAGCGAAATGACCTTCTCGCTCGGAATTCACGCTTCGATCCTTTAGGCCGAAATCTTTGCCATAACACAGTCTGCATATAACATTCTTGAGAACGGCACAAATCACAGAACTTTCAACGTTTGTTCAGATAGCACTTCAGCATTGAAGGTTGTTATGAGAAAGGCAGTAGACTCCAAAGCAGTCCTAGAATGCAAAGAGGTTCAGCATAAAATAATTCAAAATAACAACATAGTAAGGCTAATTTGGGAAACATTGAAGCTGACAGACTTACCAAAATTGGATCATCGCACAGGCCGATGAGACCCGAACCAATGATTGGCATCCCTAAAGCAACAGGAATGGGCGAGGCGAAGAAACTTCTACTCGAAAAAGCCACTCTGTGCTGAAATAATGCCCTGGCATGCTACATGCCAAGGGAATGATAACAGTACCTACCTGATACGGACAGAACCAAAGAGCTCTTAAATATGAGAAGAAAAGACCCCAGCACAATCGTCGGTCTATTGACTGGTCACATGAACCTGAAGGGCCACCTCCACAGGATCGGAATCGGAGAATATTCAGACTGCAGACCCGTAGCCCACATCCTAATGGAATGTCCGGCTCTTCGTAGCACTAGGATGGAAGACTTCGGAGTCGAACTCACAACACTCCAGGAATTGAAAGGGATCTATTTGAGGGACCTGCTGAGCTTCGCGAAAACGTCGTGCCTTCAATAATCTCACTTCTAGCAATTGTGGGTTGCAACGGGCCCAGGAGGCCTCAGCATGTTTTGGCTTGAGCCACCCACTCAAACATCTACATCTACATCTACATTGATCAAGAATTCAAAATAACTATTTCCGTTAATTATTATGATATTATTATTAGCGATGGCTGAATTAGTTGATAATAACTACAGTTTTCAACAGATTTATGATCTATTTGTAATTTTCGACGAGTGCCAAAAAGTTTTTGCGAGGACCTGTCGAGTCTTCAGAAATATCCAGACCTTCCACCCATGACTGTAACGAAGTTGAAAAGAATACAGTCGCATTAAGTCATGCACGGAAATCCAGTTATTCCAATACATCGTGCAAAGCTCATCACCGGAAATAAACATAATCAAATAATTATCCTTGGCTATTTTCATGCCTTTCTACGGGCATCGTTACGTGACGTAGTGAACGACCTAGGAGTAAGTTTTTCATCAATACAGACAACTCTCTCGAAACACTCCATGCACAATTATTACTAAGCTAAGAATTGATGCCTGCTGATTTCCAACAGAGAATAGACCTGTGCGAGATGTTGTTGTTCCAAATCCAGGAGAATCCGAATTTTTTGAAAAAAATTATATGGACAGATGAATCAAAATTCACAAGAGATGTAATATTCAACAGAAGAAATAATCATTATTGGTCCAACGAAAATCCAAATTTTATAATTGAAAAAAATCATTAACACAAATTTTCTTTCAATATTTTTTTCTCTACTTATGGACAACCGATGTGTTCATTACATGTATGAGCAGACTTTATAGATAATTTGCCGTTGGGTTTGGCTGCTCAGGTTTGATATCAATTGGATGACCTATAAATAATCGTGACGATCTCATTGATCGAGTCAACGCGTCTTTTGATGAACTTCAACCAAGGCAAATTAAAAGAGCTACGACATCTTATGTTCACAAAAAACATTCTCAAATGTTCAAGAAGAAATGGTACTCATGTTGAATAGTTGTTGATCAATTAAGCTTCAGTCAATTACCACTGGAAGTTTTTTTTAAGTTGTAATACTGTGGGTACATAGTTATTTATGTGAATGTAACCATCATCTTGATAAATATTATCTTAAATTTCTTTGATTATTTCATTTCACGCTACATCTGATTAGCAACGTTGAGGTATTATCGTGAAGAACATAATATAAAACATTCACGTCTGACTACTAGAATTCTCATTCATGAAAGCAATATTAAAGCACGTTTGTTATGGAATTGTGAATTTTTCAAAAATGGCTGACGATAAGCATAGGATAGTATTGACATTTTTTATATAAAATGGAAGGCTTATTCCATTGCGAACATAAAATAACGTGTTTCATCGGAAAAAATCAAGTTTCAGTCATCTTCATTAGCGAAAATGTAATCGATTTTTTATGCACACTAAGAAATTCTCTAAATATTTGGAAGAGTCTATGTGTACTTTGATATTTGAAGAAACTGCAGTCAAATTTTCTCGCCTCAGTTCTTCACTGTTACTGAGAAATGTTAGTTTGAAAAATCAAAGTTTGAAAAATCAATGGCATTTGTCATTTTTCGAATAAAATGACAAATATTCACGAAACTATCATCATTAGACATATAATATGTTTTATAAAAGTTATTCAGAATTTCATACAGAATTCAAAAATCAAATAATGTACAGGGTGTTCTATTTGAAATAAGAAAGTTACCAGGAAAAACTTGTCGATCCGGCAACGCCACAATCATCATAATAATTTTAAAAGATGAATCACACTTTCATATAGACTCGTAACAGATTTCAAAAGATTTGGAAAAGCCGTTCTCGTAATACTTGTAGCAGACGACCTACGTGAATCAGACTGTATATTTTTGAAATCAGAGAAAGGAGCTATTTGTGAATATATATTATACAGGGGGTTCCATTTAAAAAAACGTTTGTTTGCCTCATTTCTTTGGAACGCGAACTTCAAGTGTTTTTCTGATATAGCAGTATGAAGTTATTTGATGATAACCTAAAACATTTGTCTATACACAATTTTCACGTAATTTGAAAGATAACAAAGTTATAAGAGGTTTTAGTTTTCGCATGACCACTCTGTACAGGGTGATTGTTTATACTTACTCAATAGATATCTCCAGTTAATTTTGGTTTTACAAAAAAGTTGAAATGAGCAAATTTTAAGGTTTTTTTCATGGACATTCAGAATCCGATACTAAGAAATGCAAAAATGCATCGAAAACCTTGAAATTTCACACAACATGGTATTTTTCAAATGGAACACACGGCACACCGTAATTTCCTCCTAATTCCAAATATATCATATACATAATTATGTTGGTATTTGGTTCAGCCGATTTGCGCTATTCAAATTGAAATTTTCTAAAAATCACATTACTGGGAGACGGTAGAATCCAAATTTTTATGAGACTTTGAACTTGAATAGCGCAAAAAGAGCTGAACCAAATACCAACATATATGGTATATTTGGAATCAGAAGAAAAAGATCAATCATTCTAGCCAAAAATATACAGGGTATATCCTATTTTCAAAATACCATGTTGTGATAAGTGCTCAAGTTTTTGATGCATTTTCGCATCTCTTGATATCATAATCTGAATAATCATTAAAAATACTTCAAATTAGCTAATTTGAACTTTTTGTGAGACCAAAATTGAGAGAGATATCTATCTAGTAAAATATAAACAGTCACCCTGAACTGTAAAGTATCATTTACCGGAATGTGAGACGGACTGCCACTCAATGTGTGCTTTGACAATAAGAAGCACTTTTTCTCTTAAATCTATTGAAAGAAGTTCTCACAGTATGAAATAGAACATTGTACGATACAAAGCTGTTAAATGTCATTGAACTACTCGTCTAGAAATCCCGGACTCGGCTCCTTCGTCGTGTCGTCTATTAACATCTTGACTCGTTGTTTAAAAAGTCATCTACCGGCTTAGGCCCGTATTCTCCGATTCTACAGATAAACGCATTCAACTAAACGCGTTCAAATAGTTAAACGTCCTCGACTTTTTCTTGGTATGCACCGTGCTAATTTTCGCAACGTTTAGTTAAACCTAGAGAAAGGTCGGCAACGTTGGAAATTTGGGAACATTTTGGTGGTATTTAAGTTGATTGGAGACCATATGATGTTGACAGTTGACATTAATGCCTGGTTTACATTCAATTTCACTTCGAAGTGCAAGTGATAAATTTCCCTTTGCCAAACGAAAATCATATGCTACCATCTACATTGTTTTGGCGTGAGCGTGACTTTGAACACATATTCGATGTAGATGGTACCATATGATTCCCGTTTGGCTAGCGGAAATCTGTCACTTTCTCTTCGAGGTGAAATTGAATATAAACTTCACATAATGCATGCATGGTATATTTGAAATAATTTGAATATTTTTTGATAAATAACTATTGTTTTAATACATGGACGTAATTATGCTTAATCTTGATCTTGATGCAGAAAGGAACAAAACGAAAAATCATCAGAAATGAGATTTTTATTCAGGATGATTAAAAAATATCCATATTTGATAATGATCATGCAGAAGTGAACCACACGAAAATCTCAAAGGCATTCATAAGGTTGAAGATTATTTTCTTATTATTATATTGAATTATTTCCGCCTTATAAAGTTTAAACCCATAGTTTTTTCCAAGTTTAATATTTGTGTCTGGGTCAATTGTGTTTAGGTACGCATAGAATTATTATTTTTTTTTATGATACGCGATTTTGGCTTGATTTTTCTTTTCCCCTCAGCACCACTTCACCTATAGAACCAATAATTTTAGTGCTATTGATAAAATGATAATATCTACGGGAAAAGGACAGGAAGCTGATTAATTTAAATTAAAATTACGTGGTGAATTATTATTTTACGGACATCCCAAAACGTGATATTATTTGAATAAAACCATTTTGTACTTTAATTATTTCATCAATTATTGCAAATGGCATTTTGATTTATCTTGAAACCACACTATGGCATTGCTGACTTTGTAGATAACACAAAAAAAATGAAATCTGAAAAATGACATAACGTTCATTGAATTATTAAAATGGTATTATAGTATTTTTTATTTTTATGTAAATACATGCAAAAACTATTATTATGTCTAAAATATCGGCTTCAAGAAGTAAATTCGTCTCCAGACTCCTCCTAGTAAAAAATAAAATACACACACTCACAGTGGGATGAAAAAGAATTAGGTATCAGCACCTAATATCCATTATATATAATAAATAATATGTTCGGTGGTATTAGTTGATTTTATGTCATGATATATTTTTTCAAGACGCACGCATCTTCCGCCACAATTGAAGCCGTTTAAATCCTTAAACGCTCCAAATCGGGCGTTTAACTTTGAAGGCGTTTAACCGACTTGAACGTGTCTAATTTCGCCGGTGCATACGAAATCTTGTAGTTAAACGCCGTCAAATCTTAAACGAGCCTAAGTACGAACGGAGAATACGGGCCTTAGTAACGTAAATCACCACTACCGATGATGAGGCTATGGAATTTTTTTTTTCCAAAAAGCAGTGGACTGAGGACTCTATTTTGTGATATTTTCAAGCAAGGATTTTGTTTCAGAAATAAAAACTATTAATTGTCTTGCATTCAAAAACATTCGTTTCCCACATTCTCTTGTGAGATTCTTTGCCCCCGTATTCCCAACACTCTGGTTCATGTTTGGGATTTTATTTTGGACACCACCTTTTACCAATCAACAATTTCCCACTTCTTTTGCTCCTTGAGATCAGTTTATGATCTTTCGAACGTAAATCAATGGCCTTCTGAAAAAATAAATTAAAAAAAATGAAAAAACATAACTCGAAAATTACGAATCTCAAAATCAGTGTTATGAGGGCAAAGGGATAACAACTATTGACAATATGATGATACGTTTTTGGTATATTGCCGTGTTACAAACTAGAATTTTTCAACATGACAAAGATGAATTTCAAATAATGATTCTTCATTAAACAAATTTGCTGCTGAAGGTTTAGTGTTGGAAATGCGTGTGACTCTTTATTTTCATTGAAATGTGATATCTTCAGTATGCAGAAAAGTAACGTTGATATATTTTTTTCTAGATTGTCCCAATTGTATAGAAGATACACCACCAACAGTAAACAGATGGACCATGCCATTACTGAAGCTAGGCGAGAAAAGGTACTACTTAGGAATATTTTTCAAGGTACGTACGTTATAGAAAAGTCCTTTCAAGATTTCATATCAGGTAAATTCAAACTTTGCATTTATAGTAAGATCAATTATATTATTATCGCACATTTCGTAATGTCATCACAAAACTGACACTGTTTATACATAACTCATGCTACAATTTTATTTTAATTATTGCACTTTTTGTTTTTAAAAATTATTTATTTTAAAAAGTACATAGATGTTGCTCGTACAAAGGATAAAGATTATGATGCTATCAGCTATTACATGCTTTGGCTATTTATACATCAAATGTGCTACTTAGGCAAAAGCTAAATACAATAAATTATTATACCGGGTGTTCATTTGAACCATCATTCCCACCCAGGTATTATCAAAAACTACTGATTCAAAAAAAAACGCCGAGAAACGTCAAAAGATTTGTCAAGGGGGACGACTTTTTAAGTGAAAATTACTTCGCCTCACTTCACCCCCTACCCCCTAGGGTCATCCCCTTAAAAATCTTAAATGGGAAAGGGTATAGCTTGTTTGAAAGGCCTTATCAAGTGCTTTATTATGACGTTTGAATTTTTGAAATCGTTCGATTCGTTTTCGAGAAATCTGAAAAAATATTTTAACATTTCAAAAAAACAATAATGATTGAAAAAATTATTAAAGTCACAATAAATACCTAACAGCAACACACTAAAATATCACTTTTTTGGTAAGTGTTCAAAATGTTGTCCGTTATTGGCCATACAATAATATAGGCGATGTTAAAATCCCTGACGCACATTTTCAAAAACATCTTGTGGAATATCATGGCACTTTTCGATGATGCGTTGACGAAGTTCCTCTAAAGTTTGAGGTTGGGAAGTAAACACTATAGATTTTAAATGACCTCATAAAAAAAAGTCCAATGGTGTCAAATCAGGTGACCTAGCAGGCCATTCCATAGGTCCTCTTCGTCCTATCCATTTGTTTGGAAACTCGTCATCTAGCCATTGTCGAACCGAAAGAACATAGTGAGGAGGAGCACCGTCTTGCTGGAAATATACTTCAGCCTCATCAATCACAGAGTTTCCATCCTCATCGATTTGGTTTTCGATTGCTTCAATAATAAGGGGATTGATGGTAGTTTGCAACATATCCAAATACATTTCTCCATTCAAATCTCCATCAATAAACAACGACCCAATTACTTTGTTTCCTAAAATGTCTGCCCATACATTAATTTTTTGGGGATACTGGGTATGCCCTTCTACAAAAGCATGAGGATTTCCATTGCTCCAATATCTGCAGTTTTGCTTATTCACAAATCACTGAAGCAAATATTCTTTACCTGAATGGCGTTATCATTGATCGCTGCAGTCATTCGTTCGCAAAACTCAACTCGCCTATCGAAGTCGTCTTCACTTAACTCTTGGTGTATTTGCATTTTATAAGGATGATATTCATGGATTTTAGTAACTTTGTGTTCAGAGCCTAATGAAATACCGGTTGCATCAACAACTTTGCGTAAGGAAGTATTCGGATTTATGCCAAAATGGCCTAAAACTTCAACCTGAGCGGATTCATCCAAAACTCTTCGCTGATCACGTTTTTTGTTTGCAATAGATCCAGTTTCAGTAAATTTAGCAACAAGGTCCAAAACATACCTATGCGAAGTTGTCTTCTCCGGATGTCTTGCGTTAAACGTGACGGCAGTTCGCCGAGCACATTGATTTTCGGCACCATAAATTAGAATCAGTTCCACTCTTTCACCTAGCGTGTGAACCATTCAAATTGTTAAATATTTCGAAATTGTCACAAATACAACTGACAGCAAATAGAATCAAGTACCTAGGTAACGAAATATTTCGTTACCTTAATAACAAAAAAAATTACTTGAAAGTACAACGATAAAGAAATACTTCGCCAACTTTTTTGGTTTGGTTTAATAAATGGTTGGAATTATGCGTTGACGATAGATTCGTAAATTTAATTTTTGAAAAATTATTTGTTCCTGTTTTTGTCGAATATTATCTTTTTGAAAATGTTAAAATATTTTTTCAAATTTATCGAAAACGAATCGACCGATTTCAAAAATTCAAACGTCATAATAGAGCACTTGATAAGGCCTTTCAAACAAGCTATAACTCGATACCCTTTCCCATCTAAGATTCTTGAGGGGGTGCCCCTGGAGGGTAGGGGGTGTTGTGAGGCGAAGTAATTTTTACTTAAAAAGTCGTCCGCCTTGACAAATCTTTTGATGTGTCTCGGCGTTTTTTTTTTAAATCAGTAGTTTTTGATAAGACCGGGGTGGGAAGTTTTCAAATGAACACCCGGTATATATTCGGAAAATCACAATATAATTCCTTCCTCCTTAAGTCTGAGAAAATTGGGGACAATTTTCGAGGGGCCCCAACTCTATGTCTACTTTAACATCATGTTTCCTATTTCTATGATAACAATATATGGATATTCCTAATGCAATTACAATAAGGGTGATTGACAATCCGGGGGTAACAATGTCTACTTGTTTAGGGGATGTACTAATATTGTTGAGCATTTTCCAAATCTTCCCTAATATTTTTGACATTGATTTCTCTAAAACTCCAAAGGCTCTATTTTTTGTATGAGGCTTTCATCAATTTCAATTGACGAGAGTTTTAGTCGTAAACTTATAGTTCTTAATTTTTAAGAGTCGTAAACATTTCCATGAATTTTTACGTTACACTTTGATGGTAATATATCAAGGATGCGTGATCAACTATTTCCAAACTGATTAGGACAGCGACAGTCGATACTTCCTTTGAAAGTTGGGATAACCAGAATTGAATTGTCGTTAAGTTGAGTGATGGAAGTTTCTTTATACTAAACGGGGACCATGGGACAGTGATTTGTCAAATTAATGTATTCTGGAACACAGGGTTCATTTTGATTCAAAGATTTGAGTAAACACAGGGAAATTTCCTCTACCTTATAACAATCGTCTGTTAGATTGTAAAAGTTATCTGTGGATCTCAATAAATAGGGGTTAATGACAATGGTGATTTTATTCACAGAAAAAACTGAAGTTTTTAACCAAGAGAATGACAATGCTTGAAAAAATATACTTCCGTTAAAAATTTTATTCTCTACTTAAAATATTATTCTTCACATAAAAATTTCCAATTTTTCAATATTAGTAAAATATATTCTCAAAATAGTTACTTGTTATAAAACTAAATGCTTTTCATGAAGAATTCTGTTTTTCTTCGATATAAATACATCTTGTTTCTCAATTTGAATATACTATAGTTTTCAAACAAAATAAAGTAAGTTTAATTCAAAAATATGATATTCACAATAAGAAAATATCATTATATGCTTCCTTCAAGACGAAATTTTTATAGTTTACATCACGCAAAACAACTTCAGAGTTTTATTCTTCAGCCAAGAATATCTAAGTTGGATTGTCTTGAAGGGGAAAAGACAAATAATGTCACCGCCCTGTGTCTCATTTACTTGCAAGCTTTCGGTCAATGTAGACCATGTACCACGTGTTTATACCGGAGCGCAACAATTTTTTCTCGATTTCCGTTTTTCGGTTTGTATTTCCTTGCCGGCTCATACGCTTTTGAAGAAGGAGGTGAAAAACGATACGAGATACAAGATGCCCGTGAAAGCTGGCCATCATAGAAGAGTTCTTATTTTGGCCACACTATGCTGTTGCAAATCGTACACCCTTGTTGACCTCGTAATTTGAATTTGAGCAAATTTTTTGAATAAATCATAAGTATGCATGAAATCGGGAAACACCTATTCATTAACAGACTAGTCTAAAATTGTTTTTCTAGATTTATGAATATTTTGACTGGTTAACTGGATTTTAAAATTTTAAAATCCATTATCCCAACGTATCACACCGATTTTTTCTTTTCTTTTAAAGGTTCTTGGTATAATCATGGAACAAATATTGAATTTAAACCTTTGAAATACTAAAATAGCGGAACCAAAATTAATGAATTTTTAAAGTGTCAAAATCCCTCAAAATTTTTTCTGCGGAATATATCCTGATATTTGTAGGTCTTTCCCAATATCATGCATACAATTTATTAAAAAAATGTTGCCCGAATCAAGATTATGAGATCAAGAAAAGTGAAGATTTGTAAGAGAATGACCCACATACCTACACATTAAAATAATATCTTAAAACAAGAAAATAATATTGTCTTGAAATGAGAAGGTTGAAGTTTAAATTGAAGAAAATATTGTTTCTTGAAAATGATCCAAATCAAGAGTATCATTTCTCTCATATGAAGAAAGTGCATATTCTAAAACAGAGAAGTAAACTGTTTTATTTCAAATAAAGCTATATTCTCAACGTAAATAAATATTTTCTTGAATGAAAATAATATGTCTGAAAATAACATAATCTACTAGGAAGAATATATTCTTTTCGTTATATAGAAATCACATATTGTCTTGCAAAAAAGCCCGTTGCTTTGCAAGAAGAATTAATTTTTCTGTGTGTTATCAATTGGAATTGGGTATATACGATAAAGTATATAAGGTATGTCTGAAATCAAGGGTCATGCGACAAAGAATACAATTAGGTCATTCTTAATGACAACGTCTGCATGTGCAACTTCATATAATACTTGATGTTGTTAAAGGGAATACGAACCTTGGGGTCAATGTCAAAGATAATTTTTTTAAGTTCGTTATATTTAAATATGCTGTGATGCATAATGTTGATTTCTGCGAAGTTAATTGCAGTTTGGACATTCGTATGCTAGTCATAAAGAATACGTAGATTGTTCTCGATGTTATCAAGTAACAATATAAAATAGGTTGCGGTGGTCATGGTTTGAGTTAGTTCTGTTAAGTCATCAATACTTAGAACATAGAACACACTAGAACTAGCGTACAACCTAGATTCCGGGCAAATTGTTTGTCACTATAATAAACATGTTATTATTTACATCTCGTCCGTTGAATTCGCTCAACATTCGTTCAACGTTGCCTTGTTGCAAATAAAAAGCACTCAGAATTTTCACTTTTTATCAAAAGGGATTAACCAGTGTATTAACGAGGATATGTTTTGATTTGTTATTTGTTTCAATATCGTTGTTCTCATAGGACAGTTATGATTTACTGATTATTGATAAGTTTTGTTCACATAACTCAGCTGTGCGGCCTTCAAAAATATTGAATTTTGAACAAGCCGACAACAGTGTTCCAAGGGAGCTACAGGCTATGATTGGTTAAAATGACTATCAGCTGTGATTGGTTGATCTCAAATAGGCATTTGTGTCGTGTTGCCAGATGCATTTCGTTGCATCGTGTCTACATAAGTAGCCAAGGTTTATGGAAAAATATGGGTCCCATTGAAAATGTTTTATTATCACTAGTGATCTAAAAATGTAAATATTATATAATTAGTAACTACCGGAGATGCACTCATAGAGTATAGAGTATTTTTAATAAGAATAAAAATACCGCTTGAATACCAGGTAGCTACTTATTAAATTTGCAGTTTGGCGAACTCGCAAGAATTCCTCTCTCCCCTCAATGTATAAACATGTGACACACAAAGAGACGTCGGGCTATATCTAGTTGTTGGAAAATCATTGCATCAATACGATTTAATATTTTTTGTTGATTGAGTTCAATATTTCGGAGTTGTGTATCAATGTCTTTGGTTATTTCTTTGACTACCGTTTTTGTTGAGGACGTGTCTTGCAGGGTTACTTGGTTTTCTTGGAGAATTTCAATATAATTGTCATAACGCTCTCCATCGTCAGCGTCTTGAGTGCCGTATAGGTATTTTGGAGCTGTTCCCATGAAGTTGAATAGTCATCTTTTAAATCTCTTTCGGGAAGTCATGTAATGAATGACAAATGAATTGATAGTTTCTGTCTGATCAATCAAGTTATTTATTCTTCTCAATGATAAATGATTCAAAGAGTTGTTTAAATTTCCTATGACGTAATTGATTCGGAAAAGGGTTGATTTAGTGGCATCTACACAATTTTTGATGTTAGTTGAGTTAACGTGATGGTAATCATTCACTATGTAGCTGTTTCCTTGGTAGACTGGTAACAAGGGATTGACTATGGTTTCAATCTTATATTGGGCTGTTGTAACCATTATCAGCATACTGATTATCGTCAGTGTTATCTTCATTTTCTGAAATTATGAAGATCGTCGTTGAACATCTTTCGGATGTCGTTGGTCTTTAAATGATTTTATTTGATATTTAAGTTTTAGTTTTTGTCCCAGTTTTTGTGGTGTAGATAATAGTTGGTCTGTATTTTCAGATATTTCAGGGTCATTTTCACGGTTTTCATCAAGCTTAGACAAGATATTTGCCTTTTTTGCAATTAATTTTGAATTTACTTTTTCATTTAGTTTTTGGAAAGTTTGGGCAATCATCATAGATTAAATCTGTTTGAAGTTGATCTAGATTTTTCTCAAAATTGAGTCTTTGAGTATTTGGAATGGGGTATACTCATGCGTTGAATGAATACTGTTATTATAATATTCAAGATGGCAATGTCCATTAATTCTTGAATTGTTTTTGTACGATGATTATTCCTTAGGACACTTAAACTTTCTTTGAGGGTTGAATGAAGTCTCTCAATTGGTTAGTTCTAATTTGGATTGTAGGGTGTTGTGAAATGCAATTCGATTCGGTATGTTTTACAAAGATCTTGAACTAAATCACTTTTAAAGCTTTGTGCATTATCAGTAGTGATTATAGATGGTGTGCCGTGGTGTGAAAAGAATTTAACCAGGCTTTGACATATTTCAATAGACGTTTCATTTACAGGATATGGAATATGCAAATTTTGAGAAATTATCTATTATTGTCAGATATTTCTGTCCAGATATGGAATATATAGGTATCCATGTAAATATGTTCAAGGGGTTTTGAGCCAGTTGGTGTTGGTTTGTATATGACTTTAAAGAGATCTCTGTCATATTTTGTCTTTTGACAAGTTTCACAAGTATTAACATAGTTAATGACGTCACGTTCCAGGCTAGGCCAATAGTATCGTTGTTTAATATTTTCCATATTTTCCGTCATTCCTCTTCGAGATGTTTTGGTTTCATGATATCGTTTCACTACTTCCTTTTGTTCATCAAAGTCGGTTATGTCTTCGAGTAAGGTATTTGAAACAACAAGTTTATAAGCGTTGTTTCTAAATGTGTCTTGAAAAGTTATTATTATTACTGGTTCTAGTTCTTTGTTGATAAAAAGTAAACAATAAGTATCTGGTGGTAGATAATCTCTTAGGAGTTTTTGAATTTCTTTAGCTATTGGTTCTTCATTTATGAAGACTGACCATCTATTCTTCATGTTGAATAGCTGTTTCGTAACTACACGAGGTTGTTGTTGATCGCTGAACTTAGATCACTTGGTTCTTAAAGCTGTTGACTGATTTGTTGATGTAAGGTGCTCCTATAATGAGATTCTCTTGTGCTGAATGTATCGTTTCTGTTTCTGATGTATCATTTATTTCTTCCGGGATTTCAGGTATATTATTAACTCTCATTGCAGAATCCGTTTCAGAATTGTTAGATAATGGTGGTGACAATTGTTTACTAGTTTTTTGTTAAGGTTACTTTTCTTTTCTTTTATCAGGAGGTCTAAGTTGTATATCTGATAAAATTTTGATTTTTGGGCTTTTAATTTTTTGTTCTTCAGGTTCTGGTGATACTTACTTCGGAATTTCAAATAAATGTTCTCGTCAATCGAAAAAATGTTTCATTTCATCTAGCCATAAGTATTGATCTTAGGGTGGTTCGTCATGGTCGTAATCTACTGACATGTGGGTCAAGGGTGGCTTTACTTCTGTTGAAAACATTTCTTTTGGTGGTCTTGATAAAGCGTCTGCGTTTGCATTCTGCTTTCCTTTTTTGTACTGTATTGTGTGGTCAAATTCCTGAAGTTTTAGTCTCCATCGAACTAATTTTGAGTTCGGTTCTTTGATTGAGAATAACCAATGATTTATGGTCAGTTACAATTGTAAATTTTCTTCCAAATAAATACGGTCTGAAGTATTTTGTAGCCCATACGATAGCTAAAACTTCTTTTTCTATCGTTGAGTAGTTACATTCTGTGGGATTTAAAGTTCTACTTGTGTAAGCTATAGTCAAGTTAGATCCAATTTTACCTTGGGACAGTATTGTTCCTACTGCATAGTCCGAGGCGTCCGTAGTTAAGATAAATGGTTTGTCAAAATCGGGGTGTTGCAAATTCGGGTCATTCATTAAGAAATTTTTGCAAAGATTGAAAGCATTATTGAAAAGTTTGTCATGCATAATTTTAACATTATTCTTCAAACAATGCGTTAACGGTTTTGTTATTTTGGCAAAATGTTTGATGAATTTGCGGTGATAACCGACAAGTCCAAGAAATGATCTAATTTCTTTTCTTGTGTTTGGAAATTTGGAATTTTTGATCGCTTCAAGTTTACGTGGGTTTGGATGAAGTCCATTTGGTGTTATTACATGTCCTAAAAATCCAACTGATTTTTGAAAAAAATCAGATTTTTCCAATTGTATTTTTAAATTAAAGGAAATTAATCTTGCAAATACTGATTTGAGGGAATTTATGTGTTCTTGCAAACTAGTAGAATATATGATTATGTCGTACATGTATACCAGACATATTTTTCCTTGTAGTCCGCGTAGAACATTGTCCATTGCACGTTGAAAAGTGGAGGGTGCATTTTTTAATCCGAAGGGCATACGCGTGTACTCATAATGTCCATTTTTCACAATTAATGTCGTTTTTTCTATGCTACTGGGGTCCATTTCTATTTGGTGGAAACCACTTGCCAAGTCTAATATCGTAAAGTACTGACAGCTTCCTAGCTTATCCAAAATATCGGTGATGTTGGGTATTGGATATCTATCGTCTATAGTTTTTTCATTCAACTTTCTATGGTCGATGACTAGTCTCCATTTTTTTTGTCCTGGGGCATCTGGTTTCTTTGGAACTATCCAAATTGGTGAGCCACAAGGGAAATTAGATGGTTGAATTATTCCTTCTTGTAACATCTGATCAATTTGTTTGTTCACTTCTTGTTTATGGATGTACGGATAACGATAACTTTTCGTGTGTATCGGAATTTCATCGGCTGTTTCAATTACATGTTTCACTTGATATGAAAATGTTAAAAGGTCACCGATTTTATGTAAAACGTTTTCAAATTCACGGATTAAGTCAAATAGTTGAAATCGTTCCTCAGAGTTCAAATGTTTGTGTCGAACTAACTTCTGCAAATCAATGTTTGAAGATTTTTTTTCAAAAGTGTTAATTTCGAATTTTTGTTTTTTTGGTGGAAAGACAAAAATGTCAAAATGATTAAATTCAATTGGTTCTAATTGAAAATCATTGTCTCGATTTAATGTAAGGGGTACATACTTTTCAGTATAATTGAATATGTCAATTGTGAAAGTCTTGTTAGTGATTGTTACAAGAGTTGGTTGTATTTCAATGTCATAGTCTAAATTAATAATGAGGCATCATCCAGTTAGTTCCATTTGGTAAAATTGTTTTGAAAGTTGATCTTTGAATTGTATTGGGTGGAATTTCGATAATGTATTCATCAAAATCGTCACGGAATCTAAAAGGGATTGTGAGATATTGATTTCGGAGTTTTTTGTTGGTTAAATCAATATTGAGGTTTAGCTTACATAAGTCTTTGATACCTATGATTCCATCATAGTTATCATGAAAAGAAAATGAGACGAAGTCAATGGGTTCGGAGAGCACAGAAAAAGGGAAAGTGTCGCTTGCTAGTAGCTTTTTTGGAACCTGTGCAGGTTTGAAGGGTACTCACATGGGGTTCAATTCTACTGGAAAAATGTTTTTTCGCAAGAGAAGGTCTTAAAAGACATGGAAAGGAACCTGTGTCTATAAGAAGACGAATTTTATAATTCGGGATTTCAATGAAAGGTTGTTGATTTATTTGAAATTCGTTTAAACTCAAGCAAGAGGTTGCTCTTCCGAGGCTGGTAATGGAAAATTTTTCAGCTTGATCTGTTGAGTAATCATTGGTATTGGTATTGGTATTGGTCGGGGGGCAAACCACTGCCCGGTGAGTAGGCCTTAAGACCCTTTTCGCCAACCCCTGGACCAATGCAGTTCTAACTAAGTTGATGATGGAGAACATCATCTAGTTATATATTGAACTGGCAGGACCAATTAATTTAGGCTAACTATTAAACTTTTCGTCTGTCAGTCATTAATTATACTGCAGTCTACTCAGTAGCGTTAGCCAGTGAGAGTGCCACTAAATACAGAACAGAAAATAATTTCTGCTCACCGCGGGGATCGAACCCACGTCAATCAGAACTAAGTCTCTCAAGCCGGCGTGTTACACACTCGGCCAAAGTAGCCCCGTTGTGTAATCATACTCAGAGGTACTACCAACTACTACTGAAACATCAGTCATAATCTTGAAAATCGTCTGACTCAAAATTGGATTCATTAAAGTGATTTGAAGTTTCGTCAAATTAAGAATTTTTATCATTTTCTAAATGAGTGAGTTCTTGAAAAGTTAAATTTGGTTTTCCTGTAATTCAGAAATATGACTGTTGTTGGTGTCTAATTTGTGAAGGTTTTCTTTGAACACTTACACCTGACATGGGTTGGTGGTAGGATTGTTTTGAAGTTTGGGGAGTTTGTTGTTTAGAGTAAAATCTTTGATTTTGGAAACTTTTGAAAAATGGTCTCAGTTTGTTTTGGTGAAACTGATTAGGTGGGACAAACCTATTTCCAAAGTGTGGTTGAAACTGTTTGAAACTTTGATTTGAATTTTGATTGGAAGTTGACATTCCAGCTTGGTTATTCGGTTTGTGACTGTTTGTCGGAGAGTGATTAAAAAAATTATTTTTGAATTGACTTTGACTTGTGAGAATTTCGTAGGTGAAAATTACGTCGATCGCATGATTGAGATTCTGTAGATTTTGAACAATCAAAAGAGTTCTTAATTCACTGAGAATATTTGCCAACAAATTTTGAGTTGCTGTTAATTCGTTTTGAGTCATTAAAAATATTTCTAGCTTCCATGTTTGGAATTTCTGTACAAATCTTGGTGTTAATTCTAGTAACCCGAGAATTCAATTTTTGGCGTTAATCTTGAATAGATTCACCTTTACGAGATAAAAATATCAACTGTTGTTGGACATTTCACCTAGTAATTGGGTCACTGAATTTTTTTCTTGAAGCATTTTTAATTTCATTCCAATTATTTAAATCAGATCTTGTTAAAAGAAAGTCCTCAGCTGATCCATCAGTCAATTTTGATTTGATAGCTAAAAGCACATACTCTTGTTATGGAGGGTCGTTATTGAAATATCGAGCATAAAAAGTGTCTGTTGAATGAAAGATTCAAGTCTAGCTGGGGTTCCATCAAAATTTTTCAAAAGAGTTGATCTTAAGGAATCGGCCATCTTGGAGATGTTAAGAGTTTCAATATTAAAATCAGGAAGTCTCAAATAACTTTTAAATTTTACTTGTTGTTATATAAGTTATGAAATACTGGCGTGGGGTGGTCTATATAATAATAGCCTGTACAAACTGAGTACAATACAAAAATATATATTAAAAATTATTTTCAAAAGGAAAAAATTATACCCCTCACAATTACTTTTCAATGAAGATATATTTAGCATTCGCTCAATACACATTCATGCTACATGCACGCTCGTCCTAATTTGAGACCTTTTGTTGACCACTCTTATGAAACAAGAGCCAGGTACAACAAGCAAATTAAACTTCCTATAAGTAACAATAATCTAAACCTAAGGTATATGAATTACTATGGGCCTAAACTGTACAACATGCTTCCAGGTGATTTAAGAAATTGTTCGAAAATAAAAAGCTATAGATATTTAAATAAAACAGCAATATTTGAGAATCGTCATCATTATAAAGGGTTGTTCAGCTAGAGCAAAGTGTAATTCTTTTTTGTTAGTTTGTAAGTAGGTTGAAATAAAGATAAGTTTATCAATTGTAACTTTTTCATTAATACATATATGTACATAGACATATTTTTTTCTGATATATATTTGTCACACTGTTAAACATAATTAATTTTCTAAGTAAACTGCACATACAGATGTTTATTCATCTAGGTGCTGGTGCAAAAACTGCTCATGTGATTTTAACAATTAGGGTAACTATCGTTAAAATCTAATAAAGCGTTATGTGAAATATTTGAATACAATTCCAATTCACTGACGTCCGAAGAAGATTGATTAGAATTCACACTATTTCTTCGATGTAAACGTGGATACGTAATATCAAATTGTCTGAACTTTTTGATCAAACAATACAAATTTTACCAATCATACGCTAAAACACAATGCATATTTTACGTTAAAAATATCAATGCAACGCAAGTACAAACAAGTACATTCACTACGCTTTCCGTAACGCTCGATTTTCGGGGAAGTCATCAGACGAAAGATTTCTGCTCAGATGAGAAAGTGGTACTATCGTGAGTAAATTGTACACGTCTTTCGCATCGTCGTCGATGTCGTCATCTTTTCCATCCAGTACCTTTTCCATGATATTTGTGCAGGTTTGGCCAGACCAAGTTCTGCAAATTGCCGAACATTTCAAACCGCCTTTCTGCATCCGCATGCTTCACCGCAATTTTTCGTACATGAGCATGAGATTCTTCAGGAGTGACGTTGGAATTGCGGTCTCCAGAAACATTGCAAAACAAAAATTATCAAAATAATTTTTCCAAATTTTTTGACTTTGAAGCGTAATAACTTTTTTTCTATTCATTTAAACGAAAAAAGTTATAGGAAAAAGTAATGTTTTTGGCTTCACGATAATTAGAAACCGAGATACGCATCGAAACAAATTTTCACGAATATATTCGCGAAAAAAAATCGCACGAGGTTGCAAATTTGGATTGAAGCTTTTCAAATGATGGCACTCCATTTATTTTACTCAATTAATACTCTACCGCAAGAGTTGACTTCTCCAAACTAAGAGGATATAGAAGATCTTCAAAATGCGCTATCACTCAATCTTTTTGACGAAGATTTGGCTCACTCCATTTTTTTTTTTTTGTGAAATACATCCTTGACAAATTTTGCAAGACTTCATTTTTATATTCGGATCCCATGCCAGTTCTAATTTTCTTCATAAGGCCAAATATCAAAATAAATTTCTCAAATATAGCCTTGGTAACAGGAATTGTGCCTTATTTGGTAACAATAACAACATATTTCGTCAATTCCATGGACGTACTTAGAGAGAATTGGACCGGCCGCTTCCAATGAGCGCTTGCTAGTTTCGTGACGCCAACATGTCATTTTACCGTGGCGGGCAACTAGCTCAAAATTGGTTTTGGGAGGTAAAAATTGGCTTTTGCGGGTAAATAGGCATAGTCTGTTTCGAAATATTGAACAAAGTAATAAATGACAGCTGCATACTCTATATTAAGCTACTGCAAACAAAGAAGTCTGCCTACCTTTACCGTAAATTAAAATTTAGAACTGATGTGCATAATATCAATACCCGGATGAATAGCTTTCTAAGAATTCCGATACATCACACGTCTAGTTTCCAAAGGAGTTTTTCTTACATGGTGTGTAAATCTATCAATATCATTCCGCCCGAACTTCTTAAACTGCACACATCTAAACTGAAGGTTTCGTTAAAAAATCTGTTACTTGAAAATAAGATTAATATCAGTTTCAACGTATGAAATGTTCCTTGTCATAACATAATATATCCTATCAATTTATTACCAACTAGCTCCATTTGAATATAGTATTCCATGGACTGCAAGAAGAACCAACGATGAGGTCTTGAGAATAATCAATAAAGACCGCGAACTGTTAGACACCATTAAACGTCGAAAAACAGCATACCTGTGCCACGTAATACGTAACGAGAGGTACCAATTCCTGAAACTGATAATTGAGGGGAAGATTGAGGGAAAGAGAGGAATCGGCAGGAAAAAGATGTCATGGCTCCGCAACGTCAGGCAGTGGACAGGACTGAGGACAATGCAAGAACAAATGCATACCATACGTAATAGGGAAGAGTGGACGAATGTGATCGCAAACATCCATTGATGGATATGCAGCAGAAGAAGAAGAAGAATATGGTATCAATATAATTCCTGAAATATGTTTTGGAAATTAGGTTTTATTAATTAGTATTTAATGTGTTTCTTTTTTTTTGAGTAGGACTATATGGAAGACTGGAACTCTCAAGTACTTGGAGTTCCAAATGTAGCTCCTTTTTCCAAAGCAAGTAAGAATAATGTATTGTTAGTTTCTTTTCATTATGTTTCAATCTATTTTCCTATTTTTTTTTTGTGAACGTACCCTTGCTAAAAAATTAAAAAAAAAAAAAAAAAAAATTACAAAACAACTTGACTTATTTTTTCAACGATACTTCGATCTCAACTTTTTCAGGAATCTTTTCTGTCCACTGTGTCCTTCCGTCAAAGGATTGTCGTGCAACTGCTGTATTACTTTTAATTTTTCGTCATTATCGGTAATTGTTTTGGGATCCCTGGACAAATATATTTTCACGATTTTCAACTACCAACAAGAAATCACTTATCGTGCACGTACTGAAAATGACATCATTCATTTTTATTTAAAATTGTTCCAATCCATTTTCACCAGACATATCCTCTAGCTTAGACAAAATTTTCTCTAAAGAAAAATTGCCATTAGTGAAAAATATTTTTCCTTCAATACCGAACTTGTCCTTTCCATGTTTTTCCATGAGTATCCGTAAATAACTGGCTGAATTGAAAATCTTGAAGGAGGTACTGCTAAATATCATAAGTTTTCATAATTCTTGAAGTCGCTTCAGGTTGTTTTGTTTTCGCCTTTCGGCTTACCGGGTCATCGTCGGGCATTGTCACTAATTGTTTTCTCGCGATATTTCTCGTAGTAGCTGCAAAAATTTGGCCTGGTTTCGAATTCATGTCTTTCCGACCATCTACAGCTAGTATTGATAAAGC
The DNA here is from genome assembly GCA_958502075.1 of Orchestes rusci. Classification (NCBI taxonomy): domain Eukaryota; kingdom Metazoa; phylum Arthropoda; class Insecta; order Coleoptera; family Curculionidae; genus Orchestes; species Orchestes rusci. The sequence goes on along the minus strand of OY293303.1, from coordinate 58,402,530 downwards.
ATCTGCGAGAACATTTTCTTTGCCTATGATGAATTCTATCTCAAAGTCATATTCTTCCAGATCTAGTCTCATTCTAGGTAATTTCGAAGATGGATTTTTCATAGAAAATGAATACACTGATTTAACCAAGAATTTTTTTCCGTAGAGATAAGGTCTGACGTAGTTTATTCCCCAATGTATGGCTGCTAATTCCTTTTCAATAGTTGAAGTATTGTTTTCGCCTTTTGTGAACCCTCTTGAAGCATAAACGATGCACACAAGCTTCCTTCGATGCGTCAGTTGTTAGTGTGAAGGGTTTGTCAAAATCAGGATACTGTAAAATTTGTAGCTCGGTTAGTAGTTGCTTCATTTTTTGAACGACTTTTGGCATACGACTCCTCTGTCCATACAAATGTTGCATCTTTCTTCAAAAGCTTGTTCAATGGTTCTGCTAACTCTGCGAAATTCTTAATGAAGCGCCTGTAATAATTTCAAAACGCAGCGAATCTTCGTACTTCGTCCGCTGACCTTGGCCTAGGGTAATTGCGTATTGTGGCGTATTTTGTTCCCTCGAGCAATACTCCTTGTGATGTAACTTTATGAGATATGTGACGCTATTTTGAAGGAGTGTGCATTTTCCAGGGTTCAGTTTTGGATTGAATTTTCGGCAGGTTTCATTCACATTTTTCAGATTTTCTAGATGATGTTTTACCAAGCATCCAATGCAAATTATATCGTCCATATACAGAAATGCTTTTTCCGGAGTAAGATCCGCAAAAGCTATATTCATCATTCTCTGGAAGCTATTCGGACTGATTTTTAAGCCAAATGGCAATCTAGTGAACCGATAGGAAGCTGAGTTGGTACTTACTGATGTAATATCCCTGGAACGTTCATGAAGAGGTATTTGATGAAATCCAGCTCGTAGATCCAACGTAGAAAACCATTTCGCTCTACCCAATTGATCCAAAATTTGGTCAATTCTAGGAAAAGGGAATTTATCCGCACATAGCTTCTTGTTTACAATATGACGAAAATCGACGACATCCGTTTCAGTTGCTAAATTGGGAGCGTTTTCGAGAAGAAAGATAGTGGTTGCCAAGCATTGTCAATAAACTGCCTACGAGGAGCGTTGGGCCTGAGACTGCTTCCTTACAGGCTTCAAATGCATGTTCAAAAGTTGGCGTGCAGGGGATGTATTGAAAACCACGAAGCTTTGCTGCGGCATCGTGAAAGAGAGCCTAGTGTGCAGCAGCGCCTGGCAGGAGTCTCCGGTAGAAACAAATCATTCCCAGAAAACGACGGAGTAGATCTGCTGATGTGGGTAGGGGATATTCCTGCAGTGCGATGATGCATTCAGGAAGAGGGCGAGTACCTTAACTGGAAGCCTCGCATGTGATCATAAAAATCGTGGATATGACGAACTGGGTACTTGTCAGGGATGGTGCAGGAATTGAGCGCTCGATAATCCCCACATGGTCACCAGCCATTGGTTTTTTTAGGGACGAAATGGAGTAGCGAGGCCCAGGAGCTCTTGCAACGTTGTGCAGTCCCTTCACGGAGCATATCTGAGAACTCGGATTTTGCAATGCTGAGATGATCTGGTTCGAGTCGACGGGCTCGACATGAAATTGGAGGTCTTGAAATAGTCCAAATGTAGTGCAAGGTTTTGTGACGAACTTTACGAGGAGTACCAATGGAACCTATCATCTCCGTAAACTAGACAATGATGTCATGATAAGGCGATGTTGCATTGGTTCGCTGCGGGGAACCTTGACGCTGGCTTGTTCATCATTGACAGGCTTGTCGGGTGAAGAAAGGTCAATCAATCCATCGTTATCATGGAGGCGGTTGTTGGGACAGACAGAAAGCAGATTGAGATAGGCTGGGAAATCTGAACCCAAGGTTAATTGATAGTGCTGAGGTTGCGTCGTACTACGTTCGGGTGACCGAAGATCCTTAAGGAGACTGCGGGAGAAACATCATGCGTCTGATCCCGTATCTACAAGAAACAGGTGTTTTGAATCGCGATCAAAGACAAGCAGGCGGCGCCTGCGTCCTCCTGGCTGGTAGCTAGTAGACGCAATCACTGGCTGCCGTTGAAATTCCACGATGATACAAAAAGAGTAATGCAGTGTTGAGCTCTAACATCAAACCGACGATGCTACCAGCAAATAATAGATCGAAAGATCGCGGTCGTTGGAATGAATCCGTGAATGTTGACGCGGATGCGTAGAGTCGTCGCGATTGCGTCCGCGTACTTGCATGGAGGTTTGACTGAAAGTTTCTCTACGGGCTCATCAAGCTGGGCGATGGCTGAATTTGTATGATTTTTCGCAGCATGTATCGAGACAAGCAACATCTGCGATACCTCCATGATGCTGCCGGCTATAGCTATAGTTGTTCCAGGTTTAGAGCCTCGTTTAGAACCTTCTGCGTGTGCAGGATGCCGTGTATAAGTGCAGAAAGTTATTGCATCCAAAGCTGACAGAGAAGGGAATTATCAGTATTACTGGTTACTGCCAACGCGCGTAGGTGTCAAGGGAGTTGGGTTGGTTAACGATCACTAAGTTCCTCAGCCATGAGTAGCTGCCTGATCTTCTGCTCATCAGAAAGGAATAAGTGCGCTATTAATTCCATTTTCAACTTGATGTAGCGCTCAGTTTCAAGTGGGCTGATTACTGTGTCGTGGACCTCAGCAGCATATCGAGCATCAAGCTGCGCGACGACATAATCATATTTGGTTCTGTCTTGCAATACACCGCTTATTAAAAATTGTGTTTCGACTTGTGCAAACCACACTTCTGGCTTATCTGCCCAGAAAGGTGCTAGTCGAACGGCGCCGGCGGTACGGAAAGTTGCCAGATTGACTTTCCCATCGTTAGCTTGAACAGGATCCGCAATTCCTGCTCAAGCAAGTCGTTCTGAGCCCGAAGATCCGTTAGCTGCGTTTGGAGTTCATCGGCAGACATGACGTAGGAGATCTTTGCGCACTAATCAAGATATGGAGAACTTTCTCTGAGACTGAGGTGGAGTCCAAGTCTGCTGACATTGACACTGATACTTAACAGATTTTCACTCGTCCGGGTCACTAATGTGGAAATTTCAGGTAGAAGGCTCGTAGGGTATAACTCCCAACACAATATCACTAACAAAATCGATAATCTAACAAAAAATAGCAAAATACTCGATAAAAGGCAATCTGATCGTTAAACGACACGCGAACCTAATACTTGACTTTTTTGGCTGGTGCTCCTGTTGTCAAACAGTTGATGCAATGTTGACGCATCACGATGTTTCCACAACGTCATACAGGGCAGGTCGTCCCAGAAGAATTGAGAGATATTTGAAGGACGGCTAGTTGGAGCTAAAATTAGCCTAAAATATTTTATAAAATATCTTCGGACTTGACTCTTGCTTTTGGAGCTATTTGTATCCAATGTGGTTAACACTCTGAGGAAGGTTTTTCTTTGATTGCTGCGAAACTTGGAAAGTATACCAAGTACGCATGACTGATAATATGGAATTATAGCAGAATTTCACCACCGCCTTGGAAGCCTGAGGCCCCTCACATGAAATGTCCTCAAGCTTTGATACGCCTTGTTCAAAAAATATCTCCCAATACTTCTGGGACCTCCGGATAGAGCATTAGGGAACTTGCATAAATTTGTTTATTGCTTGATTCGAAAGTCCTTGAAAAATAAGGAGGCACGTGTCTTTTCTTGTTAGTCGGAAATTGACGGAGATATAACGCTTTGACCACTTTACCAGGAATTACATTTTGGATTTTGATGTCTCAAGATACTTTTCTCTTACACAAAATAACAGTTTCATATTTTTGACCAGCCCTGTCACTCATCTTTCTACTTCATCGTTTTCCGTCCAAAATTTGAAAAAATAAATAAATATCAGCAGTTCCTTCTAAGTAATTTTCACATTTTGTTATTTTTTTGTCTTCCTGTTTATTTCAAGATTTTTTTTCCGATACATGTTAATTTTAGACTAAGCAAAAACTTTTATCATAAATAATAATTCATATTAATATCTTTTTACAAAGATTGTATAATAAGTACCTATACAGATTTAGTAACTGATATGGGAAAGCTAGTTTGCGCTTAAGCCGTTGATGATATCGAAATGAACTGAATGGATTTGAATACAAGACGCCCTAGTGCAGTTTGTGAAAATATTTTTCAATCCACAGGCTGTATCATTTTTGCAGAGTGGGCTTCGACATTTTTTTCTGTCCTATATATCTTCAAATTTTTCAATTTGCACTTTTTCGGACATCTCAAATTTGATCAGATTTTTCAATTTCAATAAAATGTATGCAGGCATCTATTAAAATAACTAGAGGGCACTCAGTTTTTGACAATTCGACCTAATATATCAAGTTGGGAACTTGTTTTTTTTAAATGGCGCCCCTTGTTCATTGTTACTTAGTCACGCCCAGCTTGTCATTTCACGTATTTCACACCTTACATTTCTTCCAAGTTGATAGTTTTGAAGATAATCATGTTTTTCTGAAAAACTCATACAAATCCCATCAAAAACACTCTGAACGTGCTATGAAAATCAATTTTTTGACACATCAACGTCAAAATGGATTTTTCTGTTTGCCTCTTGAAACTACTAGAAATCAAAGAAACCTGAATTGACAGAATAAGGAACTAGACAATTATTATTTATATTGAGGTATAGCATTCAAATAGCAAGAACATTCAACTGAAAAACACAAGAACTGTTCAAAATGATAATGACTTTGTCATTAGATATGTCAGAATTGATTGATTATCATGGCACGTTCCATTCATTACATATCGATGGAATTATGAATTTTTCAAAAAAAAACAAATCATCTCCCAATTTATCAACTTTAAAAAAAATTATGTTGTTAAGAATAAGTAAAATGACAAGCTTAACGTGGAAAATATTTTCATAAACTGCACTGGGGCCTCCTGTTTTCAAATTCATTTCATTCATTTCGATATCATTATTGGCGTAGGCGCAATGATGTAGTTTTCCCCAGAGCTTTCCCATATCAATAACTCACCTCATACAGTAAAAATAAATCAATCACATATTTATGAAAAACACACCTATTGTGGGATAATTATGTTATATTATGTGTATTTTACAAGACCATCCAGACCAAGACCAAGACCAAGACTGGCCAGTCGAGATCCCACATGTCCTCGATGGAACTCATATCTGGCGAATTTGCTGGCCGCGGTAATCTTTGAATATCCTCAATGTCGATTGCGCATATTGTAACCTTCTCGTGCGACGGGGCCCACTGTCGTCATCCATTAAAATTAAATTATCCCCAATTTCATTTCGGGAAGGATAAATGGTGGATTAGATTGTGACGAAATACGTCCAGCGGCTCAACACACCACGCTTTGCTCAAATATATCGGATCTTGTCTCTCTTGGAACAAAGTCGGTTCACTGAGGGCTGTCATCGAACTTTCGAGCGTATTATCTGTTGTACTAGAACCTGCGCCATCTATCAATGAATTCTCGATAATTCTATTTATGCAATTTCGGCGAACAAAGACCGGAGAATATAAAAAAAGGCGCCACCGCCATGATCTAGATGTAGTTTTTGTTTTGGTCGTTGAACAATAGTTGTGAACGGGCAATTTAAAAACATAAAGAAGTAACTGCGTAAATAGTTGACTAGAAATAAATTGAATGAAGCTGGACAGTGTTTTCTATAGCGAAAAAATGCAACACGATAATGTTTCGAAAATATTGTAGTATTTTTCCGCTATAGAAAACATTGTCCAGTTTAAATTAATTCATTTCAAGTCAATATCTATGATCACTCACTATAAAACAACTGATTTATATCACAACGACAACTTATTTATGTTCGCATGATCAATAACTCAACTGAACCCTTGTCTGAATGGCGGGCTTTATTATACAGTGTAATTCTTTAGTGTTCCCCCTCTAACTTTTGTCCCGTCTTATATATGAGAACAAAATCTGGACACACCATTTGTGACGACGTTCTGTTTTTTGACATAGTAGTGACATCTGGAGATGTCAAGTCACAGCTGAGCGCCACTCAAAACCAAAAAATCAAAGGGAAAGGGGGTTCGAGTGATACCTTATTTTAAAGGTCTTTCCATCCTCATTACACCCTGAAAGTTTGAAGTCGCTGTCTCGCTCTTATTTTTCAATTTCAAGGCAGTATTTTTTTTTATTTTTTTAAATGGAGCCCTTTTGCCGTTTTGAGATTTTCTGCTGTCACCAGTGTGCTGAGAAATACAGAACGTGCTCATATAGTGTAGATCTATCACAAAATCAATTCTTTGATGTCTCTTCCCTAACTTCGAATCGTTTGATATACAAGAATGAAACTTGAATTCCCAGTATATGAGCACGTTCTGCATCAGGGTGTTTCAGGAGGAATGGTGGATATTTTAGTATGTTGTAGTATCCATAATTTTTAATAGAAAAGTTCATATAAACATGTATCCTAATCTCAATAGTTGCTGAGATACAGCTATTTGAAGTTGGTCTAGCAGAAGGACATTGCTCATACGTGATTAAGCAGGTGGTGAATGACACATGTCGTCATGGGTGACAGTTGCATTAATCAGTTAGCATTTACAGTATTGTCATCACAAATTGAATAAAATTCGGCACGTCTTTACGCACGCAGAATATTCCGATATGGTTTGCGTTAAGATTACGATCATTATACATGTTTATATGAACTTTTCTGTTCAGAATTATGGATACCACAACATACTAAAATATCCACTATTAATCCTGATGAATCCTGAAACACCCTGTATAATATAATCTAATAGTATAATAAATATCGAATAAACTTATCTTGTAGAGAAGAGAAATACACTTCAAATGCTAAATAAATTAAAAGCAGAAATAAATTAGGAAAATAGTTATGTAAAAACCAACAGTTTTTGAAATTGAAAATTTGAATTATTGAATTCTTTTTCCTGACGTAACTAAGAGATATGGATTGAAAAAGACTTCACATTATATATATTGTATTTTTGCTCCCCTAAAGGATGACGTTATCAGATTTTTTATCCGACCTTCCGTTCCTTCTTGAACTTCATCAATTCATATTGATGATGGCGTTATTAGCTGGAAACGTCGGATAAATGTCAAGTGTGATATGACGGTGGAATAAGAATTCCAAATAATAGTATATTAAGCGTAGAACAAATTCGTCTAAAAAAAAGTGATGATGGATGCTCGGATCATAAATTTTATGACGCCATTTTGTAGAGAAAAAAAGTTACTTTTAAGTTGTGACATTTATTTTGAAATATTTCTTCTTATGAACATAGAAAAACACGAAAACCGTCTGAAGAAATTTTGGTTTTTCCCGAATATCTTCGGAAGTATTCGGAATTTTTTGGATTTCCCAATGGCATATTATTGAGTGCTTAAATACCCAACTTTGCCATAAATTCAACTTTGCTGTATATCCATCGTTTCCAAGATACTGCTGGTGAACATTTTGATTTTTAACACCCAGTATGAAAGTATAGCTCCGGATTATGCTAGGCAATCCATTCGCAATCTATTTTTGTCAATAAAAACAATTTCAAAAATTGCAGAGGTGAATGAGGTGATCTTGACAAAAGAGGAGAACTTACACAACACAAATAATTTTCATCAACTTGAATTTGACATCCATGCATATAACATCCTACTTGAGAACTTTTTTTTCAGTTTCAATTACTCAATTACTCGACCCGCCTTTTAAGTTTTAAGTGTTTAGGTACGCTTTCTTTCCTATAACATAGGTAAATACTTTGACACACTTCTAAATCGCAAAACATACCTATTTATTTTAATGAGCTTTTTTGTTCTCCGTGATCCGTTTATCTAAGCGTTTGCTAAAACATAAGTTTTTTAAACGGCGTATGAAAACTATTCACTCTATAAGATGCCAATGACATGCGTCTTCAAAATATTTTATGGTTTTCTTTATTCCTTAGTATATGCGTAAAAAGCTTAAAGCTTCTGTCACATTTGGTATGTGTTCAAAATTAATATAACAACAACATAGATGTCATATAATAAATGTTAATGATGAACACAGTTTTGCATGCATACGTGAAATTAGATGGTGTTCCAATTTTGTTGATATTGTATGGTGAAGGAATGTGGTTTTCCTTGTTTTCACCCACTTTTTTGGTACCCACTGGTAAATAGAAAGAGCTAGAAATGGTTCATTGGGTTATTTTGGGTCTCGCTTGTCGTGTGTATAATCTACCGAGAATATGAAAGAGCCATTCACCTAACAAGTGCGGAAAATTAGTATCCGCAGTTAGTCTGCCGTTAACCGAACGACTAAGCGGAGTTCGGTGAAGCAGCCGAGGGCGGAAAAACATTTTTTCTACGAGCGTGCGCAAAGTAGCCACTTCGCACACTCATTTGCGTGTGCAAAGTAACCTTTTTCCGCACTCAAATGTCAGCTCAAATGACTACTTACCAATTTGTTGTTTTAAACTTCGTTTCCATACCAACCAAACTGTAGATAATGCACTTTGTAATGCAAAAAATAATGTTCTTGTTACTTTTACCTTTTCAGTCAAAATCAAAATGAAACACACAATTTTTTTTTGCGTTAAAAACGCATTCGCCAGTAACGTAAACAAACATTGATAATGACGACTTTCAATCGGCATTTGTGAGTGGTTCTTGCTTGATTTTGGTGCAAATTACTGTGTTTATCGGAAATCTTCGAAAGATTTGAGCTGAATACTGGCATCAAAAAAACCTGATCATGTATACAAACAAACGGACAATCAAATTTATAAAAGTATAAACGATTAAACGAAGACTGACTGATCTTAGCTGTCTAGAGTGTCATGTCAAATCAAAACAGTGTTGCCAATAGCAGGGATTAAGGCGACAAAAGAGGAAATTTTATGAACAGTGATCGGACATGCCCTTGCATTTCAAATATAAAATAAATCAATTATGATTTTGATTATACCCATATTATCCAATTTCCAGCTGCCGCCACAAACTGTTCTTTCAATATAAATATATTGTTAAGCATAAATAATCATTATTCTCAAGTTCTATGTTTTTAAGTGCGTTCAAATAATATATTATGTAAAGTTTTTCGTGTCTAATCTGAGAACGCTCGTAGAAAAAATATTGTTCCTAACAATTCCGCGAAGTGTCTTTCCCGCCCTTAAAGCATATCCGAACTCCGCTTCGCGTCGTTCGTCTAACTGCTTTTGCGTGCGGGAAAGCATCACTTTGCGAACTTGTTAGGAAAATAACTATTCCGCAAGTGTTAGGTACAATAGTTTTTCTACAGACGTGCGGAAATAAGGATATAATTCGTAATTTAAAAGTTTTGATGCAACTAATGACAAATAAATATTAATAAATTTCGAAATGTGTAACTAAGCGACCATAGTAACCTGGAAACCTGGTTGCTGTTTGCTTATGATATTGTTAATTTTGACATATCCGTGCGGAAAAATTTTTCCGCACTGGTGCGGGAAATCTGATTTTCCCCACGGATATCGGTGCGGAAATAGTTATTTTCCTAACAAGTTCGCAAAGTGATGCTTTCCCGCACGCAAAAGCAGTTAGGATATGCTTTAAGGGCGGGAAAGACACTTTGCGAACTTGTTAGGAACAATATTTTTTCTACGAGAGTTCACAGATTAGACACGAAAAACTTTAGATAATATATTATTTGAACGCACTTAAAAACAAAGAACTTGAGAATAATGATTATTTATGCCCAACAATACATTTATATTGAAAGAACAGTTTGTGGCGGCAGCTGGAAATTGGATAAAATGGGTATAATCAAAATCATAATTGATTTATTTTATATTTGAAATGCAAGGGCATGTCCGATCACTGTTCATAAAATTTCCTCTTTTGTCGCCTTATTCCCTGCTATTGGCAACACTGTTTTGATTTGACATGACACTCTAGACAGCTAAGATCAGTCAGTCTTCGTTTAATCGTTTATACTTTTATAAATTTGATTGTCCGTTTGTTTGGTTTGTATACATGATCAGGTTTTTCTGATGCCACTATTCAGCTCAAATCTTTCGAAGATTTCCGATAAACACAGTAATTTGCACCAAAATCAAGCAAGAACCACTCACAAATGCCGATTGAAAGTCGTCATTATCAATGTTTGTTTACGTTACTGGCGAATGCGTTTTTAACGCAAAAAAAGAATTGTGTGTTTCATTTTGATTTTGACTGAAAAGGGAAAAGTAACAAGAACATTTGTGTGTGTGAATTACAAAGTGCATTATCTACAGTTTGGTTGGTATGGAAACGAAGTTTAAAACAACAAATTGGTAAGTAGTTATTTGAGTTGACATTTGAGTGCGGGAAAAATTTTTCCCGCACTAGTGCGGGAAAAGGTTACTTTGCACACGCAAATTAGTGTGCGAAGTGGCTACTTTGCGCACGCTCGTAGAAAATAGTTATTTTCCTAACAAGTTCGCAAAGTGATGCTTTCCCGCACGCAAAAGCAGTTAGACGAACGACGCGAAGCGGAGTTCGGATATGCTTTAAGGGCGGGAAAGACACTTTGCGAACTTGTTAGGAACTTTATTTTTTCTACAAGCGTTCACAGATTAGATACGAAAAACTTTAGATAATATATTATTTAAACGCACTTAAAAACATAGAACTTGAGAATAATGATTATTTATGCTTAACAATATAATTATATTGAAAGAACAGTTTTAGCGGCAGCTGGAAATTGGAAAATATGGGTATAATCAAAATCATAATTGATTTATTTTATATTTGAAATGCAAGGGCATGTCCGATCACTGTTCATAAAATTTCCTCTTTTGTCGCCTTACTCCCTGCTATTGGCAACACTGTTTTGATTTGACAACACACTCTAGACAGCTGATGTGTCATTAAGATCAGTCAGTCTTCAGTCTTCGTTTAATCGTTTATACTTTTATAAATTTGATTGTCCGTTTGTTTGTATACATGATCAGGTTTTTTTGATGCCAGTATTCAGCTCAAATCTTTCGAATATTTCCGATAAACACAGTAGTTTGATCAGTTTGAACCAAAATCAAGCAAGAACAACTCACAAATGCCGATTGAGAGTCATCATTATCAATGTTTGTTTACGTTACTGGCGAATGCGTTTTTAACGCAAAAAAAGAATTGTGTGTTTCATTTTGATTTTGACTGAAAAGGGAAAAGTAACAAGAACATTTGTGTGTGTGAATTACAAAGTGCATTATCTACAGTTTGGTTGGTATGGAAACGAAGTTTGAAACAACAAATTGGTAGGTAGTTATTTGAGTTGACACTTGAGTGCGGGAAAAATTTTTCCCGCACTAGTGCGGGAAAAGGTTACTTTGCACACGCAAATGAGTGTGCGAAGTGGCTACTTTGCGCACGCTCGTAGAAAAATTCATTTTTCCGCACGGCTGTAGGAAAATGGATTTTCAATACGTAAGTACCTACCAGATTTCTTAGCTTTTCATTTCTCATACGAATATGACAATGCAATGAAGTAGTCCCAAGAGTATAAGAAACGACAAAATGCAATTATTATTGGTAGTTGCACTAAGTCAAAATCAAAGCAACGAAAATAATATTTTCCCGAAAGAGGAAAAGGATCAGATATGATTATAAAAATAATCATATCTGATCATCACGTTCACAATCTTCTTTGGATCGAAAAAGTCTACAAAAGTCCCGCAAGTGGAATTAGTAATTATGTTAATTATTGTCACTATGGGCAATATCAACTGATTTCTCAACAACTATTATAATTGATCTCAAAACACAACTTCAAAGTTTTATTAGCACTGAACTTCCGATTTACTCGGTTCCTCTATAAAGGGTGGTTTGGAACTGATTCAATGAACATTGTCAAGAGTAACCCAGCAAACACGTAACACGTTTGGTCGGCAAGGTACATATTTAATGATGTCATCGTTGGCACCATGATGGCAAATTATTGCTTGTGCATTATTTGCAAAATTTTAACATCTACAAACATGCATTGTTTGCCAAATGAAAAAAAAAATTGGCACATCACCTATAAAAAGGTGAATGTCAAATTTTCAAGATGCCTGTAAATCCAAGATACATTTTCTTTATACAATAGCCAATGCCTTTTTATAGCCTTGCATACAGCAATGTTGAATCACATATTAGCTGGTGATCTACATGTCAAGCATTTTATCAATCAATGAGTAAATATGTAACGATACGTTATATTAAATCCATGGAATGTACTGGGTATATATTTTCAGACTGAAACCGTGCCAACTTTTTCTGTTTACAATTGACATTTAACAAATGCACAGATGCAGATCCCAGTTTTCGTTCGTTTCAAAGTTCGATGACATGTTTTGTAGCAATTTTAATTTCGCACAGAAATAACCTTTTTTCTTTTGGACATATCATCGTAGCCGGACCTACAAATTGGCCAGACGCGTACTACTAATATGCGACCGGAAATTCTCTGTCTCAATTTTCATCGAAGGAACGAAAAGTGTGACAACAAGGCAAATCGGCGAAACTGTTATTTCAAATTTTCAAAAAACCCCATGAGAATTTCCATGAAGCCTATCTCACAAAAGTGTTTTCTTGAGCTCCCAATTCTGTGTTGCTTGCCTACACTGGAAAATGTTTCTAGAAAAAGTGTCATTTTTTTGATGGTCCTTTTTGTATGGTTTGTTGACGAGGCTATTTATGTCGTCTGAAACAGGAATTTCGTTCTCTCCAGTTTGTGCCTTTGTCGAGTACACTGTAATTTAGTACCAGTTTCCGTTCTTTGTGACACGTGATCAAGCCTGGGCGTGCTTTTTCTACAAATGAGGCCACATAACATCTTAGGCCTCAATCTTTAGATGTCAAACTTTCAATTCTTCGTGTGAGAGCCAACTCAAAGCCGTTTCATTTCTGTAACTCAAGCCATTTACTGTTCGATCTACCCCTGAGGTCGCCGTAAGGGCTAATGGATCATTAGTTAGAAATGTAATGATATTATCTTTTTTTCTAACGATCTTCGAAAATAGTTGATAAATTTTCTATTGATTTTCTATTGTGAATAATCTTCTCATTAACGTACACAAATTTTCCCAACCGTCTTTAATGGAATGATATCAACACCATAATCATTATAATTGTTGAGTTGGTTTTTATTTTATCTGAATTCTTGCATCAACTATTCGCCCATCGTGGTCATAACAACGTCTATGTTTACTTCCATTGCACATCTATGGTACCATTAATGTAGCGGCGCGTGATCGTAGTTTGGTGGTTTTTTAGGTTGAATTTGTTGTGAGATTCGATAGAATCCATTCGACGTGTTTTTGCGTAGGTATCTGCCCATTCATTAAAGGTTGGGATAATTTGATTTAGACTTGTATTGCTGGAAATTTTTAGTTAAGTTGCGCAGTGAATATTTTTTTGTTATTTGATGTATACCTATAGTTACTTTATTTTTGCGGTGCATTTGTGCTATTATTGTTTGTGTTAATTTATTGATAATATAATTTGTCTGTCACGTATTAATTAACATACGATTCATTTGTTGCTTCTCACTTGCTCACACTCCTTTTTGAGTAAATTGTTGTAATTAATTGAACATTCTTTATAGTTAAAATTAACGACTTAACTTTACTTGGAGTCTTTGTTTGAATAGCAACACAACGGCAACGTTTTGGACCTGGTGTTTTTAAACAAACCTACATAGTTCCTAGTTTTCTGTGGACTTCAAATTATTATTTTGATTTATTTTCTTGTTCTTTTACAAACTAGGTGGCGCCCTTTTCGAAACACAAAAACAAACTTAAAGTTAAACTTTAAAAACTCACACCTCAGTCTCCCTGAGTGCCCTGGAACTATCTCCTACCCTAACCAATAAAAGTAGGGTACAGTTTATTGGTGCAGTGGGTGCTGTAACAAGAAGAAGAAGGTATTGAATTGAAACAAAGTAATTCACATAGTACAGGTGGTAATTCGTGAGATTGATTACGTTCTTAAACTTGTTGGGGGAAAGAATACAAAAAGCTACATGCATGCTACAAAACAAAAGAAGGGTGATGTCCGAACTCCATTGGACACGACTTGGCTTAGTTATCCACATTTGAAAGTGTAGTCAACTGGACAGTAGGCAAGACGAAATAAAAAGCCTCTCTTTCATGCTTTTAGTGGTATTGTTCGACTTATTTGTGGTAAGAATTTTACGTTTTATGTTCAACTATCTATATAGATGCATAAACTGATTAAGTATCATCTTCTAATACTTGAGCAAAGTACTGTACTCTTGTATGTATATCAACAATGGTATGAAGCATAGGTGAGCGTTTATGAGCTCAACATACATTGCTAAAATGTGCCATTTGAGCACTCAAAAATGAAATCTCAATTTTTTTATTGCAGACTTTGTCAAGGCTGATCCACTTTCTGTCAACAATTTCACGTTTTGTCTTTGAAGGCCTGGCATAGGTGGACGCACAAACAAAAAATCTCAATGAATGGGATTTCGTTCTAGTTATTGTTTCCCTAACCACATTTTATCTATATTAGAATTTGAATATGCCAATGAATATAATGCACTGAATTGGTGGTGTTATTTTTCCACTTCGTTGCAAACCCCGTCCCGAACAATTTCGCGCAACAAAGTAGCGAACATCACGGCATTCCGTTGTTTTTGATTTTATTGAGTAATTCGTCGTTTGTTGCAATTGAACGTATTATATTCATGTGTATTTATTGAATGTATTGATCCTCATACAGGTTTGATCCGAAGGGCCGGGTCAAATTGAGTAGATAGGACATTATCATTACACACGTGAATGTAATGAGCATGATATTTTCTAAACCAATAATGGTTATAAATCTGTATTCAACTAGGTACCTACTACTAGGTTTTGACTTTTCACGGGAGAAATGTACAATTCAATCTTAACCAATTCGCTTTATTTACTCACCTGCTCTGGTAAGAAAAGTTATTTTTCATCTTCGCCTTTTTTCTTCGCAATGGCGATTATAGGACAGTCATCTTCTTCTTCCACAGGCCAGTTGAAACTTTGATCTTGGACGATATTTGTCCTCATGCATCATTCTTTTAAATTTTGTTCTAATGCATCTCATAAAAGTTCTTTTTTTCCAAACCTCTCAATCGTTCAATCAGGTTCTCTTGAGTCGATTTTATTAATAATCAACCTATTCACTCAATCCACTGCAATAAAGCAATGAACCAACTAACTGACGCTAGAGAATTCAACATTCCAATCTGTACCCGTTTCTCCATCTTGCTACAAACAACAATGCAGCGATCGATATCGCCAAAAGAACCACAACTGGTAAAACGCCACTTTGTTGCGCGACAGTGTTTGGGACGGGAATCGCAACGGAGCTCGCGACGAGGTTCGCGACGGCGTTCGGTCGCTGCTTTTGCAAGTGGGGACGCACCTTTGGACATAATCTCAAAGTTCAGACAAATCAGAAATCAGCCATTAGTGAATTTTATCGTGATCGAACAAGATGCTGATTTTGAAAACCAAAATGAACGAACAAGAAAAAAAATACAAATTGATTCATAATTTCATCATTACTATATGGAGATGAGTTTTCTGGCTTCAAAATAAGAACAAAACTTACCATAAACATGTATCCGGAAATGCTTCGTTACAGAGCTACAGGGTGTTGAAATTTTATTTTCATTTTTATTTTTTTCTAAATTATATTTGAACTAATGTCGATCTTTTGACGAAAATTGGTATTTGAGGGTTTCTTATCATGCGAAATTCGAATTTGATGTTGGTATGGCTCTAACTTGTAGAGGGCGCTACCTACACTTATTTTCCAGGATATGAACGACCATTGATTTTTCGGACGTCTCTGTATTATATTTTCAACTAAAAAAAAACGATTTCTTTATCACTTTTACGCGGAAAATGTATACTTGTTGAAAATCGCTACGTGCAAGCAGATATTTGGATTTGAAATAATGAATACATGTGATAATGAGATAACGGCTGTTGGATGTGGGAGAACCCTATCGGTCGCGTTGTATCTTTTTATTAAAAAATTGTTTGTGAATCAATCAATAATGTATTTTAACTTTTGAAAAATGATTTCTCTTATCACATATCAATGACTAATGTCGCAATGACAGCAGGTAGGCTCCTTGGCTGGTGTATACAGGAAACTCAAAACTAAACATCCCGCCCACCTTGAAAGGTTTCTCTCAATGCACTAGTCCATATTAGGGCTCGGAATCGTATTCGAATAGTTCGAATAGTCGAATATTCGAATATTCAATAGTCGAATATTTTTCATAATTCATTAGCCGAATTATTCGACTATTTAGTCGACTATTCGACTATTCGACTATATAGTCGACTATTCGACTATCCGACTAGTCGATGTCGACTATTCCAAATAACCGTCAAGAATTTCAGATGCGAATAATTTCTATGATTGACGAGGTATTCTAATTCATATATGTACATTTTATAGATTTTGAAAGTATATGTGATCAATTTCAAAATGGGTCAACACATAAAAAAGTGTTTGTTGAGCAAATCAATAGTGTCATCATTTATGTCATTCTTTATACAAATTTTCACTGTTGTATGATTGTTTGAGTTCGAAGTATCAATAATCTCCCATTTAGTTTTTAATCTATTGGAATTAAATGAAGTACAAGAAAACAAAAATGTTGTTTACAGCGACTTATCTTATAATATACCCAATTAAAACTTCTCTATTCTTTTATTTAGGTAACCGAATTATACAATAATCAAGCAGTAAAATTCGACTAGTCGAGTAAAAAACTAGGTATTTGACTAGTCGAATAGTCACGTAACTAGCTGAAAAATCCGATTTCGACTATTCGACTAGTCGAATATTCGACTATTTATAAATAGATCCGGATAGTCGATGACTATTCGACTATTCGACTATTCGACTATTCAACTATTCGATGACTATTCGAATAGATTCGAATATTCGAATAAATTTTAAACGACTATTCGAATAGTTGAGATTTGGAAAATTCCGAGCCCTAGTCCATATAAGTCTTTAATCGATCTGAATGGGTAATAAGCTCAACTTCTTGATAGATCGTTTGAACACTCAAGTTTTGGTCTTTACACTTGCCTCACGGATAATGTCATCTTTTCCCGGGTGAACGTCGACAATTCTTCCCAGGATCCACTGCTGGACAGGAACATTGTCTTCACGAAGCAGCACCAAAGATCCGATTGTAACTGGATATGGACCACCAGTTTTCCATTTGGTTCTCACTTGAAGAGAAGTAAAATATTCTTGAGACCAACGGCGCCAAAAAATGTTGTGTTAATTGCTGCAGCCGATGATATAGGGTTTCTGGCATCTCAAATTCATCCAGTTGAGGTTCAGCCGTTAATAAGTCACCAATAAGAAAATGACTAGGTGTCAAAGCAGAAAGGTCAGAAGGATCGGTAGATAAACAATTCAAGGGTCTAGAACTTAGAATTGCTTTCTATCTGACATAGAACCGTAGACAATGATTCGAAGGTTAAATATGCTTCTTTTAAAATCCTAGCTAAATGAAATTTTGTTGATTTAACGGCAGCTTCCCATAATCCACCAACTGAGGGTGAACGTGGTGGTATGAAATGCCATGTAATATCATTTTGAGTCAAAAACGAAGAGACCTCTGGGCCCTCTAGAGATTTCTGAATCGAGAGAAATGCCCTTTTTAATTCAAATTTTGCCCCAACAAAATTCTTTGCATTATCATTATTGGACCAGTAAAATCACAACGTGCGGAGTTTGTCAGTCTTCCATCGAGCGCCTCCCCAGGTGGCGGATAGGGGAACGCCTCTCAGGTATGAGTGGTACCGGGGAAATCAAATACCCGGGGCGGACCAAAACTGGCACAGGACACGTCGGATCTCCAGGTCAGGAGCGGTACTCCACAGCGTCTGATCTCCAGGTTAGGAGCGGCTGAGAATTTCAGTCTTCCAACTCGTCTGGCCAGCGCGGAAGACTTAAGGCTAAATTATCTCCCTATGGCGAATTTCAAAACAAACGGAATGGGTCTCCAGGTGGGTAAACAAAAATCCCACACCTTTGATAAGGTCAGCCTCATGGAATCTGGGGGAGGCAAAAATTCGCTATCACGTAAACCCGCTTTAAAGACCATAAATATGTCAATTGGCACCTACAATATCAGAACATTAAGAACTGAAGACCGCATGGAAGAGCTGGAGGAAGAGCTGGATCATATCAATTGGGATATAATCGGCCTATGCGAGACAAGACTGCCAGAAGAAAAATGCACGGTCCTTAGGTCGGGCCACATGATCTTTCAAAATAATAGTGAAACAAACCACCACATCGGAGGAGTAGCACTACTCATAAATAAAAGGCTTAAAAATCAAGTAATCAAAATGAAATCAATGTCCGACAGGGTCATCTATATAATCGTCAAATTATCAGAAAGATATAAGCTGCAGATAATCCAAGTGTATGCCCCTACAAGTACAGCAGAAGAACAACGAATAGATCAACTTTATGAGGATATAACAACAGCAAGAGAATCTGAAAAGACGCACTTTGTTATAATAATGGACGACTTTAATTCCAAAATAGGAGATACAAACACAGACAACATTCCAAACAGGGGAAAATTTGGGCTGGGTGTCCCCAACGAAAGAGGTGAAAAGTTAATCAACTATCTCCAAACCGAACATCTCTTCTGCATGAATTCCTTCTTCAAAAAGCCAGCCAACCGAAGATGGACATGGAGAAGCCCAGACGCAAACACGAAAAACGAAATCGATTTTGTAATAACGAATAAAAAGTACATAATAACCGACGTTTCAACATTGAATAGATTCAATACAGGTAGTGACCATAGACTGGTAAGGGCAAAAATCAAAATCAACCTTGGAACAGAAAAAAAAAAACTAATCCATCAAAAAAGATTTCCGACAATTCTGGAGCTTCAACAAAATGTTAACATCTATCAAAGGAACATTGAAAGTAGACTTCCTCCAACAGCCCAGATGACCGAAATGAACTTGGATGAATTGGAACAAAGAATAAGAAGCAGCATGCAGACAGCGACAAAACAGATCTGTTCAAGGAAAAAACCAAAATGCAGTAAGATTAAAAATGAAACAAGAGACCTCATGAACAAAAGAAGAAACATACATAGAAGCGACCCTAGCTATAGAGAACTAAACATAAAAGTTAAGAGGAGTATAAGGAAAGATATAAGGGACCACAACAACAGCATGATAGAGTCCGTAATAGAAAATAATAAAAATATGAGAGTACTGAAATCACTTGATAAAAATGGACAAGCACGCATCTATCAAATGAAAAACAAAGACGGCGAAGTAAAATACGAAAGTGAGGAAATAGTGAATATAATCGAAGAATATTATAAAGACCTATACTCATCAATTGCAACGGAACCAGAGAACGCTAATACTCAATGCAATATCATGAATGTCGGCTCAGAAGAAATCCCTGACATAGACTCCACCGAAATCGAAAAAGCCCTAAGCCAACTAAGAAATGGCCGAGCTCCGGGTGAAGATAAAATCACTAGTGAAATGATAAAAATGGGAGGCACAACAACAATAGAATCCATGAAAGTCTTGATGAACAAATGTCTTCACATCGGTAATATTCCAAAAACATGGCAAAATGCCCAAGTCATCTTGCTACACAAAAAGGGAGACAAATTGAACCTCAACAACTTTCGTCCAATAAGCTTATTACCCCATCCTTATAAGCTCCTCACCAAGATTCTCACAAATAGGCTTACCCGCAAACTAGATGATTATCAGTCGAGTGATCAGGCGGGTTTTCGCAAAGGATATAGCACCGTAGAGCATCTTCAAACGCTACGGACACTTATAGAAAAATGTAACGAGTACAATACGCCGCTCCATCTCGCTTTTAAAGATTTTAACAAGGCTTTTGATTCGGTTGAGCTTTGGGCAAAAATCCGGGGATTGAACAATGCTCGAATAGATTCAAGGTACACAAATCTACTTGATAGCATATACAAAGAGGCGACCATCACAGTCAAAGTGCAAGAAGATGTAACAACCAATCGAATACCAATCAACAGAGGTGTCCGACAAGGAGACACAATATCCCCCAAATTATTTACCCTTGCGTTGGAGGACATATTCAGAAGACTGGATTGGGATAAAAAGGGCCTGCGCGTGGATGGCAGATATCTGAACAATTTACGCTTCGCCGACGACATAGTCTTAATCAGCAGCACGAAAGAAGAACTTATTGAAATGTTGGCAGACTTAAAGAGAGAGTCGGAAAAAATCGGTTTAAAAATGAACATCGATAAAACCAAACTGTTGACTCCAGATCCCGGCGACGTACACTTAGAAGGACAACAAATAGAGAAAGTCAACGAATATATATATCTGGGACACACTATAACACTGGGTAAAGAAAATCAAACGGCCGAAATAACAAGGCGCATCCGACTAACATGGGCTGCTGTAGGAAGATTGGGTACAACATTAAGAAATCAAACTCTTCCTATCAACCTAAAAAAGAAAGTTTTCATTACATGTATTTTGCCAGTCTTGACCTGTGGTATGGAAACAATGACTCTCACAGTTAAAAGCGCGAATAGACTAAGAACAACACAACGAGCAATCGAAAGAACTATGTTAGGGGTAAGCCTAAGGGACCACATACAGAACGAGGAAAGTAGAAGAAGAACAAAAGTAGACGACGTTATAGAGCACATCGCACGTCAGAAATGGCGTTGGGTGGGACATGTGGCACGACAAGACAACGACAGATGGACAAGACGTATAGTACAATGGCGTCCAAGGCAACATAAAAGAAATGCTGGTCGTCCACAGAAGCGATGGATCGACGATATAAGAGAGAGAGCGGGAAGAAATTGGCACCAGATGGCATTGAACCGATTTGAATGGAGGCAGCAAGGGGAGACCTATGTCCAGGAGTGGATGCAAAAGGGTTGCTGAAAGAAGAGAAGAAGAAGAAGAAAATCACAACCAACTGACAAAAATGGCCTTTAAAGTATTAATTTTGACTGTGGAAGATTGCCCATGATTGTTGTACTGAACGTAGGTTTGAGTTTGTAACAAGTGATACATTAATGTGTTAACAACTCGTTTAACTGCATTTTTTCCATGAATAATCCAGTATTTATTCCTAAGAATTGATAAAAGGCAATGTTTACCCAAGTGTTGGTTACGTTAATGTTCGTATTCAATCAAAAGGTTAGTAAAATTATGATTTGGCGGTAGTAAAATGTGATGTTTGACATCCGGGATCAATAATGAATGTCTAATTCTACCTCCCACTCTCAGTAAACCTTTTTCATCCATAAATGGATTCAAAGACAAAAGTTTACTATCTTTAGCAATAAATTTTTTCAAATTAGAAATTTCTCTACGAGATTCTGTCATTTAAATCATTTTCAAAAGTAAAACCAAAGAATTATTTAACTCATCACTTGATAAGCTTTCAAAAATCCTCTTTGCATTATCTACAGGTGTACTATTGAAAATATATCTCAATATATAACTAAAAACTCCTAAAAGTTTGCCAAAACTAGAGAAGAGTTGGAATATACTCTGATCCTTGAAAATAATGCTAGTAAAGGATAAATGAGACCGTTTTCTTTTCTCAGGTATATTTTCCATATCTATTTGTGCGGAGACAGACTAATGCATTTTGAAGAATTCTGGTCCACTCCACCACAATACCGAATCATTTAATTGTTGTCGATTATGTTCACGTGAAAGGATGTCAGCCACATTATTTGCCTAAGATATGTGTCTCCATTGAGACTTCCCACTTCATGTCATGTATTTGAGTAATACGATTTGCTGCTAATGTCAGTACTATCTACATATATACAAGCCCCGTATGCAGCTTCACTAGAATCGCAGAATGAATGCAATACCATGGATACGCGACTTGGCACTGTGACCTGCCTCGGTACCTTTATTAAACTGTGATTTCAGGAGACACTGACTCGTCCCATCCTATATTAGATTGCCAAAGTCGTTGCATTATGACTTTCGCACGCACAGTAACTGGACTCACTAAACCTGGTAGGTCAAAATGTTTGGCAATTATTAAATACTTTTCGTTTTTATCGAGCAAAAGAAATCAAAATCGGTGCATTCTTCATAACGGCATATTTCTGACTGACTAATCCAATTCTCTGCCGATACGTACTACAGTTTTTTTTGTCGTGGTTCATCCCGTTATCTGAATTTAGGTAATGGTCGCTTGGTTCCCTTATTCGGATGTTAATAGTTCGGCCATGCTACCTGTTCCACGCCTCCGTGAAAGATCTTGGTAATCACCCAAAAAAAAAAGAAACTCGACTCATTATACCCTAAACAAGCGCAAGACCATGAAAAAAAAGAAACTCGACTCGTTTTTCTTCAAACAAGCCCAAGTCCGGAAAAAAAAACTCTTTTGCAATTTTATTTTAACTGCTGCGTACATTTCTATCTTGGGCAATTTTACTTTAATTGCTGCGTACATTACAATCTTAGGCCATTTTACTTTAATTGCTGCGTACATTTCGATCTTGGGCAATCTTACTTTAATTTTTGAGTACATTTCAATCTTGGGCAATTTTACTTTAATTGCTGCGTACATTACAGTCTTAGGCCATTTTACTTTAATTGCTGCGTACATTTCGATCTTGGGCAATCTTACTTTAATTGCTGAGTACATTTCAATCTTGGGCAATTTTACTTTAATTGCTGCGTACATTTCTATCTTGGGCAATTTTTCTTCAATTGCTGCGTACATTTCAATCTTGGGCAATCTTACTTTCATTGCTGCGTACATTTCAATCTTACGCAATTTTACTTCAATTGCTGCGTATATTACAATCTTAGGCAATTTTACTTTGATTGCTGCGAACATTTTTATTTCAGGCAATTTTACTTTAATTGCTGCGAACATTTCAATCTTGGGCAATCTTACTTTAATTGCTGCGTAAATTTCAATCTTAGGCAATTTGACTTCAATAACTGCGTACATTACAATCTTAGACAATTTTACTTGAATTGCTGCGTACATTTCAATCTTAGGAAATTTTACTTCAATTGCTGTGTACAGGGTGATTCATTTTCAGCGACAGGGTGCCACTTCTCGTAAACTATTCATCGTAGAGGCTTGCGGCAAAAATTTTTATTACTAAAACGGCCAAGAGAAAACCTGGAAAATATTTTCAAGTTTCTGAAATGGTCGCTAGGGAGCGTAACAACCAACACCAAGTAGAAAAATGGGATTTTTATAGAATTTTGTCCAACGAAAATATATCGATGAGCTCATTTTCCGATTTACTGACTATTCACCTACACTTCTTGTTTAAAACGTTTTTTCTATCTATCATAATACAGTGGTGGGAAAAGTTTAATTATTTTTTTAAACAAACGGAGATTTCTCCCGTTCCGCTTGACCGATTTTAACGACCTTGGGCTCATTTGAAAGAGAATAGTCTGCGCTAAAAAATACTCATTTGCTTTTTGATTTGTGACATTCGCCGTCGCCGCTAGATAGCGTTAACTGAAATGGTAGCATATTTTTGAGTTTTTTCCAAAAAAATCAAATGTAATGTTATATTCATTTTTATATATTTTAAAAGGGGATACATTTTTCTATTAAAAGATTGATAAAAAAAAAACAAAAAAATTAATGATTTTTTTTTGTTTTTTTTATAGGAAAATGTATTCCCTTTTAAAATATATGAAAATTTTACTTTAATTGCTGCGTACGTTTTAATCTTGGACAATTTTACCTCGGGCTTGTTCCACATTTTTTTTTATTCCATAAATCGAAAGTACGACTGAAAAATAGTCGATCTACAAAAAATCGTGGCGTGGCCACAATGCTACGTCACACCACTCTCTCTTCTCTGGCGCCATATAGCATTTGCATTAGACATAATGGTTTGTCCGCTTATAAAGTGTTTATGCTGTAAACAAACAGGGTTTGTGTGTGTTTTTGTGTTGCTTGGTTGACTATGGGTGGAAAAAAGACTAAGAAAAAATATTGTATAGTTCCTGAGTGCAAGAATACTGGAAAAAATGCTCCAGATAAACTGTTTATTTCCTTACCATCCGATCAAAAGTTGAGAAGATTGTGGCAACGTGTAATGCAGAGAACAGATGACAAAGGCAGTGAGTTTTGCTGTGAAGATCACTTTAATGTAAGTTGAGTAGAATGGGTCCTTCATATACAGGGTGGGCATAAGTAACCTGGCAAATGCACCCATTTAATAAATTTGAAAAACGAAAACACAACTTTAAGAAACATTGGTTTCGTTTTCTTATACCGCAAAAATATTTACTAGGTGTTGAAAATATTCACCGTTCATCATCAGAATGCACTGTTTTCTATGCTCCGGGCTGACTTAAGCAGGATTTATAGATTCGGTAAGACGTAGGGCGTACGCCGTAACGTATACGTAAGCCGTAAGGTTCGCGCTCCCGTATTGCGTTTTTCGAGTATCAAAATATCAATCAGCGGGAATCAGCATAACCTCAATTACTTTTGTTTTGCTCTTGTGTTAAAGTATGTTATGGACTTATGGTATGTATTCTGAATGTCCATGTGCTTACCGGTAATTTCGAGAAAAGTTGAAATGCTTTCCCAAGCATTGCACTTTTTATTTTTTTCTTTGAAGTCCTTCGAACTCTTATCATAAAGAAGTGGGCACTGCTGAATCAACTCAATCAAAGATCATTCTTTTGAGTAATCCATTGTCCATTTCGACCATTTCACTGATAATTTCCACAAATACACAACACAAGATCTCACGAAAAGGATTGGAATCATAATGAATATACAAAGCTCAAATTTCGACTGATATTATGTTATTTATCGGAAATATTCCCAGGGAAATACCAAATGCGAGGTACTAATTATTACGAGCACAAAATTCATGTGAACAAAACAAAGAATGTTAATTGTCTGTCTGTAATCTAGGATCTAGGTTATTGAGAATATCATTGGATACGCATGCCCCTGCGTAACGCAGGCCGTAAGGCGTAAGGACATAGGAAATGAAATGAACCATTTCCTTATGTCTTACGTTTTAGCGATACGTCGTTGCGTCGAGTATAAATGGAAACACGGTTGTTTGAATGTTGATATGATGCGGCTTACGTTACGCCATACGCCTTACGTCTTACCGAATCTATAAATCCAGCTTTTTATGCCCATCCCGATATTTTTTCCCCTTCTACTTAAACGATACTGAAATATGGTTAATACAAAAATTTCATGGTTTTTCATGAACTTTAGGGATCTTCACGCTTAAATGTTAACACATTTGAGTAAATTTTGACAGGTTAATGATTTTTTCAAAGGGATCACCTTGTATCACTATACAAGGTGATCCCTTTCGAATTTTTATAGTACTTTCTATTTCTGATTTGAAATATACATACAAATATACAGTGCGGACATGAAGTTCCCCGCCTTCTAACTTTTGAGCCACTTGGTATAATTGAACAAAATTTGGACTGATAATATTGGTTGTGGTAAAAAAAAATTTGTTTTCAATAATCATGCAGTACCAAATTAATTTTTAAGCCGGTATTTTCCAATAATAAACATATTTCAATATTGTCGTTGGCTTGGTGGAAAGAGAAATTTACTTTTCCAAATTTGACCTGACTATTTGAGCATCCTGTATAATCTTTATTTCAAAATTATCATTATAAGGGTTTTCAAATATGCCCAATATCCATCTTTTTGAATAAAAAAATGCCTAATAACTTTTCACGTTTTTGGTGCCCTTTTATCAATCATAGTAGGCCATGGAAATGACGTATGTATTTTTTTCTTTATGAAAAGATAGAGCTTTTTGAGTACTATGAACTGAAAAAAAGTTTTTTCAAATCGGCCAATTTTTAATAAAATACCGAATTGTCGCCAATCAAAATGAAACACTGTATATCTTCCTGCAGAATGAAACCTAGAATAAATAATAAATTATAGAAAGTTCCCTTAACTTTGAAGCTCTATTCCCTTCAATTCAGAACCAAAGTACTCCATATTTCTATTGAAATAGTCCATAATCATAAACATGTCCACCTCTGGGAGATTACTGGAGTCAGCCTTATTGTATCCCGCTTCCAATGAAGTCACCAAAGTATACAAAGAAGGCTCTGACACAACCCAAATAACTATAAAGAAACCTACGAAACCATAACTTTTTTATTTTTTTGTTCAGGGGTTCCGGCCCCAAGGAGAGGAATCTGAAACCAGACACCCTATGGTCCGAGACCATAGGGTAGTGTGGGGTTTCACCGACTAAACCTCTCCTCCGCATTAGGATGTCAGGGATAATCCCTTTAGTGACCCAGTCTTCTAACTTTATTTGACTTCTTTGGTACCTTCCTTCCGGAAGGCATCTAGAAATACAGGTATGCCAAAAACCCGATTCCTACCTGCGCAGTCTGATCTCTAAAGGCTACGAGAAATAAAAGAAAAAAGAAAATAAAATACGAACAAACTGGAGCCTCTTCCAGTAGTGAATCGCGTGCGAGACGGATTTTGTCCTAACTTACATACTAGCGCTTGTTGCGTTTTGTCTCTTAGTTTCGAACGACCTAGCTTGAAACCATAACCAAACGCCATGTTGATTCAATTTCAAACGTCTCTTTTCGACGTTTGACGAAATGAGCGCTTATAAGGGGATTTCGCGTGCGGCCGGCTTCCCAGGGAGTGGTATGACGTCACAACCCGTATGGATTTCGCGCTAACTTTAATCACTTATATTTCGAAAATGCAAAAAGCTTTCGATGTGAAACTTTAGTGTTATGGCTTTGATGACAAGTACTATTGGAAAACGTAAAAAAAACTTACAAAAAAATATCACGAAACAAGCCTATTGCTGCGTACATTACAATCTTAGGCAATTTTACTTTGATTGCGCGTACATTTCAATCTTAGGCAATTTCACTTCAATTGCTGCGTACATTTCGATCTTGGGCAATCTTACTTTAATTGCTGTGTACCTACATTTCAATCTTAGGCAATTTCACTTTAATTGCTACGTACATTTTAATCTTAGGCAATTATTTCAATCTTGAGCAATTTTACTTTGATTGTTGCGTACATTTCAATCTTAGGCAATTTTACTTCAATTGCTGCGTACATTTCAATCTTACTTTAATTGCTGTATACATTTCAATCTAAGGCAATTTCACTTTAATTGCTACGTACATTTCAATCTTAGGCAATTATTTCAATCTTAGGCGATTTTACTTTAATTGCTACGTGCATTTCAATTTTAGGCAATTATTGCAATCTTAGGCAATTTTACTTTGATTGCTGCGTACATTACAATCTTGTGCAATTTTACTTTGATTGCTGCGTACATTTCAATCTTAGGCAGTTTTACTTTGATTGCTGCGTACATTTTAATCTTGGACGATTTTACTTTAATTGCTGCGTACGTTTCAATCTTGGGCAATTTTACTTCAATTGCTGCGTACATTACAATCTTAGGCAATTTTACTTTGATTGCTGCGTACATTTCAATCTTAGGCAATTTTACTTTGATTGCTGCGTACATTTCGATCTTGGGCAATCTTACTTTAATTGCTGTGTACCTACATTTCAATCTTAGGCAATTTCACTTTTATCGCTACGTACATTTCAATCTTAGGCAATTATCTCAATCTTTGGCAATTTTACTTTAATTGCTGCGTACATAACAATCTTAGGCAATTTTACTTTGATTGCTGCGTACATTTCAATCTTAGACAATTTTACTTTGATTGCTGCGTACATTTTAATCTTGGGCGATTTTACTTTAATTGCTGCGTACGTTTCAATCTTGGGCAATTTTATTTCAATTGCTGCGTACATTACAATCTTAGGCAATTTTACTTTGATTGCTGCGTACATTTCAATCTTAGGCAATTTTACTTTAATTGCTGCGTACATTTCGATCTTGGGCAATCTTACTTTAATTTCTGTGTACCTACATTTCAATCTTGGGCAATTTCACTTTTATTGCTACGTACATTTCGATCTTAGGCAATTATTTCAATCTTTGGCAATTTTACTTTAATTGCTTCGTACATTACAATCTTGGGCAATTCTACTTTAAGTGCTGCGTACATTTCAATCTTGGAGATCTCCACAATGTCAGCCCATTATTATTCTCTTGATGATTACGTCTTGATCACCAGTTTATACTATATTTCAACGTTTGTTAAAAATACCGCGACCCTCCGTCTACCATCAGATTTAACAGATCACCACGCTCACATTTTGTCAAAAAAATAATTTTTTACCAACAATTGAGCATGAACTTGATATTATCGCGAATGAACCAAGCTCACGCTTCAAAGTGTCGTTTGTGTACCGTTCACACTTGAAAAAAAAATTAATTGTGATACAATACTACCAAATCAAACCAAGCGAACTGCACAGCAACACAGAGTCCAGTACATCATGCCTTCATTCCACTTCACTTTGTGGAGAATCTGCTTCATAGTCTGAGCTTCCACTCACAGAATAGGGCTTCGTCTT
Organism: Orchestes rusci; assembly: GCA_958502075.1. Lineage (NCBI taxonomy): Eukaryota > Metazoa > Arthropoda > Insecta > Coleoptera > Curculionidae > Orchestes > Orchestes rusci. The sequence goes on along the minus strand of OY293303.1, from coordinate 58,373,983 downwards.
TTGGCATAGGAAACCTTGATACAGCCTTTGTGTTTCTTTTACCGGGGTTTACACCTTCTTTGGTGATTTCATGACCAAGATATTCAACTTTCGACATAAAAGATTTGCACTTGCAAAAGCGTAGTGTGAGGCCTGCCTGAGACAACGGTGTCAAAACTTTTCTAGACCTTCTTCGAATTTTTGAGTGGGTAATAAAACATCGTCCATGTAAGCCAATGCCTTTTCCTATCTCATATTTCCGAATAGTTCATTTATGGCTCTTTGAAAAATCGCTGGACCATTTGCGACACCAAATGGTTGATCAATATTTACCATTCAATTCATCAGGAGCACTGTATCTTTCTGCATGCTCGTGCACCCGCCTGAATGGAGGGGTTGCTGATACAATCTATATACAGTGCGGCTCTAGAAGGTCCCCCCACCCTTTTTTTTTAACGTGTGCACCAAAAATTTCAAAACTTGGCATACTTCAATTGCTGTCAAAATGCTATTTTTTGATGTTACTGACGTACTTTTAGTATTTAAGATGGCGGCTTGGCGCCATTTTGAAACATTTTCTTGAATGGAAAGGGGGGTCGTGTGACACATCATTCGAAAGGTCTTATCGAGAAGATTATTGTATGAAAATTTCATAGGATTAAACGCATCCGTGCGGATATGACAGACAGTCAAACTAACAAGATAAAGAAATTCGTGAAATAAGAACAAAGAAAGCATACTTCAATTTTTATTGTAAAAAATGTTGAAAATGTCCTCCGTTGATCCCCAAACAATGGAATAATCTGTCTGAGAACTCCAGACGGACTTTTTCGAAAGTATCGACATTAATATTTAGACAAAAAGCAGTAATTCTTTGCTGTTGATCTAAAAGAAAGTGTGGCTGTGTTGCATATACTTTCTGTTTTAAATATCCCCATAAAAAAAAGTCCAATGGTGTTAAATCGGGCGACCTGGCAGGCCATTCGGTGGGACCCCGACGACCAATCCAACGATTGGGGTAAGTAATGTCCAAATACTGCCTTACATTTCTGCTGAAATGAGGAGGCGCACCATCCTGTTGAAAAATTGGTGCCATGCCAAATTCGTTGGGATTATTCTGACGTATTTGTACAATCAAAGGCTCTATTGTAGTTTCTAACAAGTTCAAATACAGGTCCCCCGTCAAATTTTTATGAATGAAAACAGGACCAACAATATGGTTCCCCAATATGCCAGCCCATACGTTAACCTTTTCGGGATATTACGTGTGGGCTTCCCTAAAAACATGGGGATTTACGTCACGCCAATAACGATCATTTTGCCTGTGTACACGGCCATTTAAAAAGAAAGTACACTCGTCACTAAAACAAATATTTTGAACGTATCTCGGTTCTCGGCCTATTCTATCGGTCATAATTTCGCAAAATTCCACACGTCTCTCAGGATCATCTTCGGTCAACTGGTGCACCATTTGAAATTTATAAGGATAAAATTTCTGTTTTTTCAGCAATCGTTTCACAGAAGCAGACGAAGTATCACAGATGTCTGCAACCTGAGAAGTCGACTGTTCAGGATTCACCACCATCTCACCAATGATTGCAATTTGTTTATCTTCCGAAATAGATGGTCGCCTTTGATTCTTCAAGCTCTGAACACATAAATTTTCGCACCAATTCGCGAAGATATTTCCTGCATATCGGACGGTCCGGGAAGCGCTCATTGAAGATTCTTTCCGTCTCATGGAAATTACGATTTCCGCCACAAATAAAAATTGCTCCAATTTCTTCTGCGAGGGGACGCGAATTAGGCATTTTTGTAAAACTTCCTAATCAACACAATGATCAAACAACTGGCTCATATAATAATAATAATAATATATTTCCAATTCAAGTACATGATAATATGTGATACAATATAATAATTCAAATATAGGAAATAGTAATATACCTCTGAGGTTGTAAAACCAGTGCGAGGTAAATATATCGTTTCAAGATTTTCACATTTTGTTAAACTTTAGTGCTGTGGCGAGGTAGTGTGGAAACTGTATCTCCATCTTAATCAAGATTTTAGTATTATAATGCTAATAAATGCTTTCCAAATTTTTTATCATCTTGAACTTCTTTATCCGCTTTGTATCAGCATTCCTATTTATTAACCTGTACTGTTTTGCTCAGGTTCACCATCATTTTTCCGGAATCTGATGTGTCAGCTCGTTAAAAAATTGAAACTTAATGTAAACGACATTTTTAAATACTAAAAGTTTGGCAGGCTCTCATATCCGCACGGATGCGTTTAATCTTATGAAATTTTCTCACAATGATCTACTCGATAAGACCTTTCGAATGATGTGTCACACGACCTCCCTTTCCATTTAAAAAAATGTTTCAAAATGGCGCCAAGTGCCAGTTGCTCTATTTTCTCTATTTATCTGGTCTTATACTCAAGTTTGGATTTCCATGCACAAATTCGGGTATACTCTTTGAGTCCAACAAGATTTTTGCTGGTTGTGGTCGCTGAATCTGGCTCTCAATCAATTTTTCTACGAGATTCTCCAACCTAGTAGTTTGATGTCCACCTTCAGGTTGTGTAGACACACTAACAATCTGCCGTGGAGAAGTGGTTGATATTGTCCTCGATGAGCTAGGTTCCTCCATCCTATTGATCTTCAATAATTGTGATCGCACACTTACATATTTGATGTTCGTTTCTCTGCGTTTTCTTCAGCAGATTTCTTTTTTCTTTTGGAACTCTATACTTTGTCTCCTGTACACCTATGGCACTTGTAATTATAATCATTTGACTCGACACTTGAATTTGAGTCCATTTTAAGTGATTTCAACTGGTTTATACTTTAGACAGAAAATATCAGGTTGAAATGCCGCTATTCCTTTAGCAGACAGTAAAAAAATCAGAAAAAAAACAATGAAAATCTCACAATATGGTACCGCTTTTCCTTAAGAAGACAACAACAAAAATCACTAACTGTTTTGGTGCTATTAGTTGACCAAAAGAACAAGCAAACAACATCAAGTTACACTTATTCATACTTTAATTAGTGCGCATGACCAAAAACAATGGAAAAGTTATCAAAAACTGAAGACACTAAACAACAAAAAAGAGGTGGCAAGCAAATGTAAATAGGAATAATCTTCACTTTAACTACCCCTCAACAATAATAGAAAACTTCTAACTACTAATCAAGCCAAATCATGAAAAAATACTTTGTTTATACGTTGAACAAAGTAAACACGTTTTTTTTCATGTTAACTGGAAAATGTCCACAAAAACAAGAACGGTTTGGCTAATATATACGTTAATTGGATTTGGAATCTCTTCTGCATGCGTGTTTTTAGTATTACTCGTTAACTTAAAACCACATTTCCAAAAAAAAACAGTCGAATAACATCAACATTATTTTTTTAACGTTAAGCCAACCCAACTTGCAAAAACCTCACTGATTCACATAAATCACTAAACACTCGGTATAAAGGGCACAATCCAACCGCTGCTTTCTTAAATACTTTTACTTTTTATGGAGCAAAAGAAATCAAAATCGGTGCAATCTTCACAACGGTATATTTCTGACTGACTAATTCAATTCTCAGCCGATATGTACTACAGTTTTTTTGTGGTGAATCATCCCGTTATCTGAAATCGGGAAACGGTCGCTTTTGGCTCCCTTATTCGAATTTCAATAATACAATAGTAGACAATATTTGTTTTTTTGTAACGACTTCTTGTGACTCACAGTTAACCAAATAACCAGGACTATCGCTAAGGGCTCCAATGTATCCTAGTCTTTTCCGGGTTTTGTCTTTTGAAAAATCAAAGTTTTCTAGTTGGCCTTTGTCGCAATCCACTAAAATCTCTTGTTTGTTTGAATACAATTTTCGCAGTGGAAAACATGCATTATTCAGAATTACAACAATTTGATTCTTCAGAAGTATTGTGCTTTCGATAGTGTGAGAACCAGTTAATAAATCATCAACGTTAAATGAGTTCAAAATTGCCTTACAGGCGTTAGGATATTTTTCTTAACTATCGATTGCAGCTTGATTCAAAAATCGAGTTGCTAAGAGCGACGCAGAAGCAGTACCGTAAGTCACTGTATTTAAAGTGTAGTGCTTGAGTTCGTCTTGAGAGTCAGGGCGCCAAGCAATGCGTTGTAGATTTCTATCGGACTTCCGAATAGGGCTGCCAGACCTCCCGATTTAGGCGGGAGTCTCCCGATTTCTTACTGTCCCTCCCGCTTCTTAAACAAAGTCATACTTCTCCCGATTCTGATTAAGAGCTCCCGAATAATCCCGAATCTATTGATTTTTTCTCAAAATCAGCTTATTTTGGTCTCAGAAATATGTGCTGAGATTTTGTAAAAAACCTTTTTACACACGGGGGGGGGTTTTGGGGGTCAGAACCCCCCCCCCCCCTTCATCAAAAAGTATAATTGAAAAACACATTTGAATCATGAAATAGTAGCGGTCCTGCAATCTCTTGGAAAATTCATGCATTCCAGCAAAGAGAGGTCAAAATGCACATTCTGTGCATTGCTATGCTCACCAATATAACAAGGAACAAGCAATGTCAAGTATAACGAGCTTAATTTTTTTTTTATAAATCTGAATGGGATTTCCATTTTTGTTTCAAATTCCTCTGACAAAACAGCAGCCTTAAAAGATGTTTGTGACAAACGATTCAAACGAATACCAAGATCAGTAGTACTTAAATAGTTAGCACAAACGCGTTGGAGCACTAATTCGTACTATAGCAGACGCTGGAAGTACCCATAAATGTTATGAGTCATGGATTTGAGGGAAAATTGATTAAAAGGGAGGGGAAATTCCTCACAATTTTCCGCCTGCGGCGCGCCGTTGGAGCGCTGATTCGTACTTTAGCAACCGCTGGAGATACCCATAAATGTTATGAGTCATGGATTTGACGGGAACTTGATTAAAAAGGAGGGTAAATTCCTCACAATTTTCCACCTGCGTCGCGCTTTGCCTGCGGCGCTCCGTCTATCCGAACCCAATATAATGACCTTATAAATTGTCTGGCTACGCCACTGTCTGCAACAATCAAACCTCTCGCTTTTTATTTTCATAAATCTGACAGCCCTACTTCCGAAGGAAAACCTGACGATACATTTTCTCCATATCTTCTATGAATACCACATTATGACAGCGAAAATTAAATTATTGTCAGTAAATCTCGTTGAACTATAGGACCAGTCATTAAGATATAGTTGAGTGATGTACCGTTATCGCTTTTGGCTGATGCATCAAAAACGACACGTAACTTGGTTGTTGTACTATCTTACTTGACAACGCCATGAAGTGGTAAATAATAAGTTCTATCACTCACAATATCAGAATCATTTATTGCTGTCATTTGTCCTTGATTCTGATATTTATGTATGAAATTACAATAATCGCGTTTCAAACTATCATCCCGTTTGAATCGTTTTTCCAAATTATAAAAACGTTTCATAGCCAGGTTCATTGAATCACCTAATTCAGCTGATTCTTGTACCAACGGCAATCCAACTTCAAAACGCCCACTAGTTAAGCGTGTATAGTTTGCTAAAAAGTGTTTTTCGCATGTTAAATCTTGAGACATTTGATTTTTATCTTCAGTTATATTTTCTAAAACCCAACATTTCTCAATTTTTGTGTAAGTCATTATTACTTATCAGTAAATTACAAATAGCCTTATTTATTCGTTCTTCCTGTTGATAGTTTCTAGATAATAACGATCCAGTTAAAATCCAGCCCAACTTGGTGTTATGGAGAACTGGTTTCTTGTTCCCAATTTTATTTGTCCAACACATAAGACGACAAAGAAAATATTTATTTCCAAAAAGATATCAACAGTACTGAATAAAGTTCTGTAACAGAAATGTGTTTGATTTTTTCGCATTGAAAATTCAGATGATTCTTCTGGCAAAATGCGCATGTAACTTTTCCCGCAGTTACATGTGTTAGAGTTGGAGTCCTATTGTGTGATGGTATCTCACCTTGGTTTTTATTCTCTTGCGTTTCTGAAAAGTTACATCGTTTAGTTAGGGATTCCGTCATTTGTTTAATTATTGGAAATTCTACGTTTTCTTTGTTAAAGAATTCTTCCCACTCTCTCTTAGTGGTAAAATCAAGTTTTGAAGTTATTACATATAAAACAGGAGTATCCCATTGATCCACTGGTTGACCTAAAACTTGCAATGCTCTTATATTTTTTGATAAATTATCGAGTAAATTTCGAAGTTGACAGTGCGATTCATGTTTCACCGAAAATGCTTTAAAAATATTTTTTACGTGACTGTGGACAATCAACTTTTTATTTTGATATCTATCGTTCAACATATCTCAGGCTACGTTGTAATTTGCATTGGAGATCTCAAGCGATTGTATCAAATGCGAAGGTTCACCCTTTAAACAAGATTTCGATCACCAGAATTTCTGAACTTCACTGAGTTGTGAATGGAGCTGATTAAAGAATTAAAAATGTCATAAAATGTCATCCATTGACTGTACTGTAGGATCCGTGAAATACAGGTAAATTGATAGGTGGTAATTTGACAGGACCTTGAAAATCTAAAGTTGGCATATAATCTGCATTTCCAATGGAATTGTTATCAAAAGTAGAAGCGCTTGAAGTTTGACATCTGGTATAACCAAGGTTATTCCTTTGTTGTGCATTAGAAAAATTTGTGATAAGTGTTTTAGCACGTCCAACAACATTATAGTGTTAATTTTCAAACTCTTCCCTTTCTTCAATTTGGATATTACTTTCTGTTAAACATTCAATTTCTGTTTGAATGGCATTGAGTCCCTTTAATGCAAATGTAATTTTATCGAGTCTCAAACTCAGTCCGTCATAATTTCCAAAGGACTCATCAAAGGTATCTATTTGTGTAGTGAATCCCGTTAACTGAGATTTGAATTGTCCCCTTTTAAGCTTCAATTTAGTTAAATTTACGTTTGAATTGATTTCTCTGCTAGTGCCTTCTTCACTGTCCATTACGACACCTGTCAGATAGAAAACAGGAAAAAGAAACAGGATTGAGGAAAAATGGTAGATTATAGTATTGGTGACTTACCCCTCGTGTATGCTGTGTTGCACAACACTTCAGCTTCACCAATTGGGTTCTCTTGCAAGATTTTTTTTTCTCGAGTTTACTGATTGATCCGGCTCGAAAGACCATATGTTGAATGTGGGATGACACTATCGATCGCGCTATATCTTTTTATCAAAAATTGTTTGTGAACTAAACTACTAAAAATTTGAAGCAATCATACGAAATATGTTATAACTTCTGGCTGGCTACCTTCGTCATAACTTTAAAATTCCATGTATTAATCCAAAAATTTCGAGAATTGTTGCACGTAGCGACAAGTAACAAGTCCACATCTTCTGCGTATAAATGATAGAAAAATCCGTTTTTTCACTTGAAAATATAATACAGCTTTGTCCAAGAAAGTTACTACAAGTAAGAGTCATACTAAGGTCAAATTCGAATTTTGCATGATAAGAACCCCCAATTACCAATTTTCATCATGAGATCGTCATGGGTTCAAATATTATTCAGGAAAATCAAAATAAAATTTCAACACCCTGTAGCTCTGTAACGAAGCATTTCCGGATAGATGCTTGTGAAAAGTTTTGTTCTTTTTAAAGCGGAGAAACTCATCCCGATTTTTTTCGCAATATTAATGAAACACTCTGTACATCAAAGTGGGCAAAACTGTGTTCTAAAAATTGAGTCTGCCTGGGCTTAAAAATCTAAAAACTTTTCTGATATCTTTTAAAACAGAGGTACTTTACTCTTAACAATTTTTATTAAACCAGTTCGGTACCTTCCTGTATAATATAATAATTCTTTATTAAGCATTGCTTTACAAAAAACGATATATCGGTAGAGCAAAAAATATATCCGTATATCGATTGATTTGGCTCATTTCCTCAACATCTTAGCAAAGAGTATTGCATGGTATTGGTATGGGTGGGGGGGCAAACCACTGCCCAGCGAGTAGGCCTAATGGCCCTTTTCTCCAACCCCAGAACCACTATGGTTCTAACTAAGTTGATGATGGAGGACATCATATAGTTATATATTTTTTGAACTAGCAGGACCAATTAATTTAGGCTTATTATTTAAACTTTTTGACTGTCAGTAATTTATAATACTGCAGTCTACTCAGTTATGTTAGCGTTGAGAGTACCACTAAATTTCGAACAGAAATAATTTCTACCCACCTCGGGATTTGAACCCGATCATCGCGTACTACCTCTCCGGTGACTTTTTTCGAATGGCGCCTTAGACCACTCAGCCACCTAGTCGCTTTTAGCAAAGAGTAGTCTCCTCTTTGATCTTAGTATGAGACCAAGCAGGCGTAGAGTCTTACTCGGAAAAGGTTTGACATTTATACCTCACCCACACCTAATCCGTGGAGACTATGTAAGTTGAAATCTGAAAAATAGATAATAATTATTCTCCAACGATGTCTGTCATGTCCTTGGAATGTATCTTTTATACTTTAATTATAATTTTTGAAGAAGTCTTGAGCCGCTGGGTTTGCGTGGGTCAAAATAATTGCGAACATCATTCAATCATTAGCAAGGAAAATGTCCAGAATTTTTTGGAAAAGGCTCATGTTGGAAAGTTATCTAAATAGTCTCCACCTATTCTTCTAGGCAGAGAAGAAACCATAAATTACCATGATATAACAACTCCAGCTGATCTTTTATGATACCAGAAAAAAAACGACATACCAAAGCGAAAAGTAGAAAGAAAATAACGAGATAAAACAGAGAATATTATCATCTCACAACCAACAAAAAAAATCATTCGACACAGACAGGCCTGGTTTATTTTGAATTTCACTTTGAAGTGGAAGTGACAGATTTCCCCTTGCCAAATGAAAATCTCATGATACCATCTACATTGAATTTGACATAAGCGTGACTTTGAACACAGATTCAATGTGGATGGTAACATATGATTGCCGATTGCCAAGCGAAAACTTGACAGTTCCACTTCGAAGTGAAATTCAATGTGAACCTTACATTATCGGAATAGACAGAACACAGTTTTTCAAGTTTTTCCATCAGGTTGAACAGAATATACCTGAAGGCTGCCTCATAAGTCATAGTTAGGTTAGGTTAGGCTCCGCAGTTTCCTGCTTCGCATTGCTTTCACTCGGTCCAAATGGTCCATTGTGTTCCCTTGTTAAAAGAGGTGTCCCCTCGGTCTTAACTTAACCTGCAGCCTTCCTCTTCATCGTTCTAAACCATCCCATGATTTTTACGAAGTTCAAAATTAGCACGATGTCTACATTTGCCGCTTCCTCCAAGTATTCAAGGTAGTATTGTTGTATATTCCTGAGGCGTCCTTCTTTCAGAGTTGGGCGGTGGCACAGTAGATGTTCTATCGTTTCAATATAACAGGAAAATGAATCAAAGTCTGGGTCGCAGTTAGATGATTTAGTGAACGATTACATGTTCCGCCTTATCGGCATCATCAAATCTTAAACCTTGTATAAAATTCACAAAACAAACGGCAGCCGCAACATAATTATAACCTATCGTTCCATCCTCCTCGACGTAGTCCTTGCAGAGATCATCATTTTCAAGGCCCCATTTTCGGAGCATGATTCCGATTTCACAGTGCTCACAGAGGATTTGCTCTGGAAATGTATTGGAATTTTGTCTAAATATTGATAGCATGAGTATGTCCGAAGGTATTCCTCTACGTATTATCGCATTTAAACTTCTTCATATGTTTTGGTAAACAATAATTTAGATGAATGTAGGTGGTGGAGTAACATGGTACATGTCATCTCTAGGTGATCTTCTAGAAATAAATAAAATTAATATTATAGATGTCATGATTCCCTATAAAATCATAAGAGGAAAGTATTATTTAGTGTTATTTTGGGTAGGTACTAACTAACTACTTTTACGTTTTTCCTTAACACAAATAATATATTTTGTATGTTTTTCAAGTTTCATATTCTTTATTCAGAATGTTACAGCTTTTTTCATGTTAAAGTCTAGTTTAAGGTTTTTATAAGTTTGGACAGAATTAATCTATACATGTTTTTTTAAAATTGTTTATCAAAGTTTTGGTTTCTTATACACGCTGAACCTTTTCCTTTGTTTTTAAATGTCTCATGATATCTTGTGATGCTTCCTACTCAGGGTTTATACCGGATTTTTGGGTATGTCCTATGTTACCTCACTTTGCTGAGTAACTTAGGACAGCATCTTTTTCTCATTTCTTATTCTTTATATTATGTTTTTTGACTCTAAAGATATTCTTATTATTGGTTGACAACTAGACCCAAGACTGAAGCCTAATAATTTAAAATCGGTTGGGTTATATTTATCAAAGTTATCAAACCTTGGAAGTCAAAGTGGTCCCGAGTAACCCCATTTGACGGTACGCTATTTTTATGTTGAAAAATAATATGTAAATCATGACTATATCTATCAAACATGGCGATTTTATTCACAAAAATGGTCTGTGATGATGATAATTTTGATATATTTTTTTTATATTTCTTGCTTAAATTACCTAAGCTAAAAAAAAGACTAACACCACTGGATTCAGTGTATACGAATCCACTTTGCTAAATGACCTTGTTCAAAACAATATTCTTATTTTCATCCACAGTTTATTACTCAATAGCTCAAGTGTTTTTCGTTGATATCTTGGTTTCCTGATTTGTAAACTACGTATTTATTTCAGGCAAATTACTTCAGGGCTACGCAGTACTGTAGATTTCACGGAATGCACTTAGCTAGCATAACATCCCAAGAAGAAAGTGATAAACTGGAAAAATATATCAAAGATTTTGGTGAGTATTAGTAAGTTGTACCTATCATGTCGGAAAAAAAGCCGTGTAAGAAATATTCAATTCGTGTTAGTTGTAATTGAAAGAAGAATAAAAGTCATTTTGATTGTAAGAGTTCAAAAAAAAACATTTTTTAATAATATGAGTGATGTTTATCGAAAATGCTATAAATATTTAAAGGTGTGATGGTATAAACTGTATATGAGACCGCTGGGACAGCAATTAAAGGAATTAAAAACAAAAATTCCTATTCTGTAAAACTACAAATATAATTTTTCTGCATTTGCATGCAAGAGATCAAGATTTCAAGTTGATTTTGAACTTTTTCATGTATTCTGAGTGTCATGTTTTTCAATGTCATAGTCTTGTCATAGATCTTTGAAAATCTTAGGAAGAGATACTGTAGATTTTAAAAGGATTTCAGGGTAGATTTCAAAGTCATGAATCTCGATTGATTTTACCGAGATTCGTAAAGAAAGGTCAATATTTGCATTCATATCACATTCACGATGTACCTATTCATTCAAATTCCATGCTATGTTCAATCAGAATAAAGCCTGTTTCTATAAAACGCTAAATCGATTGACCTTTATCAAAAGTTCAAGCTTTTCTATTATGTTCGTTATAAAATCGCAAACATGTTTTTCAAAGTCACCTATTTTTGGTTGTCATTATTTGCCTTCAATATCATTTACATATTTTTAATTTTCCAACCAGAGATTTTCAATTTGGTACCTACCTACTTTTTTCGCGAGAATTACGACACTAGTAACGCGCAAAACGATTTTTATTTTGTTTTTGCTATGAATTCTTGAACTCTCACAAGAAAAAATACCGTTTTTGGTTACCGGTCAGAGACTTATTGTTTCTATTTTCCAATTCGAAATAGGCTTATCCCTATAAAGTATCCTGATAAAAGTACCTATATTCAGTTTGTATGGGGGGCTTCAGCTAGTAAAAAATTACTACCATCAGGCTACCGCATTCTGGATAATCCTACTACTAGACTCTGAAATTATCAACTCGTTTTGCTACTTGATGGTTTTGTACCAAATACATCCGTCTTATTTCGGAAAAAACGTTTGAGTCAGCGTTTTCAATCATTATTTAACATTATTATACCGGGTTGAAAAACTCAAAGTCAAAGTCTCAAAATATTTGATTGATGGCTACATATGTTTCGCCGAGTTTAAGGGCATCATCAGGCCTAACAACAAAAACTTTATTGTAAAATAGTTAATAAAAAAGGAAATACATACCACAAACGTGTTTGAAATGATTAAAAAACATGAAATTAAAAATAAGAAAACATCGCAGAAAAACAATCTGGCAAGGTTAGTCGGAATGTCACCAAAATATGTCATACATCTAAAGCTTTTATCTTGTATTTGTTAACGAACTTGAAATAAAGCTTATTAAGACTGTCCAATGAGAATCCGTTGTTAATCGCTATCTGCTTGATAGTATTGAGCTCCTTTGTGAAAGGGTTTTGTGAGAGTGGTACTTTGAACAATCTGTACAATAGCGAATTAAAAGCTGCAAATCTATGTGAGATGGGAGAATTAGACTCGAACTGAATGATATTATCTGTGGAGGTAGGTTTTCGGTAGATTTCGAAAGTAAGTGAATTAGTATCTCTGCAAACCAATAAATCCAAAAACGGGAGCCTTCCATCAACCTCTTTTTCAATTGTGAATGATATGCTATGATGTAAATTGTTGACCATATCCAAAAACGGATGGAGCATTTCTTGATCGCCTGTCCAAACAATGAACATGTCATCCACGTATCTTCTATATGTCAAAATGTAGTTATTAAAGCCACTCTGCATTCTTTTATCTTCCAAATTACTCATGAAGATCTCACTCTGTCTAAAGAACTTATTGTAAAACTTGAAAAAGTTCTGCTCTAATACGATTGTGAGAAGTGGAAGAAGGTCCTCGGTGACAATGCGAGATAATGAGCTTTTTAGTAGGAGTCTTCTAACAAGCTCCAAGCAGTCAGCAGGTGGAATGCTGGGATATAGATTTTTTTACATCAAGAGAAATGAGGATGGCCATGTCCGGTAAATTGACACTTTTCAAATGATTTGCAAAGTCAATAGGGTTCTTCGTCGAATAAGGGCTAGTGAAACCCGTGACATCCCTAATAATCGTGTTCAACCAGGAAGAAAGCCTGTAACAAGGGGAGTCAACGAACGAACGAAACGAATGGGAATGTCTTGCTTATGGATCTTCGGGAGTCCATACAGAAGAGGTGTCCTTGGATTCATGGGATACAACTTCTCCTTGCTAGTTCCAAAAATTCCAATGACATCCTTGTACTTTCCAACACACTTTTCACTTTTGTGAGAGGTAGGCTAAAGGATGCCCCCGACTTGAGATTGGATGAGGCGACTGTATTAACATCCATGAGGAAAGTTCCCTATAAATATCCACGTATTCTGATTCTCCAAACACGTAAAATAGAACACAACAAGATTAAGGAGATACTTACCGAACATTTTAAAAAATACTCCGGAATATTCTGAAAACCAAGCTTAAGTCTTCCAACTTCACCAAAGCTATCAACATAGTGAATATAGCAATGTCATCCGAGTGCTGGGGTACTCCTTCGGGATTGTTAATTCGAGCCACACAGATTTGGATGGTGTAAACAGAAAAATTAGAGTTATGCTGACCAATCACAGGATGCATCATGCACCCTAGAGCATCAAAAGAACCAGTCTCACTTCCTAGGAAACAAAACGGAAGGGGTATTATGGACGTGGTAAAAGCGTGCAACGTCCTTATCGAGGATCTTAGAAAATACTTCTTCAATACACAATCCACCCTGCATAGAGTTGTAATGAAGGCTGATGCAGGATACACTCCTCTGAATCTGAGCCAGCGAGACCACACCCATTTTCCCAATATGATCACCAACCAAGAGAAAATTACACAATGGGCCTCCAAAGACCTGCAATTGGAAATTCTAGCGGATGCTTGAAGAATCCGATTTTCTTTAAAAGGTTTTCTACACTTCTTCTTGGTAATGACTTTTATCTTGTCTTTTATAGAGATGCCCAGTTCATGAGTGATAACGCTGTTCAACCCTTCCAACTCCTCTATACATAAATTCAATTTCTGAAATTCCGTTTTTTATGCCACATATCATGAACATGGAATCAGAAGTCGGATTTTCTCTACTTGTAATTTTCTCCACTTTGCTCAAAGTTGTTTTCAACTTGTCCTGTTGTTCTTTCTTGATTATGAGCTCTTGAAACCTCCTCCGACCTCATTTATATTGACTTGTTGTTCGAACATCTTCATGGCTTCTTGGGAGTTTTTTACGTCAGCAATACGAATTACTGCTCATGTTTTCTTCTGATTTTTGGAGTTTCAAATTCGTTTTTAACTGGTTTCTCAGGAGATGGTTCTTCATTGTTGTTTCTATTGATAGATGGATTCAGATGTGCTATTTGGGCATATGATTGTCTACTTGCTTCACCTTTTCCTGTTTCGTGCAATTCATGCCAATTTTATTTTTGGGTTGATGCTGCAAATTGATGTTTTCTTTTTTCTTCTCTTCTAGTCTGAATATCAAATGTTTCCTCATTTATTTCAAATCTTCATCAGTGATTTTTTCTTCATTATTGTCTATCACTTGAGTTATTTTATCCAGTGCTGTAAGAACTTGTTGGACTGTATCTTCTGAAATGTCCTTAGACTTCTCAGATAGCTGCAAAGTTGTCAGTCCGATGTTTGTCTTTTCTGTGACGTACTGGAGATTTGGTCTCTGGACTGTTTTTATTGTGACTTTTCATTGTGCGGAAGCAAACCAAAGAAAGAGAGAGGGTCGTCTCCAACTGTGGAGTGAGGATTCCGGTGAATGCCATCCACGTTATTTATGAATCGTTTGCATGATTTGGAACTACTAAAATGTTTGAAAGTCACATTTTGCTAAAAAGTTTTAATTATGGGTACTTGATTCTAAAAAACAAAAATTTTTCCAATAACTTTTATGAAATTTTGATGTTTTCAACAACAATCGTATTTTTTAACAATCAAAAGTTTTTATAAAGAATGACTTTTTCTCGAAAAATGAAATCTCCGGTCCATTTGTTCTCTTGGATACCCCATCGCCGGACATACACTCCCCGACAATAAATTCTGGACAAGAATAATTTGAGTGAATTTAATATCCCTGTAAGTTTTTTAATTTTTGTCCGATTTTGGCAAAATTTTTACCAAAGTGTAGCCCCATGTCTCGAGATATCAACCTTCATTTTGGTTTTGGAGAAATACTGATGACTTGGTCATTATACAGGGAGGAACAGAAGCTACTTTTTCACCCTCAAGTTTTTGACACCCTGTGGAAAAATTGAGCGGCAAAATTCATCTTTATTATGTTCTGTTGTGAAGTGCAATCTTTTCTCAACAAAATGTTTTTTTGGTCATGTCAATATCTTCTTTTTTAGAGAAGATACAGATGTTTAAATAAAGTGCTGCAGTTTTTCGATATTTCATCAACAATGAATAAAAACATTCTTATAGACTTGCATGAAGTTTAGCCCTATGTCTGGAGATATTATCCTTGATTTTGGTTTTCGAAAAATACCGATGGCTTGGTCATTATACAGGGAGGAAGAGAAGCTACTTTTTTATCATCATGTTTTCAACACCCTGTGGAAAAATTGAGCGGCAAAACCAAGTTTCATGATATTGCGTCGTGAAGTGCGATCTTTTCTCAACAAAATGTTTTTTTAGTCATGTCAATATCTGCTTTTTTAGAGAAGATACAGATGTTTAAAGAAAATGCTGCAGTTCTCCGTTATTTTATCAACAATGAATGAAAACATTTTTCTTGAGTTGCATGAACAAATGTTCTAAAATTCCATATTGCCTCAATCTACCCAATGTTCCATATTGGGCAAATTGTTCATCTCGATTACACTTTGGAGGCGGTAGTATCATGGTGTGGACTGGGGTATCACTACATGGCCGTACAGATCTTGTTTAAATTGATAATGGGAAATCAAACACATGAGATAGGTATGCTAGGATTGCTAGGTAGTCATGTTCGCAAGAGACATCTTCAAACCTTGCCTGCTTTGCGAGAAGCACTTCTTTAAAAATACCAAATAATTCTCAAGATGCACCAAAAGTATGCCATTCGCATGGCAGAAGTCATAGGGATACGATGTGACAACACGCGCTATTAATTTAAAAACATTTTGTTCATGCAAGTCTATAAAAATGCTTTCATTCATTGTTTATGAAATATCGAAAAACTGCAGCATTTTCTTTAAACATCTGTATCTTCTCTGAAAAAGCAGATATTGACATCACCAAAAAAACATTTTGTTGAGAAAAGATTGCACTTCACAAAAGAATATAATGGAGCTAGATTGAGCCGCTCAATTTTTCCACAGGGTGTTAAAAACTTAAGGTTAAAAAAGTAGCTTCTATTCCTCCCTGTACAATGACCAAGTCATCGGTATTTTTCCAAAACCAAAATCAAGGGTAATATCTCAAGACATAGGGCTACACTTTGATACAAATTTCACTAAAATCGGACAACAAATAAAAAAGTTGTTATAGGTATATCAATTTGACTCAAATTATTCTTGTCCGGAGTGTAGATACTGTTTACCATGCAAAATGGGTAGGTATACAGTGTGTATCGGACAAATAAAATAGATTCGATAATATCAATAAATAAATGAGTGCGTGATCGAAAAAACGCTCGGACACGTCGATTGGTATTTTTAGTTGCGCATTTATTTCAACAGAAACTATTTATATAGGGTTTGTCACGTAGCAGTGGCCAATACAAATTTTCTTATTTGAAATGCAACACCGGTTTATAGTTTAAAATGTCAATAATTTTTTTGGAATTACATATATTTTGCTCCTCTTCCGAAGAATCCTCACCATTTTCATCAAAAGTTACACAGAAAAGTTTCTTTTATCTTTTTTGCTACTTGACAAAAAGCACTGAAAATTCTTTTGAAAAATGAAGTAATGATGCATTTTAATCAGTCAGTTCTTGTGTCCTGACGATATTTTTCAAATCATTGTTTAATGCCCTTTTATCACGTCCCAAAATGAAACTCTTGATAAAACTAACTAGCATTATTCGAGAGGAGAACAAAAATTCATGTACTTCCTGAAAATGTCACAATAATTGTACAAAGGATAGTCTTGCTATGAAATTTCAAACTTAGCAAAAATGGCCCATTTTTCTTGACTTCTTAAAAAGTTTGTCATTTTAGAATTTTAGTCTTGTGAACATACTTCTTAATACCTACACTTTCCATTTTGCTCACATTTTCATGACCGGAAATGTATTGAAATGATCCCGCAACATAGCTTTCACGTTCTTTTTGGGAAGGTTTGGAGCAAAATGGTATTGCCTCAAATTTATCTTACTTTGCTGTACTTGCAATATTTCGAATAGCTCATCCGAAAACTTGTATGGAATGTTTTCTAGGATTCGGCAACGAACACTTCTGGACATCTGGTACCGACCTAGCGGAAGAAGGTAACTTCTTCTGGATGTCCACAGGACGACCCATTACCTTCACGAACTGGAACGCGGGTGAGCCTAACAATTTTGAGTATGAAAACGGCGAGCAAGAAAACTGTCTGGAGCTATGGAACAGGGATGGAAAAGGTTTGAAATGGAACGACTCACCGTGCTCGTTCGAAACTTATTTCGTCTGTGAGGTTCAGCCTTGAGGAATTCTAACTTGCTTCACCATATCCCTCAGCGAGGTCAAAGATAATTATTTCTGTTGTCCTTTACTGTGGGTTATTAGACCAATTCTATTCATAATGGTTGTGATGAATCTGGGAATAGTGAAATAAAGTGAACTCCTAGACTTCAATGAATCTTCTAACAACGAAACCAATGAGCAACCGATTGAACAACCGAAATATTTTTGTACATAGTCATTAACTTAAGTTATAATATCTGGATAAGTCATATTTGTTGATTAGTTATAGAATTTTTGAGATTCATATTACTGAGTTAGTAATAGATCATAATACCATTTGGCAATCACTGTATAATATGTCAATTGTTGAAACTATTCACTTCAGTGAAGGTTGAACGGATCAGATCAGCAATATATTATTGAATTATCAGCCAGCATGGTAGGTATTCATTGAAGATCTGTCCCACGGGTCATATCATTCCGGCAGACCTCATTAGTCACGGGAATGATCGTCTACTTTCCACAAACGTGAATGTTTAATTTTACATTCTATCAACGAATTATTCTGTAATAGGACAGATCGGCTAGTTTTGCAAGTTCCTCTCAACCTCAACTGTTGAAGGAATTGACCGCGGGATGGATATTTTATAAATGGATAAAATCTTCACATATTTTCGAAAGGAGGGTCTTAGCACGCAGTTTTAGAAAAATAGTATAGTTTACTTTTGTCAATCGAAGAGCAAGATTAGCACGTATTAGTTTCAGCATGGAGCACAAAAAAAGAAGCATTAATAGGATTGAAGAACAGAAATAAAAAGAGCCAAATGCATAAAAGTCTGGATTAAGTCCGGGTACACTTTGTGCAATGACAGACTAGACGATTAATCGCAAGAAAAAAGAGGAAAGTAGCAATTCGCAAAAAAAGCGAATATCCGATAACATGACGACAAATTAATTCTAATGGTCAATGACATACTATGAATTCGCTTTAAGCTTTATAGGTGTAGTGACATACTAGGCGATTAATCGAAAAAAAAAAAACGATTTTCTGCCAAGTAATTCTATCAAACGTATGAACATAAAAGGCGGAAAATCTCTCTTTTTGCGAATAATCGCCTAGTATGTCATTACACTTTTCGACTGAAATCAAGGCTCGTCTTGTCGTCGGAAAATCGATTTGCGTTTCGCGATTTTTATTGGACGACACACGTAAACTAATGGCTGATGACATATTGATACAAAAATCGCCGCGATTTGCGACTCATATCAGTCGTATCCTCAAACTCCGCACAAATGAAAGTACATTGGTTCAGTGTTCAAAGTATTCGCAGAGGGTTCAGACATGTCGTCGTCCACGTCTTAATTGGGTCTGTTAAGATGATTCCGTCTTATTTGGGACAAAGTGTGTGAAGAATACAAAGATTGATAAATGAAAGAAAAAGTTTGGATTGAGATCGCCAAAATGAGTTTCCCGGATTTGGATTCATTCGAGAAAAAATTGCGAAATACAAAAGGTCAGTGTTGGGCCACAACGGGGGCAAGAGAGGGCCCAAGCCCCCCCTCCCTCATTAATAAATTTCCATTTGCGCCCCTACGTTCATTGATACATTATTTTTATAATTCATTCATAAAATCAATAACTACATTAGGATCGTCATTTATGAATTGCTCAAATGATGGGAAGCACACAGTTGGGAGGCGAACAATGCTATCTCGTTCTCTTTCTTTGAGCAAAACAGTAGAAAGAAAAGAAAATATGATTCGTGGGGCTTTGGTTTGAATTTCGATAACAATCTCTAGTTCCGTCATTACCAGTTCGGCATTATTTAAATAGATCATTGATGTGGACTTTCATGCGCTTCCTTATAAATAATTTTGTCAATAGTCAAATCAATTGCCAATTTTTGGATCTAGATCCTTAATACCTAGATAGGTTCAAAAGCATTAAAACCCGTAGAGTGATTCTATACAGGGTGTTTCCTGATTGCGTACATCAAATTCAGGGGCGTATTCCTGAACTCATTTCATGGAAAGAAGCATTAGTTCAGGTTACAGGATGTTAAACTTCTTGAAAAATCGTTTTTTTACGAATTAATGGTACAAATATCCTTCAATCATTTTTTTTCAAAATTTGCAGATTTATTTTTAGTGATAAAAGCCAGCGTTAGCCCTTACGCTCAGTGAAAATTTGAAGACCAGTGAAGCAGTGCCTTCCCGAGGGTCATAACATTCCAAATATTTTTGTAAAATGTACAGTACGTCACTGTGATTTTTATTTTTTTCTTGAATGAAATGACCAAAAATACAACTTTTTTGTCCCAGAGATTTTTCTCATATCTGGCATGACGACAATGTAATTCTAATGGTCAATGACATACTATGAATTCGCTTTAAGCTTTATAGGTGTAGTGACATACTAGGCGATTAATCGAAAAAAAAAAAACGATTTTCTGCCAAGTAATTCTATTAAACGTATGAACATAAAAGGCGGAAAATCTCTCTTTTTGCGAATAATCGCCTAGTATGTCATTACACTTTTCGACTGAAATCAAGGCTCGTCTTGTCGTCGGAAAACCGATTTGCGTTTCGCGATTTTTATTGGACGACACACGTAAACTAATGGCTGATGACATATTGATACAAAAATCGCCGCGATTTGCGACTCATATCAGTCGTATCCTCAAACTCCGCACAAATGAAAGTACATTGGTTCAGTGTTCAAAGTATTCGCAGAGGGTTCAGACATGTCGTCGTCCACGTCTTAATTGGGTCTGTTAAGATGATTCCGTCTTATTTGGGACAAAGTGTGTGAAGAATACAAAGATTGATAAATGAAAGAAAAAGTTTGGATTGAGATCGCCAAAATGAGTTTCCCGGATTTGGATTCATTCGAGAAAAAATTGCGAAATACAAAAGGTCAGTGTTGGGCCACAACGGGGGCAAGAGGGGGCCCAAGCCCCCCCTCCCTCATTAATAAATTTCCATTTGCGCCCCTACGTTCATTGATACATTATTTTTATAATTCATTCATAAAATCAATAACTACATTAGGATCGTCATTTATGAATTGCTCAAATGATGGGAAGCACACAGTTGGGAGGCGAACAATGCTATCTCGTTCTCTTTCTTTGAGCAAAACAGTAGAAAGAAAAGAAAATATGATTCGTGGGGCTTTGGTTTGAATTTCGATAACAATCTCTAGTTCCGTCATTACCAGTTCGGCATTATTTAAATAGATCATTGATGTGGACTTTCATGCGCTTCCTTATAAATAATTTTGTCAATAGTCAAATCAATTGCCAATTTTTGGATCTAGATCCTTAATACCTAGATAGGTTCAAAAGCATTAAAACCCGTAGAGTGATTCTATACAGGGTGTTTCCTGATTGCGTACATCAAATTCAGGGGCGTATTCCTAAACTCATTTCATGGAAAGAAGCATTAGTTCAGGTTACAGGATGTTAAACTTCTTGAAAAATCGTTTTTTTACGAATTAATGGTACAAATATCCTTCAATCATTTTTTTTCAAAATTTGCAGATTTATTTTTAGTGATAAAAGCCAGCGTTAGCCCTTACGCTCAGTGAAAATTTGAAGACCAGTGAACCAGTGCCTTCCCGAGGGTCATAACATTCCAAATATTTTCGTAAAATGTACACTACGTCACTGTGATTTTTATTTTTTTCTTGAATGAAATAACCAAAAATACAACTTTTTTGTCCCAAAGATTTTTCTCATATCTGGCATCGTTATCGAAAAAAAAAAATCCTTCTTATTCCGTAGTATATTTCCATTTATTTTTTGAATAGGAAAAGTATTTTAAAACAAGAAAAACAAAGCCAGATACGAAAAAAAATCATCTCATAAATACGCCCTTAAATTTAATGTACAGAATTTGGAAACACCCTGTAGGTACCAGGTACATTTTTAAAAGCTCTGTATTTCATTATTTCTAATCAAGAGAAATCTCCCCATTGCCCCCCCCCCTGACTTACAGGTCACGGCCTGCCACTGCAAAAGGTATACCTAAGTTGAAGGTTCAAATGATTATTTAAACAAATAATAAAATGATTGAAAGGTAAACAATCAAGAAGTGAAAAGTGTTTTGAAAAAACACGGTTTAAACAATATTCATTTGTTGTTTGTTGATATAGTTTACCTTTATATATAATTCATTTTCACGAAAATCACGATCAAAGCTACAAACAAATGATCCAGTAAGTTTCAACATAATAATATAGTGCAGACTCGATAATCGGAAACAATTAAAAACCAAGCAATTTGATTTATCGCAAATTTTACTGCGAGCATTGTAGTTGAGAAAATTACATATCAACATCACAGAAAACCATATCAGATACAACATGAAATCTATTCATTGGAAGTATACTTCTGAGCAGTATTCAAACAATCTCGCTATTTTTGTTGTTTTGCGATTTTCCGCCTAAAATGTCATCAAGTCAAATAGCGATCTGTCGCTATTGCGTTTTTTCGCTTCCCGCTTTTTTTGCGATTAATCGCCCAGTACACCACTACACTTATCCACAACGATTCCGTTTGACCGTGTTTGACGGCCGAGAGTCGGACGTGCTTTAATTTGATCCAATGCTAAAAATATTCGGAACGTGCTCGTTACGGACTCAAATCGGATAAGTGCGTCTCGGCCTTTAAAGAAAGTCAAAAAATATGGCCATATGTCGTCTGTTCTCCAACTTAAATTTTTTTTTGTATTTGTGTTCAAACTTCTTATACAGGGTCTTTGTCTATACAAATCTATGGATTAAGCCACAATCTCCTTTGTCCCCTCCATATTATTATCAAATTTGTTCAGTCGCTTGTCACCTCACACACTGTAAATATTCTGAACCTCTTAACACGCACTAGCCACGTACGGGAAAACCGTGGGATTTGGTCGGTGAGAGGACGGATCGTCAAGGAATACCTATTACCTTCCGTGTGTGCTCGACTATTGAATAAATAGTTATCTATAGTTCTACATACTATAGATAGAGTAAAACAATCAACCATTAATTATCATATTCAATGTTTCTTATGGCTTGAATGTGTAGTCTGAGCAGGACCGATCCTAGCAGGTGTGCAGCGCGTGCACCTGATTTTATCAACCAAGAAAAATTCTCTACTTATTTTATTTCATACATCCATGCATTTCATACGTTCATTATTAGATACATCTTGATTTGCATAATTCCATTAACATTTCACTTTGTGGAGCATTGATTAAATTGTTGATTCTGATGAACTCCTGGCAACATGGCGTCCATGTTCAAAGCCGTTCGCTAACGACCCGTCAGAATGTACTCCCTTTCACAGTGATGCCTGAGTCACATTAAATTTCACTTCGAAGTGGAAGTGACAGATTTTCGCTTGGCAAACAGGTATCATAAGCTACCACCTACATTGAATATGGCATAAGCGTGACTTTGAATACAAATTCAATGTAGATGGTAGCATTGATTCCTGTTTGCCATGCGGAAATCTATCATTTCCACTTCGAAGTGAAATTGAATGTGAACTCTACATGATGGTGGGTCCTCATGTGCGTATTTCAAACACGACGTTTTTGCGTTTTGCGATATGATTGGTTCCTGATATGCCCGCCAAACTCATTAACAAATTTGCTTCTCAGAAAGCCAGAAATATTAGTTCACAGTATAATTATTATGTAACCTTTGTAGAAGGACTGATTTATATAGGGTCATTTTTAAGTTGATACTTTCCTTCTAACACTGTTGTATAGAATGCAAGAAAATAAGAACACTTTCCAACTACAAATTATGTCCGAAAATGCTTCGTTTTGGATGTACAGGGTATTGCCTTTTTATCATAACTTTCCTACCACTCCAGATATTTTATTTTATATTATGTTTGAATTGTAGTAATGTAAGTAATTGACCTTACTTTGATACAAATTAGACAAAAACGATTTTTATCCCGTTCGAAAGCCACTGCCGGATTTTGTTCAAACTTTCACATCAAATAAATTATAGTGAAACAAATAATAAAAAACACGCTGTCGAACTAAAAAGTTAAAAATCATTTTTAATTCAAGAATAAAATGATTAACAAGAAAATAAATGCCATTCTGATAAAAGCGTGGGAGCTTCGATATCAATTGTTATAATTTCTAACTAATTTCTATTTTAAAATGCAGAGTTTGATAATGTGTTACAAAACACTCCACGCTTTTATCACAATGACATCTCGTTAATCATTTTATTCTTAAATTATAAATTATTTTTTACTTTTTAGTTCGAAAGCGTTAATTAATTGAAATTGTGATCGGTTCTTTCTTGACAAGTGGAGAAAGTTTCGAATCAATCTGAGCTTTGAAGTGGGTAAAAATCGAGTTCCAAGATTCTGTCACAAACAAACAAAAAAAACATATAAGTGAAGCTAATATGAAGCGTGTAAAAATGTATTGAGTTTTTTTTTTGCCCCTTGGCAACGTTGCATATATATATATACAGGGTGTCCCGAAATTACGCGTCAGGATTTTGGTGGGCGATTCTACATGAAAAATTAATGCAACAAACTTCTATACAATTTTTTCAAAAACTCAAAATTAAGGAAGATACAGGGTGTTAAAAAATATTTTTTTTTTCTTATTTTTTTTAATAACTTTTTTTCTAGTGTAATGATTTTCGCCAAATTTTGCATGCATTTCACTAGTGTTTCTTTGTATTCACCCTATTAATTTGACGCTAGTCGTCAATGACAAAAGGCTGAAGCTGTCCTTCACCTTAGGAAAATTACTTAGAACTTTTTTGTTTTAATCTTTTTATAAATTTGGATGTCAAATTAGTGAAGAGCATCAAAATATTTTTTAAAAAGGTGCTCGTGTTGCATCATCGTAGAATTAACGGTTTCCGAGAAAAACGACTTAAAACATTTACGTACGTTTGATTAGAAATTTTGATTTTCAAAATTAACAAAGCAAGCCTTGAAAAATACATTGTTAAAGGATAATTTGTTAAATAAAATAACTATTTACGACAACACACCTTATTTAATTTGGATTCGTTGGAACTTCCAAAGAAGAATTGATTTATGTATTGAAATGGAGGGGCAACATTTCGAAAACTTTTTATGAAAGTATTACTTCCAAATTAAATAAGGTGTGTTGTCGTAAATAGTTATTTTATTTAACAAATTACCCTTTAACAATGTATTTTTCAAGGCTTGCTTTGTTAATTTTGAAAATCAAAATTTCTAATCAAACGTACGTAAATGTTTAAAGTCGTTTTTCTCGGAAACCGTTAATTCTACGATGATGCAACACGAGCACCTTTTTAAAAAATATTTTGATGCTCTTCACTAATTTGACATCCAAATTTATAAAAAGATTAAAACAAAAAAGTTCTAAGTAATTTTCCTAAGGTGAAGGACAGCTTCAGCCTTTTGTCATTGACGACTAGCGTCAAATTAATAGGGTGAATACAAAGAAACACTAGTGACATGCATGCAAAATTTGGCGAAAATCATTACACTAGAAAAAAAGTTATTAAAAAAAATAAGAAAAAAAAAATATTTTTCAACACCCTGTATCTTCCTTAATTTTGAGTTTTTGAAAAAATTGTATAGAAGTTTGTTGCATTAATTTTTCATGTAGAATCGCCCACCAAAATCCTGACGCGTAATTTCGGGACACCCTGTATAGAGAACTAGAGGTTAGTGGGGATGCAGTCTAGTAGATTCTTCTTCTTTCTAGTTCTCTCTTAACTAGCCAGTCGTGCTACCCTTCTGCTTATATATATATATAAGTGGAAAGTAGTCGCGACTGACTAGTTAGGAATAGAATAACTGGGTCTAGTGGGGCATGCAGTCTAGTTGTAAAACTAGTCAGTCGCGACTACTTTTCCACTTGTATATATTTATATATATATATATATATATATATATCAGACGGGTGGTTCAGGGATAATGACAGTTTCGTCAACAAGTTTTTCACTCAACACCTGTCAAACAAGCCAACAATGATAAATGACATAGACAAATGTCAAATAAATCAACAAAATTGCGATATTTGTTAAATTTAACATGACCTTGTTTACTTTTTACTTCTTTTTAATTGAAATGATTGTATTGTCATCGGTTCTTGACAAGTGTGCAAAGTTTCGGATCAATCTGGGCATTTGAAATAAATAAAAATCGAGTTCCAAGATAATCTCACAAACATACAAGTGAAGCTAATAAAAAGCGTGTGAAAATGTAATTCACTGATCAAAAGAGGTCTACCAAATTTTGTGAAAATATCTGCAGCAGTAGGAAAGCTATAATAAAGAAGGCATTTTTCTCAAAAAATTTAAACACCCTGTATCTCGGAAACGAAGCATTTTCAGATTATTTGAAAAAAAATCTTATTTTCTTGCATTCTATACAGTGTTAAAAAGAAAGTACAGACTCGAAAATCACCCTGTACACTTTGCGTTTTACGAGATTCATGCTCAAGTACTTTTTATTATTAGATTGTATTTTTTGAGTAAATATACTGTTGTTTTGTGCTTGTAATTATGTTTAACTTTTAATCCGGGTAGATGAGTTTATTTCATTTTCAAGTACATACTAGTAAAAATATGAAACCTTCTCTAGAGGGGGGGCGGCACATTAGGTCTTTGCACGCGGGCGGCTGACACCCTAGGATCGGCCCTGAGTCTGAGTTCAGAGCTATTTACACTAGTGAATTATAGTGATGTATTCATCTATCTTTATGAAGATATATTATGATAATACTATTTATTATTGTGATAGTAGTGTGATGAATTAAATATTCCAAAAAAAAGATTGGAAAGAGTATTTTATACAGTGTTCGCCATAAAGTTGTTCATTTAGGTGTTAAGACATGGGTTAATTTGACAAGATATCGAAAAATTTTTTTAGAAAAAAATGTCTAGAATCCTCACGGACTCCACATGTTGGATTTTGATGCGGACCAGATGACAAAATAAAACTCATATTTTACCATTCCATTAAAAGGAAAATAGAAAAATTATGATTTTATTTTGAAATTAACTTTATTCTACTAAACTATACATTGGTTTGATATTAAATTAGTCGGATTTATTATGGAATTCAACTCATATATGTATATTGAAAAACACCTGTCTGGTCGTGTCCCTTAATGTACCCTTGTCTTTTTTTTCACAGAAGATATGATCTTATAAAATCATTATTCTCAAAATTCAACCATATGCGAACTGTAGTGGATATTCGTTGAATTATTTTTTTTTCTGATCGCCTGAAAATGAGAGAAAACGGACATGGGTACAGTCCACGGTATTTCATTCATAAATCGAACATAATCTTGAGTCCAACATCCAAGGTAGTGGACGGGACAGTGCGGCAATCGCAAGGGCGGTGTTCCTGGCCAGTTTCGCGAACGCAGCTTTACCGGATTTATCTGTGAACACCCTGTACATTTCATGATTTTGGTTGATAAGATTGAATTCAGACTTCGAGGGTGTTTGATTCAACCCCAAGACCTCGTGTTAAATCTAAGAACATTACATCCCAAATATGCTATGCTGTATCACGGATTTTATATCTATTGTACGTAATATCTCAACTTTTGAAAAGGAAACAAGTATTTCCACTAGTAATAGAGATAGCGAGAAGCGCAAACGTTATAAGATAGAAAAGGATGGATCAGTTTGGCAGTCCTTCGATCGCTTGCGTCCGGTTTTAACGGTTTATTTTGAATTCACTGTTTGTGTTGATCACAACTCTGCAGTGCCAAAATGACGAGATTGAAAAAATCTAAAAGAAAACCATACGAGGGACTTTGAGAGTTTGGTAAAGAAAACAAAGTTACTCTTAACGCAAAAACAAGACCCTTGAAGGCAACAAAACTCAGTATTTCAGGACAAACATTCTCGCAAATGAAAAAAAATTCAAGAAGCCAATATGTTGGAAATCATTATTTATTGTGATTATTGTAACTTAACGTGTCAGCTTTCCTGTTTGTGCTGACCAGTTGAAGTGTATGTCAGTTAGTTGTCAATATAAAAAAAAATTGTATCGTCAGACAGACATTTTCACTGCTTTTGCATAAAATACATAGTCTAGTTTCTCGAGTCTGTCTCGATACCCAAAAACAAAACAACAAAGAGTAATAGTACCCGTTAATACAGTCCACTACCAGAAAGCGTTATCGAAGATATAAACCATTGGTCCTGTCAAACCGG
This sequence comes from Orchestes rusci, assembly GCA_958502075.1. Lineage (NCBI taxonomy): Eukaryota > Metazoa > Arthropoda > Insecta > Coleoptera > Curculionidae > Orchestes > Orchestes rusci. The sequence continues at coordinate 58,346,256 of OY293303.1, read as the reverse complement.
ATGAAAATTTACTGGAAAACTAAATATCGAAGCCTGATTGGAGCCTGATTGGATGGAAACCTGTTGATCGTAGCAGAACATCATAAGTCAGTAGTGAGCATCTCATTTTCCATTATTTCCTTTCCTTTTCTTACTGAATTATTCTCGATCTGTGCTGGTTGGTGATATTATTGCTAGTATTTCGTAGAGACTATCGCACACGCTATTTGTTTTTGAGTGACTAGAAAAGATAGTCCCTAATCCTCGTCATAATAATATCATACCTCGCCATCCACTATGTCAACTGAAATAGAAAAACTTTGCCGTAAAAGAGGCACTATCAAAGCAAAAGTTACTATTTTCTCTAGATTTTTAGATAATTTAGAGTCAAAATATCCCGATAAAAATATCACAGATTTAGTATCGCTTAACGAATTGAAGGAGCGTATTGAAAGACTTCGTATTTCACTTGATGACTTTGAGGAAGTACAAGAGAAAATTGACGAAATATCTGCCGAGACAGATACAGAAAAAAACCTTCAGGAACGAGAATCTTTCGATAAGGAATTTTACGCGGCTTTAGGTAGGTCGAAAGCGTTGTGCAATTATTCAAACGTCATTGTCAATAATGATACTGGTATTCCTGTAAGTAGTTGTACACCTGTAGCGGTTCCACCGGTATCGTTGCATGAGTCAAACATCAAACTCCCCATAATACAGCTCCCCAAGTTTGACGGTGATTATGAACAATGGTTGGAATTTCGTGATTCATTCGACTCTCTCATCCATAAAAATGAATCTATCAGTGAAATACAAAAATTTCATTATTTGCGCGCTAGTTTGTCTCACGGCGCACTAGAAGTTATTGGTAATCTTGAATTTTCAAGTCAAAATTACGCTTTAGCATGGGATTTGATTTGCAAGCGATATAACAATATCCGTATTCTAGTTCAAAACCATGTTAGAGCTATATTCTCGCTAGAAAAAGTGGTTGAAGAGTCATCACAAGCTATATGAAAGATCACGGACAACATGACCAAACATCTTAGAGCTCTATAACTTCTCCAAGAACCTACAGACAATTGGGATACGTTAATAATTTTCTTAATTGTACAAACATTAGATTTGATCACAACTCGCGAGTGGGAACAAAGAAAATCATCATATGAAAGACCCACGCTAGAAAATTTGAAGGCATTTTTGAAAGATCGAGCTGATCTCCTAGAGTCTTTGAAAAATGGTAAGTCTAAAAAATTCGTTAAACCCAAATTCGAAAATAGAACCAAGTCGTTCGTAACCAGTAATCAATCTCATGTTTACTCGTCTTGTAAAAAAGATCATGTTCTTCATGAATGTCCAGAATTTTTAAAGCTGAACATTAGTGATCGATTGATAGAGGTTAAAAAGTTACGATTATGCTGTCTTGAGTCGGGTCATTTGATTAAACAGTGTCGTTCTGGTTCGTGTAAGCACTGTAGAGGTAGACACCATTCCCTCTTGCATTTTGAAGGATCTTCTGGAGCGCCTGACAATTCTCAGAGTGGTGAAAAGTCGCAAGAACGTGTAGTTTGTTCAGCGCGAAATGCTAATGACTTCAGCAATCAAGTTTTATTGTCTACTGTTTTGATTGGTATATTAGACAAACATAACAGAATACATACTGCACGCGCGCTATTGGATGCTGGAAGTCAAAGCAGTTTTATAACTTCTAAGCTCGCCAACGATTTAAATTTGGATTTGTCCAGTTTTAAGATAAAGGTTTGCGGACTAAATCAAACTGAATCCATGGTAAAATACAAAACAAGTGTGCGAATACAGTCGCGTTATAACAATTTCAGCAGACAAATCGGTTGTTTGGTGGTTCCAGAAATTACTGGAAATTTACCAAATTTCACTGTTGATTTTTCGTCTTTAGGCATTCCCGATAACATCAATTTGGCTGACCCAAATTTCCATATTTCTGGAAAAATAGATTTATTATTAGGTGCAGATCACTTCTGGCATGTTATGTGTGTGGGTCAGATCCAACTTGGAAACAGTGGAGCATTGCTACAAAAAAGTAAATTTGGATGGATAGTGTCTGGTAGCGTTCAATCATACAATCCACGAGAACTGCATTGCAATTTATCACATATAGATAAAGATAGAAAGCTCACACGTTTTTGGGAATTAGAAGAGGTCCCTTCTCAAAAAATCATTTCTTGCGAAGAAAAATTATGCGAAGAACATTTTATGGATACATTTGAACGCAACGAAAATGGCCAATTTTTGGTGACAATTCCTTTAAAGGAAAATCCAGATGTCCTAGGCGATTCATATAAGAACGCAGAAAAACGACTCTTTTCATTAGAGCGTAAGTTCAAACGTAATCCTTCTTTTAAATTGGCTCATTCACAAGCTATTAAGGAATATATTTCACTAGGGCATATGTCGAAGGTTCCAGAAAACGAAAACATACAAGTATCATATTATTTGCCTCACCACGGAGTCGTGAAGGAAGAAAGTATCACCACTAAACTACGTGTTGTTTTTGATGCTTCTTGCGTCACTAGTACTGGATATTCCTTCAATGATTTACAAATGGTAGGACCCACTATCCAGCCTGATCTATTTTCTGCGTTAATTCGTTTTCGAACATATAATGTTGTCATCGGTGGTGACATCGAGAAAATGTATCGCATGTGCCTTATTAAACCTGAACAACGACCTCTACAAAGAATTTTATGGCGAGAAAAATCTGATGATCCTATTGATACGTATGAGTTGGCTACGGTCACTTTTGGTACCTCTGCTGCTGCCTTCCTAGCCATAAGATGTTTATATCAAATTGGAATAGACTGCTCTCAAACATCTCCCATTATTTCAGATATTATCAAAAATCACTTTTACGTGGACGATTTGCTGAGTGGAGCAAGTACTATTGAAGAGGTGATCTCCATAACGAATGTTATTTCTCAAACTCTAAAGGAATACGGCTTCATATTGCGAAAATTCATTCCGAACTCCCCGGAAGTCCTAGCTGGCATTGAATCTCGAGATGAAATCAACACTATAGACTTTGGCGTTCATGAAAATACAAAAACACTTGGTTTAATCTAGAACGCTCAGTCTGACTCATTAACTTATAGTATTAATCGGAATTTCAGCAAGCAAGTTACAAAGCGCACGATATTATCAGAATCTTCACAAATTTTTGACCCGTTAGGCCTTTTGAGCCCTTCAACAATTTGAGCAAAAATTTTCCTTCAAGACTTATGGTCCGAAAAACTATCTTGGGATGAAAGTTTGCCTAATCATTTGCACACACGATGGTTGTTATTTCGCAATGAGTTACGTTTTTTCGATAAGTTGAAAATAAATCGGCAAATTACTTTGACTGATTTCACTGGAATAGAACTTCATTGTTTTTCCGATTCTTCTATTCAAGCGTATGGAGCATGTGTTTATCTGAGATCGCTAGGCCCAGATGGCAACATCAAAGTATCTTTGATTTCTGCAAAATCGAAAGTTGCACCTCTAAGAACTCAAACTATACCTCGTTTAGAACTTATGGGCGCACATTTATTAGTTCAACTTACAGAAAAAGTGAATAATTCTCTTCATTTACCAATAGAAAATATAGTTTATTGGTGTGATTCTTCAGTAGTTTTGGGATGGTTAAGAAAATCACCTAATCTCTTGCAACCATTTGTAGCCAATCGGGTTGCTAGAATTCAAGAACAAACAGAGACAAGCAGTTGGCGCCACGTACCTAGTGTTGATAACCCCGCGGATCACTTTTCTCGTGGTGTTATGCCTAGTAGTTTGTGTTCTTTGAACATTTATTGGAATGGACCTGAATGGCTTCTGAAAGATAAATCAACCTGGCCCAATTTACCTTGTCAAGAAGTCGATCTTCCGGAATTGCGTAAATCAGTATACTCACACGTTTCTACTTTTAGTAATTTTTCTGAATTCGAAAAATACTCTGACCTTACAAAATTGGAAAGAATCGTCGCAATTTGTTTGAGGTTTAAAGATATGTGTTCAAAAAAGAAACATTCTGGACCTATATCCCATATTGAATTATCCAACGCATCTTTAAAAATAGCAAAATTGTCCCAATCAGATTATTTTAATCAAGAAATTGAAATACTCGTGCGCAATGGCAAAATCACTAAAGGTCAAATAACAAAACTTTCACCATTTTTAGATGAAAATAATATTATTAGAGTTGGAGGTAGACTGAGTCAAGCTAATTTTGGATATCAGAAAAAATATCCCATTCTTTTATCTGCCAAGCACCCATTCACTAAGCTCTTATTTCAAAGAGAGCACAAGCGCTTGCTTCATGCTGGACCACAGCAATTATTATTCTCGATTCGCGAGAAGTTTTGGCCGTTATCTTCGAGAAATCTTGCTAGAAAAATTGTTTATCAATGTATTAGTTGCTTTAAACAAAACGCCGTTCAATTACACCTATGATGGGAAATTTGCCCAAGAGCCGAGTGAATCCTGCGCCACCATTTTTCACAACTGGGGTAGATTACGCAGGACCTTTCTTGGTGAAAGATAGAAAAGGACGTGGTCGAAAGGTAACTAAAGCATACATAGCACTTTTCATTTGTTTCGTAACACGTGCTATTCACTTGGAACTAGTATCAGACTTGACAAAAGATTCATTCATAGCGGCATTGCGGCGCTTCATTGCACGACGTGGAAAACCTTTCCAAATATATTCCGACAATGGCTCAAATTTCATTGGGGCTAATTCCGAATTGAAAGACCTTGGTGAATTTTTGGATTCGCATCACACTGATCTAACTAAAAGCTGTGAAAATGACGGAATTGGTTGGTCATTTAATCCAGCTCTCTCCCCTCATTTTGGTGGGTTAGTTTGGGTTAGTTTGGAAGCTGGAGTAAAATCAACGAAATATCACCTCAAAAGAGTAGCAGGAAACGTAACTTTAACTTTTGAGCAATTTAGTACTTTACTAGCACAGATCGAGGCTGTTCTAAATTCTCGCCCTATTTCTCCACTTTCTTCGGATCCTACTGACTTATCACCGCTCACACCGTCGCATTTTATTATTGGTCGTCCCATAACATCGGCTGCTGATCCTGATTTGACCCATGTGCCTGTAAACCGATTAGACCAATTCCAGCTAGTTCAACAGCTACAGCAACATTTTTGGAAAAGGTGGTCTCAAGAGTACATCTCTGAACTCCAACAGAAGCAAAAATGGTCAAAATCTAATGGGCTGCTGAGGCTGAAGGATTTGGTCCTAGTCAAAGAGGATAATCAACCCCCTTTGAGATGGTGTTTGGGACGAATCATCGCATTGCATCCTGGAGCTGACGGCATTGCTAGAGTAGCTACATTGAAGACATCACACGGAACCATCAAGCGCTCATTTGCTAAGCTCTGTCCATTGCCACTAAACAATGACTGAAGCATTGGTTCGATTTATTGAAAGAGCAGTCTTTCAAAGTCGGGGGAAATGTTGGAAATCATTATTTATTGTGATTATTGTAACTTAACGTGTCAGCTTACCTGTTTGTGCTGACCAGTTAAAGTGTATGTCAGTTAGTTGTCAATATAAAAAAAAATTGTATCATCAGACAGACATTTTCACTGCTTTTGCATAAAATACATAGTCTAGTTTCTCGAGTCTGTCTCGATACCCAAAAACAAAACAACAAAGAGTAATAGTACCCGTTAATACAGTCCACTACCAAAAAGCGTTATCGAAGATATGAAACACAATATACCGCCAAAAAATGCGGAATGATGGAGAAAGGTAGGTAGGTCAAATAGGATATTATTTATTAGTTTCATAATGGAAGAAATTGAGTTTCTTTATATCGAGTGGAAAGCTAATACACGCCGCAAAAGCCGTGGAGTTTAGCAGTGCATGCATGAGAGTCATGAAACTGGTGCAGGAGGAGCTTCCTCAAAAAACTCGCTTTCCTTCAACTGAAAATCATCACTACAATCCCGTAAAAACCTTCTTCGTAGTGCTTTTGACCGAACGACCAGTAAAACAATGATGACAAAGGAAATCACAAATCATCATTCACTGGAAGTCTACTATCCGATAAAACATGGACAAAGCTTATTTGTAAGATATACGCATGAAGGGGCACTTAGATGTTCGGATTGGACGAGTATTATTATCATTAACTTTTGTTTATTTAACGATCCAGCAAATTTGTAGACGAGTGTGGTTAATTTGTTGGGTTTGAGGATCAGTGAAATTAAAGTCCAATTTGTTTTAAAATGGCCGACGTTTCGCAATATATAATTGCATCATCAGGGCGCTGAAAGTATATATTTATTTTATTTCAATGAAATTCACATTGGGGTACATTTCACACGTTACAGATAATAAAAACAGAAACTATTTTTTTTTTATATATGTAAATACAAATGGGTGAAGCTTAACTCTATCAAAACAGCCAAGAAAAAAAAAAAGAAAAGAAGAAACAGAAAGAAATCAGATTACAAACAAACTTATACAATACTCACATTTTAACACTCTGGACTCAAGTCGCAAGAATACATATTTACACGACACACAAACAGGAAAACGTTTAGTTACATGGGAGAAAATGCGGAAATACAGACAACTTATCTCCATCAAAGGTAGTGCAGTATTGAAGCTTGATAATAGTTTTGCTTATCGAGATTGCCTGTGTTTATTTTGGTAGTTTTTTTTTCCTTCGATATATCTGGTGAATTTGATAAGAGTTTTAGCATCGACATATTATTATTCAATTTAATTGATTGAGCAGGGCCCGCTCTAGGGGCGGCCAGTCCGGACAATTGTCCGGGGCGCCATATTCGAGGGGCGCCATTTTTACTCTGATTGAGACAAAAAATTAATAAGTTGCATACTCATAAACCAAAATTTCAAACTTGGTAGGTAGGTAGAATCATCAGAAAAAAACACAGAAGTTTGGGGGCATGACGCCACGGTAAACTAATACGTGCATGTGTGGCCCATACTTCTTTGATTTTGAGTCTACTACTTGTCAAGGTGGTACAATTTGCCGAAAAGTGTGAGGCAGGTTAAAAAATACTAATCTCTAGAATAAATGGATAATTGAAACGCCTGACGATTCGGCAAAATTACGTGCCCTAAACGTAAACACCAGCACCTGAAAACCTAGTTGAGCTCGTGAGCATGCCTATTTTTTCCAAGACAGCTTTTATTTCTGGTTTGGAATTTGTGGACAGAGCCGTACTGTCACTGTCACAAAATATAAGGATTAGTAAGTACTGATGCCATTGATGTTTAAAAAATCAACCAACGACTTCTAATAATGTAGTAATCACCGATTAAAGAGCGCCAATCAACATCCACTACGTCACAGAATTCACTATCTATCTCTGTCTCTCGTATTGACTGAGATGACTCTCTCTCGAGAGAGAGGGTAATATGGCCCCACCTCGTTTGTGATCATAAAGTGAAATTCTCGTCTTCTTTTTCATTTATTTAGTATATTTTTGGGTATTTTGGATAGAAAAATTCGCTGGTGACTTTCAAATATTGTCTAGAATACGTATATAAAATTTCAAGTCATTTAAAAATGTATGCAAATTGTCCATTCAAGATCAATGCCTGATGAAATGCTTCAAAAACACTGCAAGGATTTGGAAAATATTTTAAGCAATGGTGATTCTGATGACATAAATGGGATTGAATTAGTCGAAGAAATTTTTACGGTATGTGCACTTCTGGAACAAAAGGAAACTCTTATCAATGTACTTAAATCAATAACAGCGTTAAATTTTGCCCCAAATCTTAGTATTGCTTCAAGAATCTTGCTCACAATACCAGTAACTGTTGCAAGTGGGGGAAGAAGCTTTTCTAAATCAAAGTTAATAAAAAACTTTTTACGTTCCACTACCACGCAAGATCGTCTTAATGGTTTGGCCATTTTGGCGATCGAGCATGCATGCGGTTACTGATCAAATAAACCTCAAAGCTGTAATAAAAAAAATTGCAGAAATAAAAGAAAGAAAGAGAATTTTCTTTTCAGTTTAACCATGGTTATTGTTAGATTTTTTTGTTCCTATTATGAAAGTTTATGAAGTTGTGCAATGATACATTTTTGTAACAACAATTATTATAAAAAATGTACCTGTTTAACAAGACGCTTTCAATTGTTTTTTTCAATAAACGTTTTCAAAGCATTCATTTTTTCATTAAAAAATAAATAAATATGTATGGGAGGGGGCGGCAAATTGTATGTTTGTCCGGGGCGGCGTAAGCGCTAGAGCGGGCCCTGGATTGAGTATACTGAAATAGGCTGAATTGAGGTTTTCTATATCAGTCCTTTTGTTTACGGTGTTATGTCTCTTTATATGTATCATTTCTGAGACTATTCTTTTTTTGTAATTAGTCTGTTTGTCCAGAATCGACGTACTCTCAAAATCAAATGAGTGTCCTTTTTGTGTTGTACTAAGGCTGTAGGATTGGTTTTTAATAAGTAGTTTTTTTTCATCATTTTTATGTTCCCTAATTCTGTCTTTTAAATATCGAGAAGTTTGTCCTATGTAGCGTTTATCGCAAGTTTTGCATGGAATACTATAAATCACATGTGACTTCAAAAGATTTTCAGTGCTGGCTTTTAATTTTGAGAAGTAGTTCGTTCGTATGGTGTTACAATATTTTTGAGAAATTATGACTTTCTTGTTGTCCGTGGTAGTTAAGTGTAGTTCTCAATTGATCTTTTCAGTTTTTCTGTGAGTCCATGTATACAGGGCTTTTCACTTAAAACTCCCCACGTCAATATCTCGGAAACGAATAGGAATATTTGATTTCTGTAAAAAGTAGTCAATGTATGGGGTCGAGTAGTTATTTTTCACAGTTAAAAAAATTCGACGCCTACCAAGACTAAAGCGTCGCGACGCATCGAAAATATCAATCGATTGCAGGGACTTTGAAATTACGCGCATGCTAAAGTACATGTTATTTATAAACTTTTTTGTTATTCAGTCGAACTCATTTATTCTACTCAGTTTTGAGATATACAGTGTGTCCAAGATAACGATGTCTATCATGGGGATCTTGAAAACCGTGCGAGATACAAGGTCGGTTAAATGGAGGCAAAGTTGCGTATTTTGATGCTTAACAAAATGCCGTTTTAAAAGCCAAGAAATTACGACTAAGTCCGAAATTATCCGAAAAAAAACGAAATTTTTCAAAATTGTTTTCATTTTTTTCTGACCACATTTGAAGAGATATTTTGAAATGGATGGAACTTCTTCATTGCCACTTTTTGCACTTTACAAGATAGCGTTATTGAATTGAAGAACCGACGTTTCGTCTATGAGCAGCCATCATCAACTTTGTTTTTTTAAATACGGTCCTGGAATTTTATGACGGATTTTGAGGGCCTCTTATGTTCCTAAACCAACAATGTATCGCAATTATTCAAAAAAAATATGTTGGTGGATTTTTCCATAAGAACTCATGTGTTAGAGAGAGACAAAAAATACATTTTTGATAGGATCAAAAACAAACAACTTTTTTTTAATAAGTGCGATACATCGTTGTTTTAGGAACATAAGAGGCTCTCAAAATCCGTGATAAAAAATCCAGGACCGTATTTGAAAAAACAAAGTTGATGATGGCTGCTCATAGACAAAACGTCGGTTCTTCAATTTGATAACGCTATCTTGTAAAGGGCAAAAAGTGGCAATGAAGAAGTTCCATTCATTTCAAAATATCTCTTCAAATGTGGTCAGAAAAAAATGAAAACAATTTTGAAAAATGTCGGTTTTTTTTGGATAATTTCGGAATTTCTTGGCTTTTAAAACGGCATTTTGTTAAGCATCAAAATACGCAACTTTGCCTCCATTCAACCGACCTTGTATCTCGCACGGTTTTCAAGATCCCCATGATAGACATCGTTATCTTGGACACACTGTATATCTCAAAACTGAGTAGAATAAATGAGTTCGACTGAATAACAAAAAAGTTTATAAATAACATGTACTTTAGCATGCGCGTAATTTCAAAGTCCCTGCAATCGATTGATATTTTCGATGCATCGCGACGCTTTAGTCTTGGTAGGCGTCGAATTTTTTTAACTGTGAAAAATAACTACTCGACCCCATACATTGACTACTTTTTACAGAAATCAAATATTCCTATTCGTTTCCGAGATATTGACGTGGGGAGTTTTAAGTGAAAAGCCCTGTATAAGGTAGTCTGAAAAATATCTTCGCCTCATTGTTGTGTTGGCCTGTATCCGTGGTTTGATGTAAATCACGTTGATCTTGCTGTCTGTAGATTATTTTCCTTTTTCAAAGGATGTAGAGAATGGAAATTAATGTAGCGTTCTGAGAAAGTAGGTTTTTGATACCAGTTTCGATTACAAGCTACAATTTACATTGGAGAAAGAGAAAGACAATAAAATACCCTCCCTTGATGTGGAAATAATAAGAAAACCTGACTCAGTAATAATCGAAACTAACTGGTATCAAAAACCTACTTTCTCAGAACGCTACATTAATTTCCATTCTCTACATCCTTTGAAAGATAAGATAAACATCATCAAGAATTTGAAACATCGATCAATAGCACTATCATCAACAGCATATCACAACTCAAACTTACAATATATAGAGAGAATGCTCGTAGACAATGGTTACCCAAAGTCGCTAATAAGGAAAATAATCTACAGACAGCAAGATCAACGTGATTTACATCAAACCACGGATACAGGCCAACACAACAATGAGGCGAAGATATTTTTCAGACTACCTTATATACATGGACTCACAGAAAAACTGAAAAGATCAATTGATAACTACACTACCACGGACAACAAGAAAGTCATAATTTCTCAAAAATGTTGTAACACCATACGAACGAACTACTTCTCAAAATTAAAAGCCAGCACTGAAAATCTTTTGAAGTCACATGTGATTTATAGTATTCCATGCAAAACTTGCGATAAACGCTACATACGACAAACATCTCGATATTTAAAAGACAGAATTAGGGAACATAAAAATGATGAAAAAAACTACTTATTAAAAACCAATCCTACAGCCTTAGTACAACACAAAAAGGACACGGGGCACTCATTTGATTTTGAGAGTACGTCGATTCTGGAAAAACAGACCAATTACAAAAAAAGAATAGTCTCAGAAATGATACATACAGGGTGTCCCAGCAAGGGTGGCCACCGGCCATATCTCGGAAACTACTGGACCTAAAAGTTCAGGAAAAAAAATATGATCACTAAAGTGGCCACGAGAAAATGCTGGAAAATATTTTTAACTTCGAAATTTTGCCGCTTTGGGGCGCAATCAAAGCTTAAATATTAAAATTCGAAATTTCTCCGGAAATTCTCAGATTGAGGTATATCTTTATCAACATGGTTAGAAAACCTAGACAATTTCACGTCTTTTTGGTACAGGGCTCATTGGCGTACCGATTTTCGTGTGAGTAGGGGAAGGTAGTGAAAGTGTAATTGTTCAAGTTGCTGTAACTTATAAACGACTTGTCCGATTTTGTTGCGTATAGGCTTGTTTGGAAGATAAATGTGAGTACTTTCGTATATCGTATCAGTGATGCGTGATTGTCTCCAGAAAAGTTGCTAGAAGGCGTAATTTGAATCAAAAACTGTTATTTTCGTTTCACCGCAAAAATTTAAATGGTATGGTATAATTCTGATAACAGAATCGAAATGAAGATTAAATTTACAAGAAAAAACCTGGACTAGTTATTATTATCAGAATTATACAAGTTACCCCTTCTAGCAACTTTTCTGGAGACAATCACGCATCACTGGATACGATGTTCGAAAGTACTCATATTTATCCTCCAAACAAGCCTATACGCAACAAAATCGGACAAGTCGTTTATAAGTTACAGCCACTTGAACAATTACACTTTCATCGGTACGCCAATGAGCCCTGTACCAAAAAGACGTCAAATTGTCTAGGTTTTCTAACCATGTTGATAAAGATATACCTCAATCTGAGAATTTCCGGAGAAATTTCGAATTTTAATATTTAAGCTTTGATTGCGCCCCCTAGCGGAAAATTTTCGAAGTAATAAATATTTCCCAGCATTTTCTCGTGGCCACTTTAGTGATCATATTTTTTTTCCTGAACTCTTAGGTCCAGTAGTTTCCGAGATATGGCCGGTGGCCACCCTTGCTGGGACACCCTGTATAAAGAGACATAACACCGTAAACAAAAGGACTGATATAGAAAACCTCAATTCAGCCTATTTCAATATACTCAATCAATTAAATTGAATAATAATATGTCGATGCTAAAACTCTTATCAAATTCACCAGATATACCGAGGGAAAAAAAAACTACCAAAATAAACACAGGCAATCTCGATAAGCAAAACTATTATCAAGCTTCGATACTGCACTACCTTTGATGGAGATAAGTTGTCTGTATTTCCGCATTTTGTCCCATGTGCCTAAAAGTTTTCCTGTTTGTGTGTCGTGTAAATATGTATTCTTGCGACTTGAGTCCAGTGTTAAAATGTGAGTATTGTATAGGTTTGTTTGTAATCTGATTTCTTTCTGTTTCTTCTTTTCTTTTTTTTTTCTTGGCTGTTTTGATAGAGTTAAGCTTCACCAACATCCGACCATAACGTATGTAATCTATGTAGATAACGTAAACGCTGATACAGCATACCGATTTCAGGAAAATAACATATTAGCCGGATAAAGTTCATGTTATATTTAACATAAATTATACAGCATACGGCAGAATGTGAAAAAAGTAAAAGCGTTTTTGAAGCTTGGTGTAGCTGACAAAGCTGAACAGTTTGACGATACAAATTCCTCAGAAAGGCTACAGTATGGATCTTGGTGTAGTTTATCATATTCTAGCGAGAATTCTTCGCACATTTTTTGTCACTAGTTTTACTAGTTCAAGTGAAATACCGCCTCAACCTCGATATGAATTTTGTTTTTGTCCAATCCGGACCGAGCACCAAGAAAGCATGTGCCTCACTTTGATATACCGCCAAGTTTTGGTTTCGGACCTTTGACTATAAACTACGTCAGGATCGGACCGAGACCGAATGCATACGGGTTCAAACAAATTTGCGTGCCCCGTTCGGACGTCCACATGTATGCTCATGCCGCCTCGGGCTGCCTCATTCGCGTTAGTGCTCGTATTCGTACGCGGCTTTACAAAGCATCTGTCCATGTTGTTTTTTGGACATCGGATTTCCACAGTTTTCCAGTCGACTTCCAGTGAATGATGTTGTGATTTCCTCTGCCATCATTGTTTTACCGTGTGCCACTCAGTCAAGAGAACCCATGCATGCATTGCTAAATTCTACGAGTCTTGTGGCGTGTATTAACTTTTCACTCGATATCTGAAAGGCCAATTTTCTCCATTATTCCGCATTTTTGGGCGACCTATTGAGTTTTTAAAGTTGCGAAAATGTTTGCCATAGAATACTGAGTTTTGTCGCCTTCAACGGTTTCGTTTTTCCATCAAGAGTAGAGTCATCACCACCAATAGATGGAGATTCTGTCTCCAAACCTTCGTGAAGAGTAGTTTTGTTTTCTTCACCGAGCTCTAAAAGCTCCTCGATCGTATTGTTCCATTTCAAAATTTTTTCATTCTCCTAGTTTTGGCACTGCAGAGTTATGATCAACACAAACAGTGAATTCAAACTAAACCGTTAAAACCGGACGCATGCGATGGGCACTAAATTATTTCTTCCTTTTCTAACCAGTACCGTTTGCGCTCCGCGCTATCTTTTTCACATGTGGAAATACTTGTTTTCTTTTTAACATTCGAGATATAACGTACCGGGTGACGCCGTATAAACTTATTTTTTATCGTACAGCAAAATAAAAAATACTGACTTCAAGAGGAAATTTTTTCACAGTTCAAATATCATTTGTTATCTTGTGAAGATTCAAAGCTATACGGGGAAGTGACAAAAAGTATTTTTTTTAAATTGAGGTCTAATTATTCGTAGCCACAATTAAAGATCTTATTTTTCTGATTTCAAATGTACCATATTTGTTGATATTTTGATCAGCCATTTTCGAGTTATTTGGTTTTGATTTTCTACCAAATTTTCGCTGCCACAATAGTTGCTCTATGGAAACTAACGAATTCTTGAATAGTTGGTCATGAATACCATGGAAACAATGTTGCTGATGATCATCTCCACTCGAATAATAATTTTGCTCATTCGACCCTCTCAAGAAAATCTTTGAAAATGATGTTCTCTGTGGCAGAAAATAGAGAACGCAGTGGAAAAATTGTAATCAGTGTATAGAGAGTGCAGTTGAAATTATAACTTTTATTTCATAAAAATTCTGGGATGAATTATTATTTTTTTGTTTTGGTGCTATGATACCCATGGTCAAGTTTACAAAAAGTCGTTAGTTCCCATAGAGCGATTATTGTGGCGGCGAAACAAAGTAAACGACCTGAAACCTAGCGGCTAATTTGGTGGAAATTCGAATCTAAATATCTCGAAAATGGCTAATCAAAATGTCAACAAATATGGTATATTTGGAATCAGACATATGGGATCTTTCATTGTGGCTAGTGATAAATGGAGCTTTCCATTTAAAAAAAAAAAAACTTTTTGTCGCTCTCCCGTATTGCTTTGAAACTATAGAAAATCACAATTGATGTTTGAACTGCAAAGAAAATCCTTTTGAAGTCCGTATTTTTTATTTTGCTGTACGATAAAAAACAAAAAAAATAAGAGGGATGTTAGCTTATACGGTGTCACCCGGAATAAGATAAAGTAGATGTAAGGACCGTGATACAGCATAGCATGTTCGGGATCTTACTTTATGACATACGTTATCCTGAGCTGTTACTCGGATAACGTATGAATGTTAAAATTAAAAATATCGTAAATGTTACAGCATAAGGCTTATTCGACCATAACGTGTATATATACGTTATGTGGATAACGTAAACGCTGTTACAGATGATACAGTCGCGGCATTCACGTCATAAACCTCCTTCATCCTGTCGCTGTACGTGTATTTCGTCCATCTTTCTGCGAAGATCGCTTGCGTAGTCTTTCCCATGTCGCTCCCACTCACCAGGTGGACAGCCAAACTTCAGATCACAGGGCAGCCGGAGTTCACGACCCATGATGATCCTTGCTGGGGCTACGCCGGTCGATTCTTGAACTGCAGATAGGTATGCCAAAATAAACAGATAGAGATCCCTCCAATCTGTGCCATCTAGATTCTTTAACAGTCTCTTCAGGATGTCGTCGACAAGAACCATTGAGTCCCCAAGAGCCCAGTAGGATTTGACAGTGGTAGAAAATCGCGCGAATTCCTGCCAAGTTGGTCGTTGGCCAGCTAGCTTCCATCCGATGATGATCATCAGAACTGGATCATTCTCTTGGTCCTCACGTAGCGCCTAATAGACTGCCAGGAATCATCCACGACAATTGTCTTGCGAACGCTCGCTTTCTCTTCTGCGGCTCTGTGACATAACTCCGCGGTCTCCTGGACAAGACATCAAAGTTTTTTGAGGCTTGATCTGGCTTGATTTTCCGTGATTTTCGATGCGAAAGAAGGTGCCCATATATCTCTCTCTTACAGTGGCTACAAATATGCTCAGGTTTTCCACAATTACAGCACCGCAGCTCCCTTGGCTTCGAGGTCTGTACATCTTTGATAATCCTTCTTACAGTTGCTTCGACGGTGCTCTTTTTTGCGGGATACTGTTCCTTCATCCTTTTCTCGAGCACTGGAAGCTTGTCGAACTGCTCCGCCGCTTCGAGTTCCAAGGCTTTGGTCAGTGCATCGGGTGGATGAAGAATCAGGGACATCCTTATCTCCTGATCTCGAAGTCCATCCAAAAATACCTGAACTGCAAGTATCTCCATAACATTCTTTGGCGTGGTTGGATAAGCCAGTCGTGCAAGGTGAGTTAGATCCGCTGGAAACTCCTGCATGCTATCGTTGATCTTCTGAGGGCGGTTCTTCAGCTGAGAGCGTGCTCTGAGTGAGTCAGCCCATATCGTAGCTCTAGATGCTTGACTTATACATCGTATTTCTCCTGACCATAGGTGTTTAGCTTCTGCATGATTTCTGTTGCCTCTCCAAGAAGTGCCAGAAATAGAGCTAGGGCTTTTTCGGTTCCAGTCCATCTTTGCTGCTGCCTCGAACTGGCGATGGGAATTGTTCCAGGAAAGCTTTGTGGGGCTTTCGCATGTGTATTCAGATGGTATCAGCTTTTATCTTTGCACTCGTACCTTGGCTTCCGATTGTTACCTCTGGTTGTTCAATGATAGTTTATACTTTCCTTTTCACTTTTTCCATTTATCATCTTCCAGAGTCCTCACTAGCTGTTTCTTCAAATCGCTTCTCGAAGTTTCGAATTTCTTCTGCTGTGGTCCGCTTCATATAGAAAGATGGTTCGTTACACTCGTCACAGTACGAGTTACAGTATGAACAATCATTTGTGTAGTTTGAGAAAAAAATTAGTTTTGAACACAATATTCTTGTTCCCCGAACGTCGAATTTTTACTTCCGAACGAGGATTTTTGTGTCCCGCGAACGACAAAATTTGTAGACGCATGCATTCCAATCCCGAACTAGTTCAGATTTTTTTCCGCGAACAAAGCGAATTGAATATTTTTTTGCTAAATTCATAAAAAGTAATAAATTCAACATCTGAAGCAGACTAAAGCCAAAGATCAAAAATGATAAGATGCGCCAGTGAGGCAAGGCGAATAAAATCGAAGAAAGACAAAACTCCCTCCCTGTTAAAGGGAAAATCGGAAATAGTCGGGCTGTACTGGGAAAATACGTTAGTTGAAAGAACATTGACATGAGTTCCCTGAACTCATCGTTTCCGTTGTTAATATAAATAATCAAGTACCAAACTACTTGACAAAAAAAACGGTACAACCGAAACTTTCGCTTATGTTTGAACACTCAGAACTCGGTTTTTGCGGATGGTTCAAAACATTTATTTCCCCAAAAACTTCTTTTATACAGGGTGGTAAAAAAAAGTACTGTGAATACTGTTGTACTGTCTCACCCTTTCTGATCAATAAGAATTTGAAGTATTGCGGGATGAGGGCAGACAAATAAAAGCACGTCTCGTGGCGAATGGCCACTTTTTCGACGGTCTATAATTGATAAAAAGAGAGTCCAGAATTAAAAACCAAAAGAGTGCATCTAAAATGACAAGTGACACTCACATTAACATTAGCCTATAATAAACACGAACAAACGAGGACAAAGAACTTGTTCACCTATACATCAACGATCAAAGATTTTTTGTCTAACCAATAAAAACTAGGCGGTTCTTAAACCTATCATAGCTACTATTGGTTCAAGAACCTTCAGTAGAACACTCCATCCGCATAAACCGCAAAGAAATGCTCTGCATCGTGGTGCAAACCGCATATTTTTCCATCGATTCGTTTAAAAATTATGAGTGCCCAAACATTGGAAATATTGTATCATGATAATTGCCAACTAATATAACAATATGAATGTATGTCTATTCAGCACTATAGACATCGACTATCTCTTACTATTGAGTCAATACATTTATTCATCCGTTGACGAGTATTGTTTCATTCACTAAAATACGAACGAACCAAAGTGATTACATGGCGATCCTGCCAGCTGAAAAAAAACTTGTGATTAGTGAAAATAATTGAACGATCAAACACCACTACTTGTGCCAAATGTGTTGTCACTGAGCTGCAATGTGAAAAAACAAATCCAAGGAGGTGAAAGAAGAAATAATCATAGCTCAAGCAGGCAATAGTGGAGGATCCACGACAACACAAAGCAATGTTGTCTCATTTTTCGAGGTTGTTGGTTTGTTAGCTGCTACCCTTCTTCTGGTTTCTTACAACAGAAATTGGAAGTGAAGCTCGAAGAGCTATGGAAGAGAAAATCGGGAAACAGCTTGAAGATACAAGTTACACAGTTTGGTTCTGTACCACAAAATTATTTCCAAGAAATCTCCAGTGTATCTCTATCAGAAAATAAAATTCAGATCTGATGAACACAACTTAGAACTTAGAAACAGAAACCTAATATTTGCCCCTGCTCATAACACTGTATTGTTTAAAAGATCATTTACATATCAGGTCTATAAAATGTATAATAAAGTAGCACCAGAGTTTAGTAATTTTTCAAGTTCGAGATTCAAGAAGCTGATAAAAATGAAGATTAATGATTTTGTGTAATTTTGTATTCCATCTTGTTAATCTCAATCTGTTGATCTTTTCTTTTTTAGGTTTATGTGTTGTTGCTTTTTTTGTATATCCAGGTTGAGATAGGAAGAAATATCTTCAACTCCGCCTTGTGTAAATAGTGTTTAATTTGCGATAAAGACATTTATTATTATTATTATACAGTAAAGACTTTAGAAGAAGAAATCGAGGAAGTGCGAAGGCAAGTTGCAGCGATCATCAACCATCCAGAAGTCACTATCGGGAGCCACGGTGCAAGTGCCAAGATAGAAGCTGATACCATCAGAATCCACATGAAAGCACCACAGTTTGATGACAAGCTATCCTGGAATAACTACCATCGCCAGTTCGAGGCAGCCGCAAGGGCAAATGGATGGACTGGACCGGAAAAAGCCCTGGCATTGACTCTGGCACTTCGTCGGGAGGCTACTGACATTCGGCAGACGCTGAATACCCAGGAGCAGGAGGACTATGATGTACTAGTTAAGCACCTGGAACTGCGATATGGGCAGACTCACTTGGAGCACGTCTACCACTCCCAGTTGAAAAATCGTAGTCAGAAGACCAACAAGTCCCTTCAGCTTTATTTGTTCAAAATAAACTGATGTGTTTGAATAGTTTTCCTCGTTTGTTTGACCAATATAAGTTTGATTCAAATAAGTTAACTTTGAGAAAAATAAATATAGTTTGGATGATTTTGTTACACTCAAATCAAATAAAAATTTGTTTGAAAATAGGTACAAAATCCTAATTACTATAATATGCAAGCGTCCATCAGTTATTACAGTTACTTTGAACCAAATTAATATAGATTTGACCTAATCTATCAATTCGTCTATAAAATAAATAATAATTTTATTATTATCATAATTTCATAATTAATATAAAATGATAAAATGAATGGCGTCATTTGAATAATTTTATAAAACCATGCATCTTGTTATATTCGTTCCTATTTTATCATTTGAAAGATTACCCAGTGTGATTAGATCAAATAAATAAGTTTTCACGGTAAAGCACGTTTACTTGATTCAAATAAATAGTATTTTGAACCAGAATCACCGTTATTCATAATTAAATAAATAATATTTTGATCCAAAATCGCTTCAATACGTTTATCTTTGTAGGTATTTACTTGGAAAATGTGATTCTTCAAAATAAAACAAAAAAAAACTTAAAATTGCCCTTAACACAGCAAGTCGTGAATTGAAAATGTATCTAGGTATCGGATCTAGGTAGATCGTATCTACAAAATGTCGGATTATAAACTACCCAAAGGTTTTTCCTAAACCTTTCGATTCTGGAATCAAAAATATTTTGAAATCCAAATTTGATCTGTCAAGTTTTTATATTATATAGGCGTGGATTGAGAAAACCAGTCTCAATCAATGGTATCTATATAGCTTCCAAGATGTTCTAAGTATTACACGAGTGGAGGTCACGTAAAGAACGCATTTATTTTGGGTTTTTTTCTACATCAAGTGAGGAAAGTACCATTTTATAATAAGACTATATTGGGATATTTCTTATGGAAGCAATTCTCCAAACTTTAGTAACTCAACAAAAGCCTGTTAGGTGGCGCAAAGCTGCACTTTTATACAAAAATGAAAAAGCCCTCTGTTGACGATTATCGGCATTTCGTTCCTACAGAATACTACAGATTTTTTTTTTAAGGAGGCGTGGTATAACGTCGAAGAAGAAAGTCGCAGAACAACATGATAATGGTACGTTATTCTCGGATTCAAACCATCAAACTGGTAAGGGGTCGGCCCAAATTTTTCAGAATGCTTTTTATGCTATGATGCTATTCTCCGGAATATTTCTTGGAATGCAATATGGAAATTAAATAATTTCAGGTAGCGCCAGTTTTGCATATCGTTTTTTTTATTTAGGTACCTGATTGGAATAATATGTATATTTTTGTATGTATCGGAAACTATTGAAATAAATTATTTTAATACAATTATTATTACTCAAACTATTTACCAGATTTTGTTGGGTATTCCGCCACATTCCATCAAAAACTTCACACCAAATTACTTATCTGGAAATCTAATAACATTTATTCAACAAGTAGTGATTGTTCACTTGAAAAATTAATCAAACCAGTGCTTATACAGGGTCTTTCTTTTAAAAGTAATAGAGATACGCTCATAAAAATTCTCACACAAAGGTTCTCGACCATGAACTACTTTTTTAAAATACTGGTAGTTTTCTTTAACTTCCGGTTATACCGAAAGTAGCTACCAACTTCCTTACTTTAAATTAATACCCAAATTTTTATTTCACATTTAGATTCCTTTTTGAAAATTAAGGTCAGTTTACTGAATAATATATATGGCCTTCTTTGACCATTATGGAAATAGTTGCATTTTAAGAAAAAAAATGAGAGTTAACCTGGGTGCTTTGAGGCTCTGTATCTCAGAGACTATTTGACGTAAAAAAATTAAATTTTGGGGTTACCTATCAAAAATGCTGGTATTTCAAATGATCTTGATCATTCTTTACTCTACAGGGTCTTGGCAAATTATGACAAACAAAAAACTTAAGTTTTCCCAAAAAAACTCGGGTTTTCTATATGGAATGTCCCATTTTTCATTTCAGATGTTACAAAATTTTCGTTCGATTGACACTACATTGTCTTATACTTAAAATTGATAGTTTTGAAGTTATTCAGATTTTCAAATTACTTTATTGAAAAAAAATTGAATAACATGATATCACTAGCTGTAGGACAATGTAGTATCAAACGAAAGAAAATTTTATCCATAATCAAATCTTTTGTTTTTTTTATGTAGAGCAGAATGTCATGTCTATCGAATGAAGAGTTTGTCTAAAATTATTATCTGAATCAGAACAAGAACTATTCCGTTTGAAAAACCGGAGTTTTTTCAAAAAGACTTTTTTTTATAATTCATATTGTTTTACGTCCAATAGTCTCCGAGATACAAAGCGTCAAAGTACCCACCTTAACTGTATTTTTTTTTCTTAAAATGCAAATATTTCCAGATCGTTGAGAGATGGCCATTAGATGTCATTTGATAAACTGATCTCAATATTTAAACAGAGATATAAATAATATTATAGTCTATTTAAAATTGATAGTTTTCAAGTTATTTGCATTTTTTTCAATGGATTAATTTTAAAATGAAAATAACTAAAAACTATCAATTTAAGGTATGTGACAATGTAGTGTCAATCGAAAGAAAATTTTGTCAAGAATCCATATCTGAATTGAAAAATGGTATTCCATTTGAAAAACCCGAGTTTTTTTTGGAAAAACCGAAGTTTTTTGTTTTTCTTAAATTGTCAAGACATTGTAGATTATTGTTTAAATTGATCAAGGCTATTTGGATGACCAGCATTTTTTATAGAAACCTCCAAAATTTTATTGTTTTACGTCTAATAGTCTCTGAGATACGAAGCTTCAAATTACCCCACTTACCTAACTCATTTTTTTTCTTAAAATGCAAATATCTCCAAAATGGTCAAAGATGGCTATGTTATTATTGGATAAACTGTCCTTAATTTTCAAAAAGGAATTTAAATGTGAAATAAAAAATGAGGGTATACATTTAAAATAAGGAAGTTGGTATCTACTTCCGGTATAAAAGGAAGTGATAGAAAACTGCCACTATTTTGAAAAAAGAGTGTGAATTTGTCTAAGCGTATCACTATTACTTTCCGATATAAGGCCCTTTAGAAAAAAGACCCTGTATAGGTACTTTCTAATGTATATATGGAAATTAATGAATGTGTTTCAAAGTGAAGTGTAAAGGTACTTGATCTTTATTTGTTACCGAAAATTATGAAATGGTAATGGGTTCTTTTGCAAGTAATAAAGAATGAAGATCAGGTATACAGTACGTAACCGTAACCTGGACCCAATGACATAATATGGTTCCAAGTTACGGAGACTTGGAAAACTTTTCTATTATTATAGTCTATAGAAAACAAGTTATTCTTCATAAAAAGTTCTACATTCTACATGTTCATGTCTGAAACACAATCATGTGGTAACATGTTTTTTAGTCGTATACGAGGCTTATTGGAAAATAATTATGTATTTTGCTCAAGAGTAAAGAACCTTTATTTTTGACAAAATGAAAGGTTGTTTCCAAAAAAAGTTGATCGAAACTAAGAACCATGCACGTTTAAATACGCAATGCAATGGACGATTTGTAAAAATTTCCAAATGACTTGATAATTTATATACGTATTCTGCCCAACATTTGACGATTGTCACCAAAAAAAATGTAAAAAAAAATGAAAAAGACCACGCGAATTTCCCTACATGATCAAAAAAGGGGCGGTGCTGAAGCAATCCTCTCTCTGCTCTCTCTCACTCTCTCCTTCCCATTGCAGTCCTATACGCCAGGTAAATACTTGTACTTGATAGATCGTGTGATATCAGCAAAGAGTATTTATCTAACGCATGATAGTTATAGGTGTAATCTTCTAAATTTTTCTCGCCTGACCTAATCTCAACATAATGCGATAGTACCATAGATAAGTATTTTATGAATACTCTTGGATATAAGCGTGACTATTGGAGCAAATTGGAGGTTGGCTGGGGGTCTTTAATTGGTGATAACTACATTAGTATAGAGAGTGTGGCCACCTTCTATTGTTTTTTTTTTAAACATTGATGGCATCAGTAGTTAATAATCCTGATATTTTCCATATTTCCATAAAAATAGCCAATTGTCCATTAGAGTCATTACACCCATTTAAATTGAAAACATTATTTGTATGTATTTTCTCATTGGCAATATTAAATATGCACTCATCACGTGTTCAAATTGCAAAATTGTTAGACAAAATAAAAAAATCACAAGAGCTAAATATTCATTCATAATAGAAATAATTGTGGATGGGTGTACCTAATTGCATATTTGAACGTGGTCTTTATAGTTCTGATCAACTTTTTTCAATAATAATTTCTGATTTTGTCTATAAGAACAGGGTGTTTTATAATTGCGTACTTCAAATTTGAGGGCGTATTCCTGAGCTAATTTCATGAAAAAAAGTTCATTTGAACGTGGGATCGAAAATGCATGGTTTTCAAGAGACATGGAGTTAAACTTTTAAAAAAATGGGTGTTTTACGAATGTTACAAATATCCTTGAACCGATTTTATTATTTGACAGATCAATTTTTTGTAATGAAAGCCTAATGTAGCCTTAGCTAGATAGAAATTATAAAGACCAGTGCCCGACGGCCATCTTACCGAATATTTTTGGTAAATTAAACATACGAGAATACAAATTTTTTACCTCTTAGAGTTTTTTCGTATCTGGCCTGGTTGTCAAAAACAAAAAAAACTTTTGAACTTCGCAAATTATTGTTATACTTTCTTTACACGGGTAAAGTATTCTACAACAAATGAAACGAGGCCAGATACAAAGAAGAACTATGGGACAAAGAGGCTGTATTTTTGGTTGAGTCATTCAAGAAAAAAATGAAAATCACAATAATGTCAGTTGCGTAAATTTTTTGCAAGTTCAACACCCTATATCTCAAATCAATGCACTTATCCGGACCTAAGTTTATATTTTTTTTCGTGAAATCAGGAAACACTCTGTATACTCCACAGAATGTTTTAAAGTTAGATCAGGACGTTGCACCTAATGCATATCGAATCACCATAGTTTGACACCAACATTTTTAAATATTCTGTGGGGTAAAGAATTTAAAAACATGATGTTTTTCCAAATTATTGTAGCTTGATTCATTGTAAACATTTTAAAAAACAAAAGGGGAATCAACAAATCAACGAATATACTCTCTGCACCTCACTTTGCAAACTAAATATTTCTTGCACAAATATTTAAGGTACCTAACTAAAGAATTTTACAATAATTATTATAAAATGTATAAAAAGGTGGCTAAACCCGGGAAAAGCCAACGGGCTAGACGTTTTCTTGAATGGCGCTACTTTTTATTGGTGAATGCTGAGGGTGAATGGGTCGTAAATCACCATCATTCGGATTAGGCTAGCATCGCTCTACCAGATAAGCCACTGCAGCTTGGCTTGGGATCATGATCGAGATTGCTGCGAATGTTGATTTTTGAGTTTATTTTTATGAGGTGATGCGAATTCCAAATCTAAGCAGAAAAAGAAATTTGAATGAGAATAAAAAATATAAATGGATACAAAGCCTTACCAGTTTCGCATCCGTCTTATTGTATCTCTTGAGTGGATGAAACAGAAACGATTTCATATGTTTGATCTGAGTCTTTATCGTATGACTGTTTACATTCACTTTCACTATTTTCATCACCCATTTCATTTCATTTGATAAGATAATATAAGATATATTTGATAAGATTCCTTTTTGTTCGTTTATCTTTATTATAAGCCAGGTTTTAAGACATGGACACGAAATAAGCTCCCCACCCTATTCTACACTACGCTGCACTTGTCACACCTCTTCTTGACCTGGGGTGGCGAGTGCAGTGATAGGCAACCTACCCTAATATAACAAACACTCTACACTACTTGCACAAACAGCATAACAAACGCCGCATGGTAGAAAAGTGCAGTTTCGTGTGCACTAGTGGAGGATAACAGACACACCTAATATGAATACCATAGTGACACGTAACTATTGTACCTATTTATTTTGAAGATTTACTTGGTTCAAAAGTTTTTTTGCCAAAATGGAGATTTTTTATTTAAAAGAACGCGATATTGTGAAGTGCTACTGTTTGTTGAATGCTTTCCTGCGGTTTCGTCAAAGTATTTGACGTTGACCAGTATGTCGTAGATTGATCGCTCTATACGTGACATTTGTCAAATTGATTAGAACCACCCTCGTCCAGACATACGTGAAATTTTTGTAAATGTGTACGAGAGAGACAGAAGATTATGACGTAAGTGCAGAAAAGCGTTGAACAAACAGTACATAAAATGCAATAAAAATGATCTGCTGAGAATTTTTTTACAGACATTTTGAACATCGTCAGCCATAATTGTCAACTTTGAAGAGGCTTTATTATGATAACTTGGGAATCAATGGTTTTACGAACCAAAATGATGAAAATAGTTTTAGACTAAATGAAGCTGCAGGGATGAATGTTTCGGCCATAATTGTAATTGAAAATCCCAGAATCTGCTCCAGAGAAATGCTGAAGAGGCTGGTACTTCTCAGCGTTGAGAGTGCCAAAGAAACATCAATACCACCCTTTCAATTTACCAGTGTCTAAGAAAGGGAACCGTACCATCAGTGCTTTGTTTAATCTATTATTCTTTTTCCATAGGTAACTGGATTTCCTAGGTGAATAAAAACAAACAAAAAACGCCCATAAACTTTATTTTCAAAAGTAACCCTATAATGATATATCGTTAGAATCGCAAAAAAATCTCTAAGTATTTAATATTGGAGAAATTTAACATGTTTTCCATAGTAAAAAAAAACATAACACTGGTTTTGTTGCAAGTTTTACGCTTACTGAAAATTAAAAGACAATTTTTAACCACCAGCTCTAGTTATTGATAAAAGACGGGAAGATTTCTTTAAAAAAACATCAAAATATAGAGTCAAAATACATTATTATACAAAAGTAATTTGAACAAAGCCTATTAGCAGATTGCAAGCTGAGATAAATCCACTTGGACCGATTTTTATGGTTGATTCCGGTAATATTCACGGCACAAAAATAACTGTCATTCAGTGTAGAATTTCCTAAAAGTTTTGTATTCAACATTTTCTCCCACAATTATAACTCGCGGAGCTAGTGCTTTTTTGAAATATCTTTTGACAACTGTCGTATTTTTCAAAAACTGAAATGGTTCTGAGTAGAGCTTACAAAACTGCAAATCTTTGCATTTAAACTTTCTCGTATCTACTATAGTTTCCAACATTCCTGTACTAAACCAGAGCTGTCGCAATTACTTTTAAAATGTTATTCAATTTACCTTGAGTATGACAAGTAAGTAATTCCATTACCAATTACGACTAAAAGTAATTGATTCTTCACGAAATTATCGTTCCTATTCTAATAATTGGTTTTAATTCGATTACTTTTATAAGTGATTGAATTATTTTTTGATAATTGAATTTTTTGGATAAACTGAACAAGATGTGCATCGGGGGAACAGCTCTCAAATGGATCGCCTCGTATCTGGACAAGCGAATGCAGAGGGTCAAATTTAACAACGTTTTATCAGAAAAGAAGGAAATCATCATTGGAGTACCACAGGGGACAGTGTTGGGACCGCTTTTGTTCTTACTCTACATCAATGACATTTTCCAACATGCGTGAAGTAATGCAGAATGAAACTCTTTGCAGATGACACCATGTTATATATATGTGGGTCAAATGTACAAACAATGTTGGAAGATTTGAACAAAGATCTGAAAACTCTGGAGGAATGGCTAGGTTATAATTGCATGCAACATTAAAAAATGCAAATTCATCATTTTTGGGACACCCACACAAATCAAAAAACTTGAAGAAGACCAGATCTCCGTATCATTAAATGGGGAAGCTGTTGAACGAGTGAAAGTGATCAAGTATTTGGGCGTCATGCTTGACCAGAACCTTTCTTTCAATCAACACGTTGATAACATATGCGGGAAAATGTCTAAAAAGATATTTTTCTTACAACGGATTGGAAAACACCTGACGTTATACATGAAGCTGCTCCTTTACAAATCAATGATTGCCCCGCACCTCGAGTATTCTTCAACCATGCTGCTGAATCAACCTCAGAAGAAGATTTTCCAAATTCAGAATGATCAAGATCGCGCTTTACGAGTGATTTTAAGTGCTAGTCGTTATACACCTGTGATATATATGTTGAAAGGTCTTAGTCTTCTGAATGTCCAACAATTGATACTTTATAAAAGTGTCATCGTTGTGTACAAAATGAAATATGGACTTTTACCGGAATATTTGTGTAGAGAGTTGGTTTATGTAAATGATATCAGCAGCTATGGAACTCGAAATAGAGGTGATTTTTATGTTCGGGGATTCAGATTATCAAAGACACAATCGAGTCTGTTCTATCAAGGTCTTATCAAATTTAATAAATTGACACCTGAATTAAAAAACACAGAAAATTTTCAATATTTCAAAAGAGCTCTGAGGGAATATGTATCGAAAACATTTTAAATATTTTTATTGATGTACTTTTTTTTGCTATACACCTTTTTTGTACTAATTGCATCATTTACCAATTTGTTGTTTTTATTTATTTTTTTTTCAAATCTTTGACATGCGATTGTTTATTTTTAGTGATAGCACACATGTATACGTACCTATGTCATATTTGCATTTTTTATACGTTAGTTTTATTAATTAGGGTTTAACTTTAGCGTTGACTTTTATTATTGTATTTTGATAGCTATTTTATTGCAAATAAACGCTATTTTATTTTTTTATTCTATTTTACTTTTTTAGTACTTGAATTACCTAAAAAGTGATTGAAATACTCAAATCCTGAGTGAATTACATTTGAGTAATTTGATAAAAATATGAAGCAAAAAATAAATAATAATTAGTGTCGGTGTGTTCCTTGTGCTATCCAACAAAAAATGAATATTATGTACAACAGTTAAACATACATCGTATTTTGTAATTAGGAGAGAAGACACCCAAACTAGCATGGGGATACTTTGACCTGCGGCGGGCTACTTTGATCAGCTTTGACTCCCACGTATTTGCCTAATTTTGAAGGTTTTTTGAAATTTTTCGAAAATGAAAAAAAAAAACTATAAAATAAATAGAAGATTAAAAAAAAAACTTGACTGTCAAAGTTACCCAGCAGGTTAAAGTATCCCCATGTGTTTCTTTTTATTTTAATATTCGTTTTTCATTTGCAAAATTGCGTAATTCGTCATTTAAAGAGTTTTTGGTGATACACTTTCATAATATCTTCAAAAAATCAAAGTAGGTGTAGGGTTTTGACATTTTGCATTCTAACTCACTTTTTTATTCGGAACAACTTTGTTCAAAAACATTTTGTCGTATATCTTTCTATAGTAGAAGCATTTTACTATAGTGAGAAAAATAGTTTCTAGGTTAATTTCCAAGACATACTTGATTTTTCGAAACTAAAATCATGACACATATTAGTTTCTATTCCAGAAGATTAAATTTCAATTCAATTTTTTTTGTCGTTTTCACCTATTCATTCCTTTTTTTAGGTCAGTGGTCGATCTGGGGACACATTGTATACCTGTTGGTATTTTGTCCTAAGAAAAGTAATATAGTAAATCTTCTTCTAAAGTAGTTAATTGAATTATTGTGAAAGTCAAGTAATTCAATAATTATTCTTAAAGTAATTCAATTACGTTTTAAAGTAGTTGAACTACTCTGAAAATAATTTAATTACTTCTCAAGTAATCAGATTACCCAGACCAATTCCTAATTACAATAACTCTATCTCAGTAAATAAAAAAAACAATTACAATTACTTCTGTCAAAAAGTAATTTAATCAAAGTAGTTCAATTACCAAAAAGTAATTAGATTACATTTTTCAATAATTGTAATTCAATTTCCGACAGCTCTATACTAAAAATAAAAGAACTCACCCATAGATAGGTACAGTGGAAAGCATTTGAATTCGCACACAATATTTTAAACAACCCTCGTAAAATGCCAAACTTAATCATAGCCTAGTTTACACCGATAACTCGTTTAGTTCGGTCCGATAGGACCAAGTGGGTGGGGATAGTACGGTAGGACCAATGATTGCTTCTCGCCCGTTTACATCGTCTTGCAACGCCTAAACTAAATGAGTACGCGCGCAATTCGTCAAATGTCAAAAACAAGTCGGAATTATTGATCAACACAATTCGTAACCAAAAAAAACATAAGTAAGTACGCTCAGATTGCCTTAGAAACTCAGAACCAACACAATTCACAATAATAACAATCAACATAACCTCATAATTTTGATCCAGATCGAACCAAATCCAGTTCGGTACACCTGCTGGCGAATACCGAAGCAAGAGTGGACCAGCTTAGTCCGCAACTGTTTACACCATTCGAACCAAATATTTGGTTCTGCATATAGTTCGAATTTAGTCGGTGTAAACTAGGCTATTAACACATCACTTTTGTCAAAATGCAAGTCATAAGTAAACAAAAAAGCTGATTTTTGGTTTTGGGAATGATTATTTCAGCTTAGTTTAAATAATCTCAATACAACAAGATGCATGGTTTCTCAAATATATTATCCAGTGATGCGAAGGGCGAAGGGCAATTGAATTATTGGCTAGTATGTAAGATATCTATGTAGAAAAGAAGATATAAGAAGGTAATAAAAAATACATTAATTGCTTCTGTTTTATATCGGATTACTAAATATGTATCACCTCAAACAAATCCCAGCGCAGATACTACACAATACTCACCGTGGTGGCTTGATAGTTTTTGTTATCCATGCATGGTTTAAAACCAAAAATCATCGAAGTAAACAAACGACACGTGATCAGAGGCAGTGAAACGTTTTAGCAGATCACATGTGTGTTGCTTCATTTCACCTATGCATATTACGAGGGTTGTCAAAAAATAACTGTGTCTGCGAATACATATGCTTTCCAGTGTACCTACCAATTATTTTGAACAGATTCTTTGAAGCTTCAAAACTTGCATAAAAGAACTTTTTTGATAACTCCTGTTTATTCCGATATAATCGTCCATTCTGGTGATTTTTCCTAACCACGTATATTCATTTTCCAAGAATATGTTACAAATAATAAATAAAATGTGACAAAAGTTAAAAGAGTTTAACTGATAATAATCTAAACGTAATAAAACATCTTTGTGGTCTCTAAATGCTCAAACTCATTTAGTTATTACACGATTCACAGGTTTTCAACTTTTTTGACAGTTCTTTCAAATTTCAAAAACCATTCCTGGATCAATATCCATATAATATCAATAATAATCAATATTAAAAGCATTTTTACCAGAATTTTTCGTACACCTTATTTAATTTTATAAATCCATGGAAATGTGTAGTTTCTTCTAACCAGAGAACAACTTTGAAGTCTGGACCTACCTACTCATTTTGTCAGAACGTTTCTCTACTTTGTTAAAGAATCATCTGCTAAAAAAATATCTAGTTGAAAGTTGTCTACTTAGGTACGGCAACATTGTAATCATATGGGAGCTACATCCAGTCGTTTAT
Organism: Orchestes rusci; assembly: GCA_958502075.1. Lineage (NCBI taxonomy): Eukaryota > Metazoa > Arthropoda > Insecta > Coleoptera > Curculionidae > Orchestes > Orchestes rusci. Next base: position 58,315,937 of record OY293303.1, on the reverse strand, counting down.
TGCAAACGCTAGCTACATTCAACCGCGGCTGATATCAGCTGTGTCCAAGGTTTCTATATAAGAGGTTGCCTCACTTTTACGGTCATGACGTCATTTGTGTCAACTGTAGCGCCACTGCGGCCATTTCTCGAACCATTCCATCATAAAATCAAGAATGTCGTTCATTAATATCATTAACTCACTATTTATTTCCAGGTAGACGAGAGATTTTTTGCTGTCGATGGTTTTTCTTTTGTGAAACCATCCATTTACGTTTTGAAAACTGTTTATAAGTGTCTTATCCTTGGATTTGTCTATCAAATATAGTGTTTTGAAGGTAGGTGTGTCTAGAAATGATCATAATAGAGTTTGTTTACATGTGTTCAACTGTTTATTCTATTCTACCTAAATTTAGCTTTCTTCATATTTCAATAGTAGATTTCTCAATATATTTAGGCAGGACTAATATAAAACAATAGTTAAAAAGTTGTGGAAATCTGAGGGTTGATGTTTTGAAAATACATATAGAAAATACTCACATTTGGAACAGTATTTTCGCTTCCTTGACCAATAATATACAATAATAATGTCCCAAAAGATAATTTTACACCTCTATTAATATTTTATTTCGATTTCAATGATAAAATTTGCAAGAAATTCAACGTTTTATCAATCATTGATCGAATGACACATGACACGACATGATGCAGTCCGATTCAATTGCATGACAGGAATGACACTCAAATGTCAGAACGCGGACTATTTCAGACCGCTATCCACAAATGACGTCATATTTCCCCCCTTCCGTCTTTACCACAGGCGAAGTGAGGCAACCTCTTGTATACTGATCTTGAGCTGTGTAAGTCTGTTACAATCTACTCGTGGCTGGATGTAGCTCCCGTCATCGATTTTTAAAATCAGAGGCTCCCATGCACTAACCACAGTGTTGCCGTATCTCTGTCTGTAAAAGTAGATCGGTGGGTTGCTCGGATTTTTAGGGAGGGTGGGGAGCAGGCTGATTGTTTATGTTTATGGTTATTTTGATGTTTCAAATTTGTGTCTTGCATCTTGCACTTACATCTCATCAGAATATTCATAAATACAATTAAATACCTAGCCTCCTTTCGCGATACCATTCCGTTTTGATCATAGGTCTATAATGGATAGTAAAATATAATTGTGCTGTTTGTGAAAAATCATTTTTAACCAATGAAAACCTGAACCGACATTGCAAAAATCATTTATAGACGAAAATACTGAAGCATCCTCAGGCGAGTATTGTGCCGTGACTACTTCACCACAAGACTGGCAATAAAAAACACATTTCAGGATATTTTTTTGTGTGAAACATATGGGACTTTTTTTTAATTAATTGCAGATCCAAAATTTGAATACCATCAAAAGTTGGTGTATGTTCTATATGTTCTATCCACTTATTAGTTGCAATAAGAACGGTTGCAGATCAAACATCATATACGTGGGTGGGTCAAAAAATATAGAAATGGATGAAGCATAGACTAATAGTACTATTGGCGATTCAAAGAGTCAGCGGAGCGGCCTCTGGCGTTTTGTGCTCGAACTTTCGAGAGCGTGATAGACATCAGCTGTCTCCATGCTGTTTCTATTGGGATCGTGATAACTTGAAGATATATTCCCGATTTTGTTATTATTTATGAGAAGATTTTGATAAACCACGTTGTTAAATGATTATAGTGTGCTAATTGAATGGTATTTTTCGGGTTTTGTTGTTATTGTTGGAATCATAAACTTATCGGCATCAGTCTGAAGGGTGTCGATATCAAAAAGCCTCAAGTGTAGTGGCTTTTAGCCAACAAAATAGACGATTATAGTGCATAGATCAAAGGTATCTATGTTTATTAAATGTATATATTTCATTGATTGAGAAATCCCACCGATATTGGTGATAAAAATCATCATTTACAATGGAAGATCATACGAATGCTCGCCGATATCCGAAGAAAGTTCGTAATAGGCATAATTGTCGCGTACCTCACTGCAATGAGAAGACAATCATCTGCATAATTTTCCAAAGGACCCACGTCGTAAAAAAACTTGATCGAATCCCGATACACACTAAATTTTCCACAGCTAATCTTCCTTCACGAAGAGGCCGGTCAAATCCATTCAGAGCGTCCACGAAATGTTCCAGTTCATTAAAGGCACCATTCCTCAATTGACAACACTCTGCCGATACGAAACACTCGACTGATACGAACAACAAATATAAATTCAGGCGCGAAAACCTTATACGGGCTATGAGTAAAATGCTGTTGTCACGCTCTCGAAAGTTCTCGCGCGTTCCGCTGTGGCGCTGCTTGAGCTGTTTGAATCGCCAATATGAGGATGTTTCAAGGTAGTTAAATTGTCAAAAATATCAATAGAATGGGTATAATGTCAGTAGTTGAGGTTGAATGTATTCCTTCCACCTTCCAATTCTGATATTCACGAGGCGGTTAGTGCGGGCACATATATCTCAAAAGCATATAGATTAAAGTAGATGCAAGTAGGTAGGACACTTGAGTTCCATTAGATATTTTAGATATCAAGTTAACAATCAAAAATGTAATAATATACTGCCAGTTTTTCCGCATAAAAAAAAATGAGGTTGAGGTATATAGTCAATGATGGACTTCATCCTGTTTAAAACTACCTGATCTGAATGCAAATCACGTACAACGAAAACCATGCATGGGCATTATCCTTTATCTTTTATAACTTTTGATCAGATTTACAGTGACTATAGAAGTAGGTACTTGTATTCCAAAAAAATATTTTATGAACTGTCCACTTTTTGTAAATGCAATACCTATATAATATTGCTTCGTAGGTTACTTGAAAAAAAATATGTAGAAGTATAGATCACATTGATATTATACTTGACTTGGGGCCGATATTTCAATGTCAACTTGAGTGACATTTTAGTTTACTTAAAGTTGATGTGAATTTCAAAATTAGCCATCCAAAGTTCCGTTTAATTGCGCCATTCCTTTCATTTAGCTAAGGATCTAATTTAAGTATCGCAATATGAACACGGCAATCACGGGAGACAAATTCAAGGTCAAAAATAACTTTTAAGTGTAGGTTCCTTAATCTCAGGGCCGAGAGTTCAATGTCCATTTGAGATTAAGGTACTCTTAAAGGTTATTTTGGACCTTGTATTTGTCTGCCGTGTGTTTCGATTGCGACACTTAAATTAGATCCTTAGCTAAATGAAAGGAGTGGCGCAATTGAAAAACGGCACTTTCGGTGACCAATAACTATAAAATTCCATCAACTTTAAGTATACCTTAGCTAAAATGTCACTTCAAGGTGACATTGAAATATCGGCCCTTAGTTTCATTTTTTATTTTCAAGGCAAAATGATTTTGATTTTGAGTGGTTGATCCACACAACGTATGTTACATATTGAATTTTAAATGCATGTTGACGTAGCCCTAATAAGAATCTGTTTTTTTTTTGTACATGTACAGGGTTATTCATTATACTTTGACCCCCACCTACAGCTCTTATTATGAGTGGTAGAAAAAACTTTAAATACAAATGCTTTAGTTTTTTTCCCGTAGTATCTTTTGGTGATAGCGGAAATAGAGAATCGAATTTACAAAGTTGAAAACATCGATTGAAGTTATATTTTTTTTAAATGGAACATCCTGTATATTTGTGGCTAGAATGTTTGATATTTTTCTGATTCAAATTGATCCAAATATATTAATATATGTTATTGGTTTTGGTCCAGCTGTTTCTGCGCTATTCAAGTTCAAAATCTAATGAAAATTACACCACGTTAATTGATCTGATGGATTCTACCGTATCTCAGCAATACCACTCAGAATAAGAGCTGGTGGGGGTCAAAATATAATGAATAACCCTGTACATATAAAATTTTATTGATGCTTTCTGAATTTCAAATCAGTATAGATCTTGCTTGTGAGTGGATTGTAAATCTTGCTGAGAAAGTTGTATGTTTAACGCCCATTTGCATGGTTTCTGGTGATTATGGTAGAGATAGAGACAGACCTAGGTATCAGAATTTGATTCATATAATATAAGTAGACCATTTTTGTCAAAACTGCTTTTAAAAACTTACTTATTAGGTGAACTCGCTGTTCGCCACAAGTCACAACCATACAAATGGGCATATTCTATTCTACAATGATAATTGAATAAAATATAATAATTTATAGGTACAAGTCAGAATAAGAAGGAAAGCTAGAATTCCTCTCCAATCTACGTCATTGGGAAGACGGAAAAAGGCAAGGACGAATACTGAATAATAAACCTAATAAATATATTCCTGAGTTTTATTAATTAATCGTCAAAATATTAAAATAGGTTATTTCTAGAATATAGACTGTAAAAGGAACAGTCTACTGGGTCTGAGTCTGAGTCTACTGGGACTGGGAAAGCCTGATTCAACATAAAAAATTAATAACAGTATCATTAAATGAATGTAGATCTAATATTCCATACCTAATAGTATCTCATCAATGCCAATCAAAAATCCTGAATATTTATGTTCATCAATCAATTGAAATAATAATTACCTATACCTTTCATTATATTTATTAATAGTGATTTTTATTATACAGGGTGTAACAGAGTAAGTGTTACAACGTAAAACTGTAGATTCGTTATCAAAAAAAAAGATTTTTCCTAAACGAAAATTTTCCGCGGGCTTTCTTTTTCGAGATACAGAATGTCTTATATTTACGCCACTGGTTATTTTTCTTCAATCAATTTTTCAATAAAATGATACGTACTAGTAAGCTTCGACACTGTACCAAATCTGATAAAAATATTCCAAGTGGTTTAGAAGTAATTGAAGTACAAACTTTTTTTTTTCATAACTTTGACACCCTTTATATCCAAAACGAAAGCCCGCTGAAAATTTCCGTTGAGTAAAAATCTTTTTCTCTATTAATAACGAATCTACAATTTCACGTTGTAACACTTACTCTGTTACACCCTGTATATGTATATGCATCTCGTCAAAAAATTATTGAAATGTTTTATCATATCATTTTAAATACGTCAGATTGAAAATGATATGGGTGAGTATAGAAAATTAATTTAACTTTTTTCAAGTATCATGAAAATACTACTCATCTAGAATGATACGAACACAAATAGATTATTCAGACTGAACATGTCGGTTTGGTTTTGAAAAATCTGTTGTGAAAGTAAAAAAAAAAATATTTCCAGAAACTGTATTTCTCGAGCTTTATCTTGACCCTAATTTATTTTAGGACTAACTCAAACTAACCACCAATATACAGGGTGTTTCATTATTATTACGAAAAAAATCAGTATGACTTTCCCAGTCTAAAAACAAGAAGAAAACTTCCTATTAACACGTATCCGGAAATGCTTCATTACAGAGTGTTGAAGTTTTATTATTGCTTTTCCTTAATAATATTTGAAGCAATGTCGATATTTTGATAAAAATTGGTGTTTAGGGATTTTTTGGCTCTAACTTGTAGAGGGCGCTACCTACAATTATTTTTCCAATTATTAACAGCCATAACTTTTTTGACAAAACAGATTTATTTGTATTTTCTACGCAGCAAAAGTAAACTTGTTAAGAGTCGCTACAGACAACCATTCTCGAGATATTCGGATTTGAAATAATAAATACATATCTGATTTTGAAATAATGGCGGAGGTAAAGTTATAAATTATTTCGTGTGAATGCTATATATCTTTAGTAAAAAGATAAAATTCAACTGATGAGTGATGTGAACAACAATTTTTATTAAAATATTATAAAAAAATGGAGAAAATAAAAAAAAATCAACAACCTGTAGCGTAACGGAGCATATCCGGACACATGTTTATGGAAAGTTTTCTTCTTATTTTTAACAAGGGAGACTCATCCTGATTTTTTTGTCAAAAAAATGCAAGACCTTGCTTGACGATAATCCCAAAATCACGTTTATTTTTTATTTCAAATCCAAATATCTCGAGAATGGTTACACTTAGCGACTTTTAAGAATACTTTTTCTGCGTAAAAATTATGAAGAAATCTGATTTTTTACTTAAAAATATAATACAGGCACGTCCAAAAAAGTTACGGCTGTTAATAATAGGAAAAATAAGTGTATACAAGTTAGAGCCATACTAAGATCAAATTCAAGTTTTGCATGACAAGAAACCCCCCAACACCAATTTTTATCAAAAGATCGACATTGGTGCAAATACTATTCAGGGTTAGGATAGAGTACCAGAACGGTCGATTATCTCAAAATGTACAGGGGCTAGAAAAAAGTGTCTTACACAAAAGTTGTAGGGCTTTTAAAAGTCTACATATCAGTGATAAATTGGAATATACGGCGTCGCGCATAAAGTTGTGGTAGACCAAAGTTGCATTTTTTTAAATGGAACCCCCTGTATATTGATAGATATTTCGATGCTCCTTATATTTTTGAGCAAAATTTGTTATAAACATAATGTTCCTAAATTCAGCCGTTTTCGAGTTATCGCGTTTTATAAATGACATTTTCACATCTTTGACATGCTATAAAACTCAAACGGTATAAGATAGAGAAAAATGGTCTACACTTTCTTATCTCAACTTTTCAAGAGCTATTCTGTCATTTTAATAGAAGGTACTGTCAACTGTCAATTTTTTCCGACACATTTTCACATTTTTTGACAAGAATTTATTTAATGTCATTGGATAGCTTTTGAGATGCAAAAATGTCATTGCCGGGATTTTCTTATCGAGTAGATTATTGTGTGAAAATTTCATAGGATCAAACGCATCCGTGCGGATGACAGACTGTCAAACTAACAAGATAAAGACATTCGTGAAATAAGAACAAAGAAAGCATACTTCAATTTTTATTGTGAAAAATGTTGAAAATGTCCTCCGTTGACCCCCAAACAATGAAATAATCTGTCTGAGAACTCCTGACGGACTTTTTCGGAAATATCGACATAAAAAAAAAACATTTTTAAAAACTAAAAGTTAGGCAGGCTGTCATATCCGCACGGATGCGTTTAATCCTATGAAATTTTCACACAATAATCTACTCGATAAGACCTTTCCAATGATGTGTCACACGACCCCCCTTTCCATTTAAAAAAATGTTTCAAAATGGCGCCCAGCCGCCATCTTGAATACTAAAAGTACGTCAGTGACATCAAAAAGTAGTACCTATTTCGACAGCAATTGAAGTATCCCAAGTTTCAAAATCTCTGTCTATCTGGCGAGTGAGAGAGGATTGCTTTAACACTCTTCCTTCTTCGATTTTGTGGCAAAATTCGCGTTCTCTTTTTTATTTTCATTTTTTTTTTGCTGATCGACCTTTAAATATTGGTTAAAAAACGTATATAGATTTTCAAGTCATTTGAAATGTAGGAGAGGGTGGTACTAACTGAGAAAGTGTACTAGGTGAGAAAACCGGAATAACGCTCTCCCTTTTGCCGACGCGCATGCCTTGTTTACCACTAGTTGTTTGCTACCCACGTGTGAATTTATAGCGATAAAGGTCCACAACCATAAAAGTTATTTCAAAAAAATGGATTTCATCAAATTCAAGTAAGTATACACAATCATTAGGCACTTTTGTGATGCTCCAGTTAATGCATATTTCTTTGATTTATCAACTTAATCTTGAAGATTGGAAAATAATCTAACTTTTGGCGTGCATCGGTAGCGAAAATAACATTTTAGTTTTTTGTTTCGATACATTTTTACATTTGTGTGTTGAAGTACTAAGTAAGACATGTTGCACGGTACAAGGTAAGACAGTTCCTCACTTAGTACCGTATGTTGCTTTATGGTAAAACTTTATTTATAACGATGAAATTCACCCCTGAAAAATACAAACTAGTTGATAAGGCAATGTTAAAAATATCATAAAATGAGATGAATAATAATATTGAAACTTCACAACATAAAGAAAAGGATAATCGGGGTAAATTGAAAGCTGAAAAGCGAACATTAGAAAAAACAATTTTGAAGCGATAGCAGTCAAGAGGATATGAGTGTCCTGAATATGAGGAGCTATCGGAAACAGAGAATTGGACTCGCTAGAAGATTATCAGATGCCCATCTTTTTGAAATCGTTTTGGAATGAAAATGTTTGTTAATTAAATTTCAAAAAGAATTTTCTATGTAGCAAAGGTTATTTAGAAATAAGAAAATGTTTTTGCTGCTCCTTATATCTTCAGAAAGAGTCAAAAAGGGAACAACTCATTTGTTTTCAAACAAGTTCCAGATGAAAGTTAAATTGACCTGACAGACATTTCCGCTATTTTACCCAATCCAGTACCTGGAAGTACAAAAAAGGCTATCAACCATGTATAATTTCGGGATTAATTAAGGTTCCCTGATTGTACGTTTATTAATTGAAGATTTGAATAGAAACTTACATGTGTTTTTACACATCTGTGTATGTATCACTTTACACCCTACCGTGTTTCACCTCGTACTTTTTTTGGTGCTAACTGAGACACCCAGCACTAAGTGATACAGTACAATTTCCATAGCCATTTAAAAACTTTTACATGAAATATTTATCAATTTGAGCTTACAACAATATATTTAATATACTGAAAAAAAAAATAGCTCGCTATTTCAATAACTGAGTTTTTTATTAGTGGAAACATATTTTTTGTCCCACTTAGTACTACCCCAACTAACCCAAAATCATATGCAACCGCCTAACAGGAAAACTTGAACTTTACCAGCCAGCAGAACAAGCCGGATTCCGAAGCGGATACAGTACCATCGATCACCTACAAACACTGCGAACCTTGATCGAAAAGACAAGGGAGTATAATGTCCCCATCCATCTGGCGTTTATCAACTTCCACAAAGCCTTAGAAACGATTGAATCCTGGTCAATATTTGAAGCTCTAGGAAATGCAAGAATAGACTCAAGATACTCCACCTTACTCAAAAATATCTACAAGAATGCGACATTCCACGTCAGGATCAACGAAGAAATAATCACCAAGAAAATAAAAATGTACAGGGGAGTACGCCAGGGTGACACTATCTCTCCAAAACTATTTACTGCAGTTTTGGAGGACGTTTTCAAAAAACTTGAATGGGAATCGGAAGGTATAAAGATTGACGGGGTGTATCTCAATCACCTGCGGTTCGCCGACGATATCGTCCTAATTTCGAGCGACCCAATATGGAGCTGATGGAAATGATGCAACAACTCAACCAAGCAGCCAAAGAAGTCGGACTACGAATGAATATTGGAAAAACGAAGATAATGAGTCAAACAGACCCTTATATAGCGCTGGACAACACTGCTGTCGAATGCGTAAACCAATATACATACCTTGGCTATACGATCATGCTAGGAAAACCAAATCAAACAGCAGAAGTTACTAGACGTATAGGACTCACATGGGCAGCGTTTGGTAAGCTGCGATACATCTTTGGGAACAACAACATACCTATAAACCTAAAGAAAAAAGTTTACGACTTATGCATCTTACCAGTGGCTACATATGGCCTAGAAACCATAAGCCTAACAAAAAAGAGTGTAAAAAGATTAAGAACAACACAAAGAGCCATGGAACGATGCTCGGAATTTCGTTAAGAGGCAAAATAAGGAACGAGGAGATTCGAGAAAGAACCAAGATTACAGACGTGGCAGAACGAGTGGCACGACTTAAACGGAGCTTGGTAGGACATGTCGCAAGACAGGGCAGTGACAGATGGACAACCAAAGTTACCCACTGGCGGCCAAGAGAAACTAAAAGGAGCAGAGGACGACCACAGAGAAGATGGTTGGACGATATGTTAGGTCAGCCGTTGGCCGAGACTGGTACCACAAAGCCCAGGATCGTCAAACCTGGAAGATATATGGAGAGGCCTATACCCAGGAGTGGGTGAGAGAAGGCTGACGAAAAAGAAGAAGAAGTACTACCCTCCCCTACCTACCTATGAAATGTTTCATTCATTTTCAACTTTGTTGACATATCGCAATCAATTTGTATTTGGTGAGCCATTATTCTTTATTATATTATCATTTAAGAATAATTAACTAATTTATTGTCTTTTATAGCATAAACTGAATGTAGCAATATGGCCTGCTCGGCTTTAAAAATATAATATGATCTTTATTTCTGAAATCGAACCCAACGACGTCGAAGATTCTGATGAGATGTAAGTGCAAGATGCAAGACACAAATTTCAAACATCAAAATAACCCCATAAACATAAACATAAAGATACAGCCTCCACACCCTCCCTAACAAACTACAATCTACAATCCCAACTCCCAACAGTCCCAACTCTACAATCCCAACTCCCAACAGTCCCAACACTTATGGATCCGTGGCGAACCAAAATTTACACATTTCCATCTTTCACATTTGGCAACGTTGATGCTTCGATGTCGTAGTCGTAGGCACGTAGGTACCAACGATTATAAACTACACAGGATTGCTCAGTTTGCCAAATCTGTCTGGCAAAGTCAAACTCGCTGTGACGTCACCACTGGTGCTGGGGCGACTGCCAGCCACGTTGTTGTTACACCGGTTTCCGTTCGATCACCGAAGTGAAGCAACGTCGGGCGTGGGTAGTAATTGGATGGGTGACCGCTTTGGAACTCCACAGGCAGTTCGCCGTCTACATACGTAACTAGATTGATAGCATTTCCAACTAACACAGATTGTGCCTTATCAAACTAAAATGCTATATAACTGATATATTAGGGTCCATCAATATACAATTTTATCATTTAGTGACGTTAGTTGAGACAAAATACTCGCAGAGACAAAAAAGTGTTATAATCATGTAATATAGCTCTCTACAAAACCATTTAATAAATCTTTTATAAAACGGAAGAAATTGAATTGTTATAGCATACTATAGTACCAATGTTATAAGAGTAATTACTGTCTTAGTCTAATTTGTTGTATTATTGGTCCATTATTGTTTTAAAACGAACTTATAAGATGGTTACAAAATATTTTTATTAGAGATTTATTATATTATCATATAGCTATCTCTAATAAAACAGTTAACTCGCAAAAGTATTTAAGACTGAATGGGCTCAAGAGAATATCTTATAAAAATGTTTTATAGGATGCTTGATCTATAACGTACAAAACAGAACTATAAAACCAATATAAAACACTTACAAAATAAAAATGGACACAAAATAGCAACACTGTCTTATAGTTTATCCCAACCAACACAGATTGTGCCTTATCAAACTAAAATGCTATATAACTGATTTATTAGGGTACTTCAATAACAATTGTATCATTTAGTGGCGGTAGTTGGCACAAAATACCCTCAGAGACAAAAAAGTGTTATAATCATGTAATATAGCTCTTTAGAAGACCATTTAATAAGCCTTTTACAAAACGAAAGAAATTGAATTCTTATAGCATATTATAGCACCAATTTTATAAGAGGAATTACTCTCAAGTCTAATTTGTTGTATAATTGGTTTATTGAGGTTTTATAGAGAACTTTATGAGATCGTTACAAAATATTTTTATTAGAGATCTATTATTTTATCGTTAAGTCGCAAACGTATTTAAATCTGAATTGGCTTACGAGAATGTCTTATAGAAATGTTTTATAGAATACTTGATTTTGAACGTACAAGACAGCACTATAAAACAAATAAAATAAAAATGGGCACGAAATAGCAACATTGTCTTAAAATATGTCTTGCCTAATGCCCCACCCCGTTTGCGATCATACAGTGAAATTCGCGTCTTCTTTTTCATTTATTTAGTATATTTTTGGGTATTTTGGAAAAATGTATTCGCTGGTGACTTTCAAATAATGTCTAGAATACTGTGACGTTGCATGGTGAATGCGCCGCCGCAAGCCATCACCACATTGTGTAGAATTGTTTGGAATCGATTGGCTTCTGGTACATTCTAGCAAGGCTAGATGGCGTCGAACATTCTTCGCTTTTCTTAAAATATCTGGATTGTTCTCTCAATCCTGGCGAGGGTATATAATGAGATCCGTCATTTCAAGTTAGTGCAGTTCTGAATACGTCGTGAAATATAAATCATAAAACATAAATAAGCTGTGATTTTGTATGTGAATAGTGAGTTCTGTACGTAGTGACTTGTAAAATAAAATAGATTAAAGCTGAACAGTGTTTTCTATAGCGAAACTTGTTTCATTGGTGTCAAAAGTGGGATTTATTGTGTGCTATAGAAACGGACATAAATATTCACTGTGATGGCTGCGAAACTGGTGTTTTTAACCGGATTGAAGGTCGCCGAGTTGAAGAGAGAGCTGGAGGAGCGTGACCTGGATAGTAGTGGTAAGAAAACTGATCTACAAACAAGGCTTCGTGAGGCTTTAATGGAAGAAGGCATGAATCCTGATACGTTCCAATTTGAAGTTCCCGATCCCAACGCAGTAAAAAGATTATTGGAAGACAACTCTAGAAAATTGGAGGACAAATTTGGAGCCATGGAAGGAAAATTGGAAGAGAGGTTTAATGAATCTTCTAGAGCCATGGAAGAGAACTCGAGGAAAATGGAGGAGAAGCTCGAAGAATCTTCCAGAGCTATGGAAGAAATCAAGGAGCAATTGGCGAATAACTACAACTGCTTCAAGGCTCATGTAGCAGAGGAAATCGGAAATCTGGAGAAACAACTAGGAGAGACTGCAAAGGCTCTGGAAGACGAAATCGACGAAGTGAGAAGGCAAGTGGCAGTAATCATGCAACAACCGGAAGTTACTTTCGGGAATCACGGTGCGAGTGCCAAGATGGAAGCTGATACCATCAGAATCAACATGAAAGCCCCACAGTTTGATGGCAAACTGTCCTGGAACAATTACCATCGCCAGTTCGAGGCAGCAGCAAGGGCAAATGGATGGACTGGACCGGAAAAAGCCCTGGCATTGACTCTGGCACTTCGTGGGGAAGCTACAGAAATCCTGCAGACGCTCAACACCCAGGAGCAGGAGGACTACGATGTACTAGTCAAGCATCTGGAACTGCGATATGGGCAAACTCACTTGGAGCACGTCCACCACTCTCAGTTGAAAAATCGCATTCAGAAGACCAACGAGACCTTGCAGGAGTTTGAAGCGGATGTTGCTCGCCTTGCACGACTGGCTTATCCAACCACGCCAGAGAACGTTATGGAGAGGCTTGCAGTTCAGGCCTTCTTGGATGGACTTCGAGACCAGGAGATTCGGCAGTCACTGATACTCCATCGTCCCGATAGACTGGTTGAAGCACAAAGCCTTGGAATTCGAAGCGGCGAAGCAGTCTGTGAAGGTTCCTGAACGCGTGCGAAGGGTGGAGGAGAAGGATCCTCTGGAAGAAGACGCCGTCGAAGCAACTCGAGGGTCGTCAAAGAGATAGAGGCGTCCAAGCAAAGGGAGCTGCGATGCTGGAACTGTGGAGAGCTTAGCCACATTCGTAGCCGATGCAAGAAGGAGAGAAAGAAGACGTCGACCTGTAGCCAGTATGCCCCAAGGAAAACCGCCATAGTTGCCTCTTTAGGACACAAACTGAACAGCGTGTGAGTGGATGGCTGGGTTGATGGAGAGAAACGCACCATGCTGCTGGATACAGGTGCGAAGAAGTCTATCATCAGGCCCGACATTGTCACAACACCGACAATGATTAAACCAACAAAGTGGCGACTACGGACGGCAACAGGAGACTTGGCTAGGATACATGGTGAAGTGGAGGCAGCAGTGACTCTGGGAAGCACCAGCTTCGAACATCCAATGCTGGTTGCCGATCATGAACACCCAAGGCTTCCAATTAGATTTCAAATATGAAAACCAACAACGAAGAGGTGATAATGCATGGTAGAGAGGAAGAGACAGTTCGTGTCTTGCTGGCTGGGGATTCTTCAATTCCTGAGAGGAGCGAGATGATTTTGTGGGCTCGCCTGGAAGGGAAGATGAAAGAAGGAAGCATCGTGATGTTCGAGCCTAAAATACACGATTCTGAAGTAGGACGAGGCATTGCATGTGGAAAGAGCCTGGTACATGTGGGAAAGACTGTGCCCGTGAGAGTGATGAACGTCAACTATCACTGTGTAAGTTTGGCAAGGGACACAGTTTTGGGGCTCTGCTCGTCAATTTCCTCTGTGGTGCGACAAGTATGTGAGACTGAGCAAACCATCTCTGAGTTCACCGGAGAGATTCAGAAGTTAGTTGTCACCTCTTCAAAAGATCTGGATAAGAGACAAAAACAACGATTGAGAAACTTGATAAGGAATTACGGCGACATCTTCGACAACGGGACTGGGGAAAAGGACCGAACGAACGTGGTGCGACACACCATCAACACAGAGGGAGCACGACCGATCCGCCAAACAGCTAGAAGACTACCTTTGGCCAAGAAGGAGGAGGCGGACAAGATCATCAAGGACATGGAGAAAGGCGGTGTCATCGAGCCTTCTAGTAAGTAGTCCGTGGTCATCGCCAGTTGTTCTGGTTAAAAAGAAGGACGGTTCAACTCGATTCTGTGTGGACTATCGTCAGCTGAACAACGTGACGAAGAAAGACAGCTACCCGCTACCACGGATCGACGACACTCTGGACACCTTGGCCGGATCGAAGATCTTCTCAACCCTGGACCTCAAAAGCGGATATTGGCAGGTAGAAATGGCCCCTTAAGATCGAGAGAAGACTGCTTTCAGCGTTGGAGCTGGGCTGTGGCAGTTCACTGTTATGCCATTCGGCTTATGCAACGCACCTGCTTCGTTCGAGCGGCTGATGGAGACTGTGCTCAAAGGACTATCCTGGTCAACATGTCTGGTATACCTGGATGACATAATCGTGGTTGGCAAATCATTTGAAGACCATCTGGAGAACTTGGAAGAGGTATTCCAGAGACTCAGAAGTTCCGGTTTGAAGCTGAGTCCAAAGAAATGCCAACTGTTCCGGAGGGAAGTACAATACCTGGGTCATATCGTGTCGGCTGAGGGTGTAGCCGTTGACCAGCAAAAGGTGGAGGCAGTTAAGGAGTGGCCAGTACCAAAGAACCTCCACGAGCTAAGAAGTTTCTTGGGTCCGTGCACGTACTACCGGCGTTATGTCCAGGGATTTGCGAACATCGCCCGGCCTCTTCACAGGCTCACAGAGGCACAGAGACTTTCACTGGGACGAGGATTGTCAGGAGGCCTTTGACACGCTTAAAAGGGCACTTGCCACCGCGCCCATCCTAGGCTACCCACTACCTGAGGGGAACTTCATCCTGGATACAGATGCCAGTAATGTAGGACTTGGTGCAGTGCTGTCCCAGATCCAGCAGGGACACGAAAGGGTGATCGGCTATTTCAGCAAAACCTTGTCGAAGCCGGAACGGAACTACTGCGTCACGAGAAGGGAACTACTGGCAGTAGTCAAAGGGGTAGAGCACTTCTACAAGTACCTCTACGGAAGAAAGTTTCTGCTGAGAACCGACCACGCCGCGCTCAAATGGCTCCTACAGTTCAAGAATCCGGAGGGTCAAGTTGCTCGTTGGATTGAGAGACTTCAAGAGTTCAACTTTGACACGGAACATCGAGCTGGATCCAGCCACAACAACGCTGATGCCCTATCCAGGAGATCTTGTCCAGAACAATGTAAGCACTGTCAAAGAGCCGAGGAAAAGGAGGCGAGCACTTGCAGGACGACTGTGGTGGATGATTCCTGGCAGTCTAAGGCGCTTCGCGAGGACCAGGAGAAAGATCCAGATCTGAAGCTTGTCATCGGATGGAAACAGGCAGGCCAACGACCAACCTGGCAAGAAGTCACGCGGTTCTCGACCACCGTGAAGTCCTACTGGGCTCAATGGGACTCGATGGTTCTTGATGACGGCATCCTGAAGAGGCTGGTGAAGAATCTGGATGGCACGGAAGATCGGAAGCAGTTAGTCGTTCCTGGAAACAGACAGGTAGAGGTGATGAGAGAGGTCCATGATGGCGTCACGGGTGGACATTTGGGTGTAACCAAGACGCTGGGAAAGCTGCGAGAACGGTTTTACTGGGTTAACTGTCAAGCCGATGTGAAGGAATGGTGCAGAAAATGTGCCGTATGTGCGGCAAGTAACGGACCCCAGAAACGGCCAAAAGCTCCTATGCGCCAATACAACGTGGGAAGCCCCTTTGAAAGGATCGCAATCGACGTGGCTGGACCGTTCCCTGAAACGGACAAAGGAAATAAATACATCTTGGTCGCCATGGATTACTTCAGCAAGTGGGCTGAAGCGTATGCCTTGCCAAACCAGGAGGCAGCTACCGTTGCCGATGTCTTGATTAAGGAATGGTTTTGCCGTTTCGGTGTCCCGTTGGAGCTGCATTCGGACCAGGGCAGGAACTTCGAATCGACGCTATTCCAGAACGTCTGCGATGTCTTGAAGATCAAGAAGACAAGGACAACGGCGTTACACCCACAATCGGATGGCATGGTGGAGCGAATAAACCGAACCATCAATCGACACTTGGCCAAAGTTGTCTCTGACCATCAAAGAGACTGGGATCAACATCTTCCCCTATTCCTCATGGCGTACAGGTCAGCAGTTCATGAATCGACGGGCGAAACACCTGCCAAGATCATCATGGGTCGTGAACTCCGGCTGCCCTGTGATTTGAAGTTTGGCTGTCCACCTGGTGAGGATGTCGCTGGGGAAGACTACGCAAGTGATCTTCGTAGAAAAATGGACGATATCCATCAACGGGTCCGACTAAACATCCAAAGTGCCAGCGACAGGATGAAAGAAGCGTACGACGCGAAGGCCGAAGAAGGAGGGTTCCAGGTTGGGGATTTGGTTTGGCTTCACAACCCACAGAGGCGACGTGGATTCTCCCCAAAACTGCAAAGTTCTTGGGAGGGCCCGTATGAGATTCTGGAGCGAATCAATGACGTCGTCTACAGGATTCGAAAGCCACCACGAGGAAAACCGAGGGTTGTTCACTTCAATCGTTTAGCTCGGTATGCTGGGAACCACGACGATCAGGACGCTGAAGTGAGGCAGATCAGGTTACCCAAGAAAGACATGTCA
Source organism: Orchestes rusci (assembly GCA_958502075.1). Taxonomy (NCBI): domain Eukaryota; kingdom Metazoa; phylum Arthropoda; class Insecta; order Coleoptera; family Curculionidae; genus Orchestes; species Orchestes rusci. The sequence continues at coordinate 58,298,976 of OY293303.1, read as the reverse complement.
TTGGAAACTTTCATGTCTCTACACTCCAATGGCCAGAAAGTCGAGAATGGCGTTTTCCAAGAAAGGCAGCTGGATTTGTTCAAAGCACCGGCCGAATATTCGTTGGCTCACTGGGTCACTGAAGACCTTGGTATGAGGAGTGGTCTTGCTGCTGCTTTCAAGCGGAAATTTGGACAACTGGAACATCTACGACGACAAAAACCAGAGGTGGGGAGGGTACTGGAAATCATGGAAGGTACACGACATCTGTTCTACCTTGTGACGAAGAAGCTTCCACATCATCTGACCACCTACAGTGATGTCTGGAAAGCCCTCAGTCATCTTCGTGACTTGATGCTGTCACAGGACCTGACCCATCTGGCAATTCCGAAAATGACGAACGACCAACTGGACTGGAGAGTAGTACGGAGCATGCTGGAGGTAATCTTCAAAGAAAGCGGCATTGACATCCTGGTGTGCTACTATCCTTCCCGGAGGACGAACCAGAGGACAGTGGACTGCTACTTCCATAGGACATCAGGCTGCCGGTTTGGGGACAGTTGCCGATACCGACATGAAGGCAATTCGGGACGAATTGCCTTAAGAAGGGGGCAATGTGACGTTGCATGGTGGATGCGCCGCCGCAAGCCATCACCACATTGTGTAGAATTGTTTGGAATCGATTGGCTTCTGGTACATTCTAGCAAGGCTAGATGGCGTCGAACATTCTTCGCTTTTCTAAAAATATCTGGATTGTTCTCTCAATCCTGGCGAGGGTATATAATGAGATCCGTCATTTCAAGTTAGTGCAGTTCTGAATACGTCGTGAAATATAAATCATAAAACATAAATAAGCTGTGATTTTGTATGTGAATAGTGAGTTCTGTACGTAGTGACTTGTAAAATAAAATAGATTAAAGCTGAACAGTGTTTTCTATAGCGAAACTTGTTTCAATACGTATATAAAATTTCAAGTCATTTGAAAATGTATGCAAATTGTCCAATACCTATATAACAAATTTGTCGCAACAAGCACAGTTATAAGAGTTCGCCATATTTGGTAGGCGAACTTTGTCGGTCATTTTTTAGGTTTGAGAAAAAAAACAAATATTTATTAAGGAAATACGATAATTAGAACGTCATTGAAAGAAAAACATTGTAAATATCAGGCAATTATTATTTAATAGAGTAGTTTTTGTTTGTTATTAAGATCTTGAGGTTATGAAATTTATTATATCAGGATAAAAAGTCTTGAATTGCCTCAAAATGCAGGCGCATGAAGATTTAGTTCATAATCTACCCATATACTTATTAACTGTAAAATCAAATTCGCAAGTCAAATCAACATATTATCATGCTTGAATTTTCAATATTTGGCAACATGGTACTTGTCTAATAGTAGGATAGACTCCATTAATTTTTCGTCATTCACAGTTGATATACTTTTACAACAATTCTGATTTATTCTGCTCTGAATATACACAAAATTGCAGTGTAAATACCGCGAATATATCAACAACAAAATATATTTATAACTGTTTTATAAATGTGTTACTTGGAACAACTTCACTCTTATAAGAGCTCTATAGCAGTAGTAAAGTAGCTTTATAGTTGTTACCTAGAACCCCTATAAACATTTTAATACGACAAAAATATTTTATAAAGTGGTCCTTTTTCGTGTTTATAAGTGTGTTATTGATGTCTATGAAATGATTATAAAAATATTTTTACGAGCAAAATGTTTTACGAAACTGTTATATAACGGTCTATAAAATACTTATAAACATATTTGTGTTACTTGGGATTATTCATTGCTAAACAATCGAAAAGGTCTACACTGAGGAAAAAAATTATTATCCATGATGGAAATTCTATTGACTGTTAACAAAATCTGTATTGATATGGGAACTCACAAAATTATTTTTAGCTCTAATAAACTCGTTTTATGAAAGCTACTTTTTAGCGGTGAAAAGGTCAACCTATTAATAAAAAACTTATTGACTTCTTATCACCACGAAAATTATTATTTTTCATGCCGAATATTCTTATTTATTATAAAAGAAAAGGTTTTGTAGTCATCAATGAAGTTATTTTTGGTGCTTAAAATAATTTTATTGGGCTTTCACACCAAAGAATCATGTGACGTGTGACTCGTTGCAAGCAAGCTACTTATATTAAAACCTATACAACCATCGCAACCCTGGTTGCCATATGGTTAGAGAGGTTTTGATATAAGTAGCATTTTTGCAACGAGTCGCCCTTTGATGGAGGTTGAAAGCTTTGCATTTCCTTAATTGAGATCCGGCTGCATTTTTCACTTCTGACACTACGGAAGAAAAAGAAAAACTATAGAACGAACTGTTATGACGAATACTGCGAAAACTCAAAATATTGTTCCGGCAACAATACCAAGACGATGCGGACATACCGACAATAAGTAACGTATTAATCATTCGTTCCAGTTCCAGATCAGAGACGTGTCATGGCGACCACGCTTTCTCCCAATACTTCTCTCATTGGTCAGGAAATCACGAACACTCACGAAAATGACCGATCCAACACGCTTTGCCAAGTCTAGCTAATAAACGAGTTTTGAGGGCTAACAAATATTATTTAACGACCAAAAAATTTACTGTGATGAGCAGTAAAGGAATTTATTTTTGTTTTATTTTCCACTTTGATTTAAAATTTTTGACTGCTAATAAAAAACTTATTGCAGCAAGAAAGAATCTTTTGGGTCAGCAAAATTTTTATCTTCATCAAAAGATATATGATTGGTGGTCATAGAGTCAGTCTGAAAAGATCCAGTTAATGGCATCCAAAAATTGATTTCCTCAATATGAATAAAAATATTATAGTGGTAAGAAAAAATTGTCTCATAGAAAAAATTATTAACTGAATTTTCTCAGTGTACAGAGTAGCCCAAATAAAAATGCTCTGCTGAGTTCATTTACACTAAGTGATGCATAAATCATCACTATAGACCGAATTTAGCAGGAAGGTGGTACAACAGACCCAGGAGGTCGTAGTGCACTGGATTTGTGGCAAGTCCACAATCCAACACCCTCTCGAATCTACATCTAATCTACCACTGATGCTGACAGAAAGAGCGCGTATGCTTTATATGGTATTTTCTTTATGCAAATTAGATTTCAAGCAAAATTAAGGTGTTGTACATTTAAAAAAATTGTCTTTATATTGAAGAGAACGAAAACAAATAATTTTATATTTATAATAAATTAAATTTCAAAATTAAAAAAAATATATACATAATATAGGTACCTAATTATTCCAACTGGCTTAGGCATATGCATTGGCCTACTGAAAGATTTATTCATCAATTTATTTATTGACAAAAATACACAATTAGCATCAGAACAAATAATAGGTACCTGTAGAAATATTTTTAATTAGAATCGATTATTTAGTCACGCTTTATTATTGTTAACAAACGATCTAAAACTAAAAAATAAAATCAGAATGAAACACAGTTAATGGGGGGGTCCATTTATCTGTGAACACCCTGTACTTAATTATATTTGAATGATCTCGCTCAAACTCTTCCCATATGGGAATTGCAATTTTAGAAAGCTCGTTAGCTAATTTCCATATAAAAAAAACTAATTTTGATTTGTAACTTTGAAGTTTGTTGTAATATAGGTACTGACTCAATAACTCATGCTGTAAATCTCTTTCATAGTCACTAACTGTAAAATAGTCGGAGCAAACTGTCGAATAATCTATATTAAACTTGTCATTTCTTCTGCAGCGATCCACCCACTCTTTTTGTATTTTAGAAAAATCCTTGCCTTTTGGAAAAGAATGGAATACTATGCTTGAGCCTTGCTTTTAAGAGCTAATTGATTGTTTTTGCACACAGCAACGGCACATATTCTCCCAGGCATAATGAACTAAAATAATGTTTACCACTGGAGTTAAGTATTATTAAACAGAAGCCTATTTGCTCAAAGAGTAGTGGCCATTTCATTTACTTTCGTGTGAACAAAATGCCCTCTTGTGCTAAATCGAATTATTGTTACACACCGTTAACCGTTAACACAACGAAACGAATAAAATATGTATTTGTATATCTTCGCCAACTCAAACTACATTAAAAGTACTTGGAAAAACAGAAACTATTGGACAAATTCACAACACAAGACACACGACTCGACACACGATCGACGGCTAAATGAAAATAAACAAACCAATGATGACGTCACAAAAACTGCCAAACGTACGTTAAATGGAACTGAACAATCCTGTGTAGTTTATAATCGTTGAGACACCCCTTCCTGTCTAGTCGAAAATTTGTCTTCAGTCAACTCGATGTAAACAGCACGGATGGGTCCCTTCCAGGTACGGTAGTATCGAGTTCAATAGCCTAGTTTATACCGACAACTTGGTCCGCGGACCAAGTACCAAATTCGGACTATATCCGAACCAAATATTTGGTTCGAATGGTGTAAACAGTTGCGGACTAAGCTGGTCCGCTCTTGGTTCGGTACTCGCCAGCAAGTGTACCGAACTAAATTTGGTTCGATATGGATCAAAATTATGAGGTTATGTTGATTGTTATTATTGTGAATTGTGTTGGTTCTGAGTTTCTAAGGCAATCTGAGCGTACTTACTCATGTTTTTTTTGGTTACGAATTGTGTTGATGAATAATTTCGACTTGTTTTTGACATTTGACGAATTGCGGGCGTACAGATTTAGTTCACGCGTTGCAAGACGGTGTAAACGGGCAAAAAGCAATCATTGGTCCTACCGTACTATCCCCACCCACTTGGTCCTATCGGACCGAACTAAACGAGTTATCGGTGTAAACTAGGCTAATGATATTGTGGGTATACTAATCACTATACTTTTATTTAATACCACTTTATTGAACATAAATTGAAGATGAACGTTAACAACCGAAATAAGGTGATGATAAGTCGTGAAAATTGGAACGACAGTGTTGAAGTTTCTCCTCAGTGTTGCCACTTGCATTCTCCATTTGTCAAAAGCCAGCAGTGTCGCCACACGCTTAAATGTGGAAAGTGCCAATTCAACAGTGTCGCCACAATACTCCGCCCCAAAAAACGGAGTTGGGAGAAAATGAACTTAAACTAAGAAAAATACATATTACAAAAACTTAAATCTTTAACAAGGACAACTTTTCAACATACATTGTAGAGTACATAATGTTTGAAGCTAAAACTAAGTTTAATAACTAAGTTACTATAAAACAAAATGTTTTAAACGGAAAAGCGAACTTGTTTGAAAGGAAGTGCTTTGGTAGTTGTCACTATAGGGGATGGATCTTTACTATAGTTGTGATCATGAGAAATATCATCAGGTCTAAGCAAAAAAGCGGGTTTAAGACGGTCTTTGGAAACATTAACATTTTTACCGTTGACTGAAATCGTGAAATATTTCTCATGTCGCGATATTACATGATAGGGCCCGTCATAAGGAGGCTGTAGAGGTTTCTTAACAGCATCCCTCCGTAAAAATATATGAGTACATTTATCAAGTTCAGGAGATACAAAAGGTTTTCGTTAGAGTGGTTACTATCAGGTATAGGTCGCAACGTTTCCATCTTGTTTCTTAACAGATTGACAAATGTAGAGGGATCGGTATGAGTCTTGGCATTTTCAAAGAATTCGCCTGGCAAACGTATCGTAGAGCCATAAACTAGCTCGGCGGGAGAAACTTCTATGTCAGGGCGAAGGGTGGAACGTAAACCTAATAGTACTGTGGGTAAAACTTCGGTCCAGTTAGGTGATGAATGCGCCATGATTGCAGCCTTTAATGTACGATGCCACCGCTCGATCTTACCATTCGTCATGGGGTGATAGGGTGAAGATCGAACTCTTTTACAGCCCATTATATTGCTAAGACTTTGAAAGAGAGAACTCTCGAATTGACGTCCTTGGTCGGTGACAATTTGTAGTGGGGTTCCAAAACGGCATATCCATCCAGAATAAAATGTGGATGCGACAGTTTCTGCTGTAATATCGCTCAAAGGAAATGCTTCGGTCCAACAGGAATACCGATCAATGCAGGTAAGGCAATAGGAATAACCATGAGATGATGGTAATGGACCAATAATATCGATATTCACAGTTTGGAATCGTTCTTCAGGTACTTGAAACTTTTGGAATGGGGTACGTGTATGTTTGTGTACTTTGGCCTGTTGACAACTAATGCATGCTCGAGTCCATACTTTAATGTCCTTATTCATCGACGGCCAAACAAAACGTGAAGATATGAGTTTAGTAGTAGCTCGTATGCCTGGGTGAGAAAGATTGTGAAATTTTTTGAAAATATGTTGTCTGAAGTTAAGAGGTACAAAGGGTCTCTTACGCGCTTGGCTGCAGTCACAAAAAAGTGTTGTAGAAGTGTCTGTAAGATTGCACTGTCTAAGTGATAAAGAAGTTGATTCGGGATTTAGAAGAATTCGTTGAAGTTCTGGGTCCTCTTTCTGATGTTTCTGGAATTCTTCATAATCGATTACAGCTGGTGAGTTTATGGTATTGATACGGGAAAGGGCGTCAGCAACGACATTGTTTTTTCCACTGATGTGAACTAGATCGGTGGAAAATTGTGAAATGAAGTCGAGATGACGTGTTTGTCTGGGTGAGGCTTTGTCGGATTTTTGTTGAAAGGCAAATGTGAGCGGTTTGTGGTCTGTAAATATAAGAAAACTGCGTCCTTCCAACAAATATTTGAAATACTTCACTGCAGAATATATTCCAAGAAGTTCTCTATCGTATGTGCTATATTTAGTTTCACAGGGAGTGAATTTTTTTGAAAAAAAAACTGAGTGGTTTCCAAATTCCATCTTCGTATTGTTCAACGACAGCACCCATAGCTGTGTTAGATGCGTCTACTGTAAGAGACAGCGGTGAAGAAGGAAGAGGATGAACAAGCAAGGATGCGTTAGCGAAGTCATTTTTCGACTTATCGAACGCAGATAAAGCTTCAGTGCTCCACGATAATGGTGTTGAATCAGACTTTTTACAGTTCTTATGCATCTCGTGGAGGATGGATTGATGATCGGCAGCGTGAGGAATAAAACGGCGGTAAAAATTAAGCATTCCAAGGAAACGTCGTAATTCGCCAGCTAATATTGGCAGGGGGTACCTGAGAATAGCTACTACTCGATCAGGGAGTGGTTTAGTACCATCAGAGGATATTTCGTATCCTAAAAACTGCAGGGAATTCTCGCCGAAGACACACTTTTCAAGGTTGATAGTGAGTCCATACTGTTGCAGACGTTCGAAGACTTGTCGAAGGTGATTCTCATGTTCTTCTGGGTCGGAAGAAGCAATGAGAATGTCATCTATATAAGAGAAGCAAAAGTCAAGGTTACGGAGGACCTCGTGAATGAAGCGTTGGAACGATTGCGCTGCATTGCGGAGCCCAAACTGCATTTTGGTGAATTCAAACAAACCGAAAGGTGTGATGATGGCTGTTTTGGGGATAGATTCAGGATCGACTGGTATTTGATGGTAAGCTCGAACCAGATCTAAGGTGCTGAAGATGCTTTTACCATGTAAAATATGGTTGAAATCTTGAAGATTAGGCACAGGGTAGTTATCTGGTCGTGTAACTGAGTTTAAACGGCGATAATCACCAACAGGACGCCAGGAACCAGACTTTTTCTTAACTAGATGCAATGGACTAGCCCAGCTGCTGTTAGATGGACGGCAAATCCCCTGATCTAAAAGAATTTGAAATTCCTGTTTGGCGATAGCAAGCTTATCTGTAGGGAGACGACGAGCTTTAGACACGACCGGCGGTCCTTCGGTAATGATTATATGACTGGTTTGATGTGGGGAATGACAGTCTGCTTTAGGTAGTTTCGTTATTTCAGAATATTCTTTCAGTAAAGTGTAATATTTACAACTTTTGTCAATAGTCGAAACAGAGTTGGTTGTGGAAAGTTTGAGTTTACCGGGGTAAGAAACATTGGTGAAAGTATCAATTATTTTTTTACCGTGGAGGTCTATTAATATTCGAAAATGACCCAGGAAATCAGCTCCTAAAATTGCAGTTCCGGTTTGGGCTATTACAAAAGGCCAAGTGAAATTTCGTTTTAAACCCAAGCTGACAGTAACACTCTTCACACCAAAAGTAGGAATAGGGGTGTTATTAGCAGCATATAACTGAGTTTTATTAAGCTGACGATAATCGCCTGATACTTTGGGTAAAATTGAAACATCGGAACCTGAGTCAATTAAAAATGAAATACCTGTCTTGGGGTCCTTGATAATTAGTCGTTGGTTCTTCAAAAAGGTGGAGTTGACTGTGGCCGGGGGGCGACTGACCGGACTCACGACATCCGTCGCCATCAACGTCGTGAACTCGTGTTTTCCTGGATGGGACCCATCCGACAGGGTGCCTTGCAGGTCCTGGCACGCTCTTTGAAGTGGAGATGGTACCAACATATTTCTCCATCTTCCTCTTGAGGTTGGCGAAGGGGAGACGTTCTTGATGACCGACCCTTGCGTTGCATGGTGTTAGGGGACTGGTCACGATGATAGTGCTTTGCTTTAAGGTCCTGAATTTCGTTATGAAGCTTTTGAATGGCATCAGTGAAGCTGGGGTCGTTGTTTTGAACAGCAAAACTACGAGGCTGTTCGATCTCTGCCATTTTATCGGCCATTTTTGCCAGATTCTCCAGGTTGTCGTTGCTGGTAGCCAAAATAGACTGTATTTGTGGAGACAGATGTTGCATCCAGAGACTTTTGAGTAGCTCCTTTGAAACAGAAGTGCCCCCTAGGCGAGACATCTCATTTAACAGTTGAGAAGGTTTCTTGTCGCCTAAGCTCATGTCTGACAGAAGCGTTTTTAACTTTTTTTCTTGAGAATCTGAATAGATTGAGATCAGCTTGTTTTTAATGGCGGCATACTTGTTATTGGGAGGTGGATTCAGGAGTAGTTCAGATATTTGACTTAAAATACTGGTGTCAACCACGCTAACTACATGGTTATATCTAGTCAAATCGGCTGTTATATTTGCCAAAGCAAATTGGGCTTCTAATTGTACGAACCATAATATAGGGTCAGCCTTCCAGAAGGGTGGTGGTTTGATAGTGACTCGATCCACATGTAAGGCTTGTTCAGCGTGCAGATTTGCTCCAGCGTTAGCTCCAGTTGCAGCTTCCTCAGTCATGTTGGAAAACGTGGCTCGTAGTTAGGTACAATTCAAGCGGGTAAACTTGTATATAGTTTGAGAATTTGCTGTTTCCAGTACGGGGTCACCAATTGTGGGTATACTAATCACTATACTTTTATTTAATACCACTTTATTGAACATAAATTGAAGATGAACGTTAACAACCGAAAAAAAGGTGATGATAAGTCGTGAAAATTGGAACGACAGTGTTGAAGTTTCTCCTCAGTGTTGCCACTTGCATTCTCCATTTGTCAAAAGCCAGCAGTGTCGCCACACGCTTAAATGTGGAAAGTGCCAATTCAACAGTGTCGCCACAATATAAATACTTTTCATAACCTGACTTTTACTTTATCTACTTTCGTTTTCCCAGTTGACAGCCTGATAAATCGAATGACGTATTGCCCAAGCGCTTAGCAGAAAATGCAGGCTGTAGACGCGAGTACAGAATCGGGTATTGTCATAGAAAGAGTTTCTAGAAAGAAGTTTCTTCTCTATGACGATGACGCTACAGAATACGCGCTCTGGGTCGCCTATTCTGTGGCTCGGCATTAGCCTACCCAAGCAACACACGATCCGATTTTATGGTTAAATATACGTGTATTCAACCATATTTTTGGAACTTTTTGGTTTTGGTATATTTTTTAAACGTATATGGTCAACGTATATTTATTAAGACGTGCAATACACTTTCAATAATACACTTTTTTTTTGGAGTCTTGTCTCATAAACGTGTATAGTTTGGATATCATATCCCATTCTTAAACGTTTATCGGGCGGACATTTTATCGTTTATTCAACTATTGTGTGTTACTTGGGTAGTTCATACCGACAACTTGTTCCGCGGACCAAGTACTAAATTCGAACTATATCAGAGCCAAATATTTGGTTCGAATGGTGTAAACAGTTGTGAACTAAGCTGGTCCACTCTTGGTTCGGAGGTGTACCGAACTAAATTTGGTTCGATCTGGATCAAAATTAAGAGGTTATGTTGATTGTTATTATTGGGCGCGTTCAGGTAGTTTGTGGCGATTCAGCGCTTTTCCGCTTTACGCTTTATTTTCCCTGAATCGACATTTTTTTCTGTTTCTCCTCATCAGAGGAAACCTGTATATAAAAAATCTCATCTTCAAACTGGAGGTAAATTGTTTCTTCAGTCGAATCGCACATTTTCAACAACTAGAAATTTGAACCCTTTTGCCGGTTTGCCGCCGCTTCATGACATCTCAAGCGATAAGGCGAACAAAATATACGCTTTACCGCTGGAATAAAGCGCTGCAGCGCAGCGGAATCATTTGTGTCGTTCAGTGAGACCGCTTGAATAAAGCGCTGCATTGCCACAGTTCCCTGAACGCAACCATTGTGAATTGTGTATTGTGTTGGTTGGTTGGTTCTGAGTTTCTTAAGGCAATCTGAGCGTATACTTACTTACATATACTTATAAATACAATATACCGCGTGCGTCCCATTAGGCAAATGAGAGGGATTTCCCGCGAAGAAGTGAGAAGGAGAATACAGAAGAATCCCATAAGGCAATCCTTGGTTAGGATTTCGATGTACTACCCGAAATACCATTTCCTATTGGCTCGGTTTCAAATTGTCACGACGGAGACGGACAAGGAGCTAGAGCCGGCTGAATTGAACGGGAACGTTGAAAAGACGCCATTATTGATTCATGGTTGTTTGTTCTTTGTTGTGCTACCGTTGTTTTGGATTCTTTCGAAATAATCAAATTATATTGATGAAATCTGGTACCTATATGAGGGCTGTTTGACATGCAAAATTCATATCTGAGCACGGAATTGCTTTTACTTTTAGGGGACGCCAATAACACCTGTTTGTTTGTATGTTTAAGCAAGCTTTAAAACATTTTTATTCAAACAGAGGAATCATTTAGGACAAAAACAGTTCAAATCAAGAATAATTTCATTGAATCCCCACAATACTGAAAATTACCGTGTATTACAGCGGTGCCTACTGCCTAGTGAAAGAAATTCCGTTGTTTTCCTTCCGACAAAATACGTTTTTTTTCCCACTGGCAAAAAAAAAACGACTTTTTTCCTTTATCAAATACAACAACACATAAAAGAACTTGAAAAAAATCAAACCCAAATATTATTTCAGAAACTAAATCAATAAACCTAATTTTGTTCAGATTCATATTTTGAAAAACTCACTATGGTCCTCAGACCTCATATTCAACCATTTTTTAACAAAGAATCATTGCAAATCACGTAAATGAGTTGTTAATGGATAACTAACAAAACAGCAAACAAAAATTAAAAATTATTTTTTCCAAATTGACCCGTTTTTTTTTATAAAAACCCCGTTTTTTTTTAAACACCAACGGTGTCAAAGTTCTATTTTAAGGTTTTCATCTTGCGTTGCGCGACAAATGATTCGAGTTTACAAATTTGAAATATTTAAATTAAAGATATAAAACATGTTTTGTCCACAATAAATATTAATAATAATAATGAGTGCTATAATAATGACCAAGAGGCCAATATGCCGATATATATCGGTATCGACCAGGACATTATCGGTATCGGCTAAAAAAGTCATATCGGTCGATCACTACCAGTTATACATCAAAAATTGTACCTATAAGATATTTCCATATAAGTACATACATTTTATAATAAGACTATATTATAAAATGGTACATATTATATGGATATTTCACTAAATTTAAACTTGAAAACTGGAAAGGTCTGGAACAGTTTGTCGAAGTGTCTCTGGGAAGTAAGTATAAAGTTGGAAAGTTTAGTAAGACCTATGAACTGTGTGATTGCACTACCGCACAGAAAATTACTATTTTCTTTTGATTTTATAATAAAGTCCTTGACGGGCAGCTCTAATAAGCGAATATCTCCCTTAAACGGTCAAATTTCTTGGAACCAATTTTAAATCTATGTTTCAACACATTTGTATATACTTTCATTTATAAGTATAATATGAACATTCGATGAAATTTTCTCTTAAGCGGGCACCTCCCATAAGCGAACAAAAAAGCTGGAACTGTGACTGCCCGCTTATGGGAGCTTTTGTTTTATTTATGTATATTATGGCATATTCTAAAAGCTTGATTGATGGATTTTACCCTTATTTCATTAGTGAAAAACATAGTTATGAATACAAATATGGTGGAAACCAAGAAAGAGCTGTTTGATTTTCCAAATCTCCGTGTATTACTCCTTCTGTTACAAAACTAGAAGAACGCCGATATCGGTCTACTCTCTATCGTCTATTCACCTACCTCTGAATTAATCTCACTTGATTTAAGATATCTACCGCAAATACCTCGAACTGTTATAAATATGAGCGATAATAATGACAAAAACATTATACCTACCTAGGTACACAAAGTTTATAAAGTAAAACCTTACCAATCTCTGGTGAAACCTATATTGCTTCAAAAACTATTAAGTAACTATAATATTTCAATGTATAATCGAGAACAAATCACGAAACTAATTCAAATCGTTTTTGAATCAATAATAATAATATTTTGTAGGGATTTTGTTGCACAAAAATGTTAAATCTTATGCAATCTCACACCTAAACACAAAATCCTGGATCAGATAAGATGAATTCATGAACATATTTTCCACTCATGCTCATAATATTTATCACCCACCCCATATGTGAATTCACGTCATTTTTTTTCGGAATCCCGCGAAAAATTCAAAAATACGTCGATACAACAGCTGATATTAAGCATGCAGCACTGTTTCCGCCATGTCTCAGCCGGCGAATCACAATTCTCGAAAATCGATTCTGCGCGTAATTCAATCTCCTAACCAAGGACAGACTTATGTGTAAAAGTATATGTCTGTTTCAACATCCTCGCGGGAGTCCCGACAAGCTGCCCGCGGTATATTGTATTTATAAGTATATTATGCTTACTTATGTTTTTTTAGGTTAAGAATTGTGTTGATAAAAAATTTCGGCTTGTTTTTGACATTTGAGGAATTGCGCGCGTACTCATTTAGTTCCCACTTGGTCCTTTCAAACCGAACTAAACCAGTTATCGGTGTAAACTAGGCTATTTTGTCGTCTCAGATCGGAGCAGATTTTGGTCACGTGACATCGGGCGGAACAGAGCAAGGTGGAATACAAGAACGATTCGGACTTGCATGTTTACCTAACCTGATCACTTCCATTTTCCACAATCTTCAAATTGATCGTCTGTAACCGTGATAGAATAAGTTTTTTTCAAATCTTCGTCTCGCAACTGAATAATCTTCATTTTAATATCAAATTCGTCATTGACTGTTGACTTATAAAGAACAAAACAGTTGAATTATAACCTCATAAACACAAATCTGACAGATCAATCGCGTTTGTCGGTCCCAATACCTCGAGCAAAAAGATCGCCGTTCGATCTGTCAGATGTTTTTATCGAACGATTCCGATTTACCTCTGACACATCTAGATGTCATAAACGAACGATTCAGAGCAATCGGAAAAGTCTGCTTGCGATGCCGATTACTTCAAAATTGTTTTTTTTTTTTAAAAAAAAAACGTCAAACAGGAGACAAAACAAAGAAAACACATTTGGTTGCTATGAAACGAAGCAAATTGGTTCAATAGTGGTTGAAATAAAAATAAAAAACCAATTTTGAAATAAATTTTTAACACCCTGTATTTCGAAAACTGATTCGACTTTTTCATCTCAGAATATGGCGAGGATTCCCTCCTTTATTTTGTCAGAAAGGTTATGAAACACCTATAAGAAAATGTTTAAAAAAAAAATCTTAATTCATGAAAATTCCAAATATGTTGATAAATTATGCCATAATTGCATACAGATCTACTTGCTCTGATTCCAACATTTGATAGGAACATATAGGTACCTACATTTTCTATTCATTAAGATTATGAAAAAGAAAAACATGTAGGTATGTACAGGGTGTTCACAGCTAAATGGACCCCCCATTAACTTTAATTCCAAGTTTGAGGAAGAAATGTTTCAAATGAAAGTTTAATGGTTCAAAATGAATTTTGTGAAATTTCTGTGTTTTCACATATACAGGGTGTTTCAGAACTTCTGAGCGTAGTCCAAGTTTCTTATTTCCAATCGCAACCTTTTTTTTTATTTGATTTTTGCATTCTCCGGAAAATTCTAAACATTTTTCATACAGCATACCCTATACCCAAATTCAACCAATAAGAAGATAATAACGTCAAAAATTTGCTATTTTTTCGAGCATGTTTTGAAATGTATCGTATCATTTTGGAATCATTGAATCGAGGTAATTGTTAATAGATGTCAACTTCTCAAAAAAGATTTGAACAACGTACAGGGTGACCCAATTGTATCCGACATTATTTAAAATTTATATTCTACTAATTAAAATGAACAATCTTTATTCTATGGACATTTATTCTAAAAGACGACGGAATCGCCCCTCGAACCATGACAAAATCCACTCAAACAATAGGAGTTATATTCATTTTAACAAAAGCTTCTAAAAAGAAACTAAATATTTTGAAGGTTTTCATAGAATAAAAATTGATGTTCATTTAATCACAGTAGAATCCGAGGTAAAATCTTAATTTGAAATATTGTAGGATAAAACTGGGTCACCCTGTATGTATAAAGAGAATATTTCAACTTTTTCCTCTACGCAATATAACATGTTCAAATCTTTCTTGACAAGTTGACATCTATTAACAACTACTTCGTTTCCAAAGTTTCGAAATAATAAAAAACGTGCTCGAAAAAATAGCAAATTTCTGACGAAAACACCCTGTATATGTGAGAACACAAAAATTTTACAAAATCCATTTTGAACCATTAAACTTTCATTTGAAACATTTCTTTCCCAAACATCAAATTGAAAAGATAATGGGAGGTCCATTTATCTGTAAACTCCCTGTACAGGGTTATCTATTATGTTTTGACCCCCACTGACAGCTCTTATTAAGAGTGAGAAGGAAACATTAAATACAAAAGTTTTTGGTTTTTTCACGTAGTATCTTTTAGTAATAGCAGAAATATAAAATCGACTTTACAACATTGAAAAAATTGATGAAGAACACCCGGTATATTATTGTCCAAAATGATAGATATTTTTTTTCTGATTCCAAATGTATAATATGATGTCTGTATTTGGTTCAGTCGTTTTTGCGCTTTTCAAGTTCAATGTCTCATAAAATTACATTACGTTGATCTTAATTGTACCCTATTAGTCCAGGAGGCAGTGCAATTTTTTTCGACTTATTTTCCCAGTCGCTGTATTTCAATGAATCTGTTATTCAGTGACAAAAACCAAGAATTTTTGAGTGTGGTTAAAATTTCTGGATAGATTGAATGTAACTTCGAACTTGAATCTTGAATAGCGCAAAATTGGCATAACCAAATACCAACATATAATACATATTTTGAATCAGAAGAAACAGTATGTTCCATTTAAAAAAATATCACTTAATCATTTTTTTCTATTTTATAAAGTCAATTTTTCATTTCCGCTATCATACACTAGAAGATACTACGTGAAAAATCCTAAAACTTTTGTATTTAAACATTTTTTACCACTCAGAATAAGAGCTGTAGGAGTGGGTCAAAATATGATAGATAACCCTGTACCTATGTTGCTATCAAATGTTGGAATTAGAGCAAGCAACATATGTATGCAACTATAGCATAATTTTATAAACATATTTGGAACCTTCAGTTTATAAACCTGAAAATAAAGTCGGAGTTAAACAAATTTTTTCAAAAATCGGTCCTCGCTTAGAAAACAGAATAAAATTACCTGGATGCATTTTCTAAAATTATTGCATATCAAATTAAACCAGTATAATCGAATTAAAGAAAACATGAATTATCATGAGCTATTCTTATGTAAGCAACAAAGGGTTCATAAACATTGAATTAGTATAAACTAAAAATAATACGAAACACTTCCTGCCAAGCTTAATTTAACGGCGACTTTTAAAGTAACGGTAAAGAATAACGTTTTAGCATTGCGAAAACTCCACCCCTAGTTCAGCGACCAGTTTCGAGGGGGCGCAGAAACTTGTAACCACTTCTATACATGGAGCTTCCTACTCTAAAGGGGGATTCTTTGTGGTGATAGTCATAATAGCACACTGAAACAGTAAGCTGTGATAACTGATAATTGATAATAGTACTATTGTTGCTGGGTGTGTTTGATCTTATCCTACAAACCTGAAGTTATTGGAAATGGCACTAAGATTTCAAATTCTTTATCAAAAAAATAAATGTAGTTTATTTAAAATCAGCCAGGTAGAATTTGTATGCTGATTGCTGCCATCACAATCTCTGTAATGTTTTTATTCGAAGGCTCTCAGTACAAAGTCTGTACCAGAATTCCCTACAAACCAATTACAGGACCTTATTTCCGCTCAGGCTCAACAGGAGAATGGAACTGTTTATGATAAAAAACCTATGAAAATTCTTCTAGAAGCAGGTACGACAAATCTAATTTTATTATTAAGAGTGGATTTTTTGCATTTCCTAATTTATAAAGAAGTTAGATAAAAAACCGGGTTTGTCTATTTTGATGACCAAATCAAAATAGGCATATTGTCGAGCATATTGTATATCCCGCATGCTATTGATATAGGCTACTTGCTACCACTCTCAAATATTCAACCACACTTTTTGTTGGGGTTTGGGGTAGTTTAGTCTTGGATTTTTTTACATACTTAGTGCGACCATCGCTATTATATGTGGGAATAAACTCATATTTTATCATTTTAATCCTAAATGCTATTGATATGGGCTACTTGCTACCAATCTCAAATATCGAACCACTCCTTTTGTAGGGGTAGTTTACTTTTGGATTTTCAACATAATTAGTGCGACCAATCGGCCCAATGCGACCATCGCTATTATAAGTGAGAATGAACAATGAACCACTGATCTAAAACCAATGGATAAGCATAATGAATCCGTCATTTGAAGCAAATGTGGCGAGGCATGGGCCAAAATATCTGTTGCGTCTAATCCACAGTCATTGACTATAAAAAAAAATATAGTCAATGTCCACAGTCATTTTCCAGTAGAGCTAGGGAATGTTCATCATGCGTAGTAGAATTCAATCTATCGATCGATCCGGCCAGATGTTTACTCTGGCGGTCAAGTGAACCAGTCCCGTACAACATCGGTTATCGTTTTTATCGTATTTATTAAAATTATATTTTGCCTTAGGTATATCAAGTAATCTGGACAAATAATTATTATATCCTCACAATGAATTGTGCGATAATAGATAAATAAAATTATATCAACTGGTATACCTAAATTGTAGTTAGGTACTACTATTTGAGTCTTCAATTTTTCATAAAAATTACAATTCGTTTATCAAATTGTTTACACATATTTTTATTTCGTTCATTGGTTAATCAAAAATAAAAATTATTAGGTTCACTGAAAAATATAATATTATATTATACGTTCGGTCCTGTCCACAGCTCGTCGTAATGACATCATTTGGTTGCAGTGCGCAAAATCCAACTTGCCGGGAAGTCTATTTACAACATTTTTCGGTCGTAATTTAGCCATTTCGAGTGCAGCGTTGTTGTTTAGTTGAACTCATATTGTATATCCTGAATGCTATTGATATTGGCTACTTGCTACACCACTCTCAAAAATGGTGTTCAAGATATTGGCTCTTCTTTTGGAGATCGAAAAGACTTTGTTTCTTGTTCCTCTTCATTTTATTTGTATACGTTTGCTGGTAGCTTTCAGTTGTTGCCTTTTTAGGTTTATGTCCACATTATAATCAGTCTTTATTTTGATTGTCGTTATTTTGAAAAAATCTATATTTTGTTAAGTTTTGATATCGGCACGAAAAACTTCCCACCCATGTTTTCTCTCAGGTAAAAATCGCTCGGGCACGTCAATAATTGTTTTTTGGGGGACACATTTTTGTCGTATTAACACCCTTTACCTGTTAATCCCTAAGTGGGTGTCACAGGTACCCACAAAAAATTAATTAATATTACAGAATTATAAATAATAATGAATAGTATAGCACCTTGAAACTTTGGGGATTTAATCTTGATAAAAACACCTATCAAATGATGTATCACTCGACCCCCCTTTCCATTTGAAATTGTAGCTATCAATCCCGCCTAGGGGTTGACAGGTGGGAGTGAAAATACCAACAAAATATGTCACCCAAAAAAACAAAAATTGACGTGTCCAAGCTTTTTGATAAATCACGTAATGCCTGAGAAAACCTGGGTAGAAAGTTTTTCGTGCCCCACCCTGTATGTTATTTGCAATAGCCAAAATCGCTCATTGCCGGAATTTTTTTGTTCACAACGCGTTATGGGTAGGTATGATAATTTACCCACGAAAGGTCTAGAAGATTTTCTTTCGGAAAATGAGAAAAAATAATCAACCACGATGGGTTCTGGGTATATAAGTCTGTTCGTAGAACCATCACAAACCAGTCAGAGCCAATCAGCATTCAGCATTTGCAGTTTGCAAACCATTTCTGATTATTTTGACCAATCGATGAAGCGCTGATCGATTTGTGATTGTTCTACGAACAGACCTATTGTAACACCCGAAATGCGAAATTAAAGTTGTTGATTGTTTCGCTTTGTGTCGTATTCCTTTTTCAGACGCAACAATAATTTCGCTTTTCCGATGTTGTAATATATATATATATATATATATATAACGCGTTGTGGTTTGTGGTTAATTATTTCTGCTAACTGCTAACTGAATATCTTCTCAACGTGTCGTGGGACTCTTGTCATATCCGGCCATAACGCGTTCTGGACAAAAAATTCGGACAATGGGCGATTCTGGTTAATGCGAATAACATACAGTGAGGACGTAAATAGTCCCCCCCCTCTAACTTTTGAACGCATTAATATTTTTGGCTCAAATTATTATTGTCAAGAGGTTCAGGGACAGCATTTTGAAAATTTATTGAGATACTTTTGCATGATTTCGTTCTTAATATTATCTTTAGTATTAGGTTTTTTTGAAATTTTTTATTAAATACTGTTGTAGAAACAATCACTTAAACTAAAAACTAACCTATAATAGTTTTTTCATTGTTAATAAAGTTCTTTTAAGAATTAGAGATAGTATTTTTACCCAAATAATTTATTTTCAATATGGCGCCATTTCCTTAAGAAAAATGCTAAGGACTTCAAACTTTGGGGGTGAAAAGAGAATGGAAGGACCTTTCAAATAAGGTATCACATGACCCCATTTTCCATTTAATAATTTGTTTCAAAATGGTGCCCAGCTGTCAGTTTGACAGTTGAAATTTTTTTTTTGAGGTCAAAACTTAGTAAACAACTGAACAACACCTCCAAATTTGAGCCAAAAATATTAATGCGTTCAAAAGTTAGAGGGGGGGGGACTATTTACGTCCTCACTGTATACACTAGAATCTCAATGCAGAGAACTGATTTACAAATGGATGTAACTGCACTAAGCTTAGTTGTTCACAGTTGAGCTTGAGCCTAAGTATAAAAAAATGAGTAAGCTATGATTTTTGAAATAATAAGTAACTGGTTTTAATTACAAAGGAATGGACTGTTTTTAAGAAAGAGGTGCAGTCAAAATACATAACAAAATCTGGGTAGGTATCGTTTCCACCGCTCAGCTCAGCACAGCTCTACTAGGTGCAGGAAGGTACAGGTGCGGCTTTTCACAAAGCAACAGAAAAGAGATAAGGATACATACAGAGATGGTATAATCCCTCAACCATTGAATGAAGCTTCAATCATCAAACTAATAGATGATGAATAGTTGATCAAAAAAATTAGCCGTGGCAGGGGTCGTACAATGTTTGAGGGGGGTATTAGCAGGTAGCCTATGTCAATACTTACCTACATACATACTTTATGTATAAACTCCCACTTATAATAGCTACTGTCGCACCAATTTTATGGTAAAATCCAGTAGTAAACTATCCCTAGAAAATAAGTGGTTGGCCATTTGAGAGTGGTAGCAAGCAGTCTATATCAATAGCATGCAGGATATATGAGTTCATTCCCCCTTCTAATAGCGATGGTCGCACTTATTATGTTGAAAAATCCAAGAGTAAACTACCTCTACAAAAGGGGTGGTTGGATATTTGAGAAAGGTAGCAAGAAGCCAAAATCAATAGCATTCAGGATATACAATATGAGTTCATTCTCACTTCTAATAGCGATGGTCGCACCAATTATGTGAAAAAATCCATGAGTCGATATGAAAGCGTAATGCAACTTTTAATAGTTATTTACGTTACTGAGTCGGTAAATGACTTTTTAAATCACGAGTCAAGGATGGAATCTCTAGACGAGTAGTTTAATGACATTTGACGGCCGTGTATATTACATTTTTCTTTCATACTGGGAGAGTATTTTTCAATCGATTTAAGAGAAAAAGTGCTTTCTTATTGTCAAAGCTCACATTAAGAGGTGGTGGCGTCTCACATTCGTAAGTATATTTTGAAAAATCTGTTAAACGAGCAAAGTAGATAGACACGGTCTTAAAGTCAAATTTTGAGACATAAAATTCAATTAACTCGCCTTGGCTTTTTTTTTTCAATTAAGTGTTTGCCACTATTAACATCTTATATATAAATGTGAGAGTCTGTATGTTTCTTTGCCCAAGACTTTTGAACCGTAGCACAGAATAATCTGAAAATTTGCACAGTTATTAGCCTCTACCCAAAGATGGTTTAGGAAAAAAAAATAAACAAATACATTAATTGAAAAAAAAATAAAAAAATGTGTTATTATGTAGGTTCTATGGGGTATACGGCCAGCGGGAGCAAGAAAAAATCAAAACATAAAAAAAATGTATACAAAGAAAACTGTGTTGATAATAGCTGCTTTTTATTTGCGTCTTGAATCAGATCACTAAAATTTGACATTTAGGATGTTTTATTTACAAACTGATCTGATTTGTAAGTGATCCGGTCATTTCCCCCTTTGCCCCTAACTGTACCACCCGCAAATTTCGATCACTTACGTGACCTGGTCAGAAGTAAAAGGTGGGGGTTGTTTTGACGGATATAAGGCGTGAATTTCGCAACAGCCCAACCCTCAAACCACATAAAAATATAAAATATATACCCTTAATTTGAAATTTTGAAGGAAAGAACTTTTTTTTGTTGAAAATGATGACCCTGACACTGACGTGATTCGAAACAAATGACAGAATAACAAATGCAGTTTTATTTGATGGTTTTTGGATCAGATTATTCTAGGGCAGTTGATTTGAAAGTGAACTGATCCAGTATGCAAATAAAAAGCAACTATTATCTTTTATACAGGGTGTCCCGAAATTAGACGTCAATATTTTAACCACATATTCTACGCCCCAAAATAAAAATAAAACTTCATATAAACTAGTATCCACAGACTCTTCGTTTTCAAGATACAGGGTGTTGAATGTGAAGACCTGATGACGGTTTTTTGTAAATATTTTCGAAACCTGTTAAGATAATTGAATAAAATTTGGTACAGTTACTTGACTTTTCAAACTCTATCCAATGAACAAAAACTCACCATTGTATACCCTTCATGAGTGGGATACACAGGGACGGATTTGAGAAAAATAGGTCCCAAATTTTTTGGTTGTTGATGATTAGTAGTTTTGCCTACAAATTTTGAAAAATCTATAGGTCTCTACATAAATGAGGTACTACTGTTGTAACTCGCAGAGACGCACCATTTTCGAGAAAAACGCATTTGAAAATATTCTGACACACTGATTTTAGTGAAAAATGGCGTGTGCATCTGACTAGGCTATCACAGGCTGATAGTTTCGGTATATGCAATTTTGTTTGTTATAGAATTTTCAAATGCATTTTTCTCCCAGCGAGGTAGGAGAAGAGTACCTTATATATGTAAAAGAGTCTTAACCCGACGCGGGCGGCGCCGTGGGTTTAGGCTAGTATTCTATATATTATTTATGTATAGCATAGCAACTCTGAATAATGTCACGTCTATTGAGTACACTTATCTAGTTTGTTCTTCTATTCTAATAGGATCCGGCTCCTGAAAAAGTCGGATGAAATGAACCTCGCACAAATTGGTCATGTAATACTCTCCTTTGTTCTGGTTTTATTATTATATATTTTTTTCTGCTGTTACTATAATCAATAAAGAATTTTATTATTATTATTATTATTATTATTATTATTCTTACGTATGTTACCAACATTTTTTGACAAGTTATTCATTGAAACCATGAGAAACCATGTCAAACCATGGTACCATTTCCAAATAAGTTAGTCAAATTATGTATTCTTCTAATCCAATTTCAAAATCTCTGATGATGCAAAGTGTCATTGCAGAGTAGTACAGTAAATTTCTACTAAAATCTCTGATGATGTAAAGTATCATTCACCGGACTGGTTTTGAAACCGGTAAATGATGCTTAACAGTACAGGGTGGCCAACTAAGAAAGCGAGGTACTGTATTTGGAAAATTATCCAACGTACAAGATTGCGGTATGAAATTTTATCACTAAAACGGCCAAGTGAAAAACCTGGAAAATATTTTCACGTTTTCATTTCATTTTCGTATTTTCGTATTTTTGACTATTTGCGTAGAGTTTTTGTCTAGAACGTTTTTTTTCTATCTATCAAAATGAAGCGGTGGGATAAGTTCAATTGAATTTCTCCCGTTTCTTGACCGATTTCAACGAACTTGTGTTCATATGAAAAAGCATAATCTGCACTACAAAATGCTTATTTGCTACTGAATTTGTGATCTTCGCCGTTGCCGCTAGATGCCGTTAACTGAAACAGTAGCATATTGTTGAGTTTTTCCAAAAAAATCAAATGTTATGGTATATTCATTTTTTATATACTCAGTGACATTGGAAGTGTTACACCGACTAATTTCCCATAGGATTAAATGTGAACATGACCTTATACATAGCTTCGAAAATCTACAGCAGACGTCCAGTCAAGAAACCGTTGATTTCCAAAAGAAATCGCCTTGCCAGGCTTGCATTTGCACGACGTCATTTGAACTGGAGAGTGCAGGACTGGAAAAATGTATTATTCAGCGACGAAACAAGCTACACATTTTTCAGTTCTGACGGCATGAGGCGGGTAAGACGTCCAGTTAATAAAAGATTTGACTCAAAGTACGTTACTCCAACAATTAAGTACGGAAAAGGCAGTGTATTTTCATGGTTTTATTTTTCGTAAAGTAGGTCCATTATACTTCATAGATGAAATAATGGATCGATTGCTGTAAAGGGATATACTCGAAAACGTTATGTTGCCCTATGCTGAATGGAAAATGCCTTTGCGATTTGTGTTTCAACATGACAATGACCAAAGGCATTCATCGCGCCTGGTTCAAGAATGGTTTCAGGAGAATAATGTTCGGGTTCTGCAGTGGCCTGCGCAATCCCCGGACCATTACCCTATCGAGAAATTATGGGAAGTAGAACGTCGTATTCGCATTACAAGAATCCCAAATAAGCATTCATTGATCGATAAAATTAACGAAGTGTGGTCGAACGTTGCTTCACTTTTGTCGTTGCAAAAAGGTGTATTCTGGAAATTGATTATTAGCTTTTAAAAAAATTGACAATTAAGAACAACCATATTTTGCCTATAAGGGCATCTTACTATGGGGCTTTAAAATAGATGGCTAATGATTTTCAGATTCATTTATTCTATTTTTTTAGATTTGAATATTTGATTTTATCATAAGAGTTGCTTTACTTTTGTCCGATAGAGTATATACAAAATGAAATAGTAAATTTCCTACAATTTATGTGATCATTTTTTTTTCGTAGAATGAATAGTTTTGACGTACGAGCACCGCAAAATTTAGTTCAACGTGCGTTATGGGTTTTGGCATAGCCGTCTATATTGCAATACAAGCCATGAAGTAATGGTTTTGGCAACACCGCGTGTGGTCTTGATTGAGGTTAGGTTCACTTCTAGTTCCAACTTAACACTCTAGACGGCTCTGCAACTATTCAACTAGTTTCAACCTGCTTTCATTCAACTTCGAATTGTATTTTGAAAAACTGAGAAACACGGTGAAAAATTAAGTGATTTTTGCGTTAAGGGTAAGTGGGTAGGTAATATCAGGTACCAAAGTTTTCGCGATCTACAACAGTCAATATTTTCATAATAGACTGGTAGATAGTTTCATATTATGATATGTGTGTGTCTATGCCTTTCGGGGAATACTGGATAAGAAAAATACATCTTAAAAAGGAAAACTTGATTAATAATTGATGTCTCAACCTGGATTTCTCACACATATAAGCACCAGCTTCTATGTCATGCGGAAAACTAGAATAAACGAGTTTTGTTTCGTTCACTTTGGAAAAACAAGATGGCGATGTAGATAGTGCTTTTTGATTAATCAGTTTTAAACACCATTATCTACTCCAGTCATTCAGAAACTGCTTCAATCACATCCCAAAATCTGTAACCATCTACCTATCTGTCGGTTTTAATGTTTTATTGTTTAGAATTAATATTTTTTCCCAACAAATCATAAAACTCTTGTCAGGTTCGGATATGTTTTTATGTAAATTTTTACGTCATGAGGTGATGAACATCATACCTGTTGCGATAATATACAGTGTGTCCCAGATTCGTTTCTCTATACAGGGATCTTGGCTCCTATTATACCTACGTCAAAGGTTAAATGGAGAACATTTTGGAGGAAAGTTACTGCATTCGATATCTGGTTTCAGATTTGCGATCGGTCAATTGGTTTTGGAAATATCGGCGAAAAACCGAAAATGGCGGATTTTGTTTTTTGCCAGTAAATCCGAAACGGCTTATTTGACAGCTATGAAAATGTGACATTATTTGGACACCTTTTCAAGACGAATTAAGTGGCGTTCATGTTATGTCTCAATCTTCTTTTGTTTTCCCGCAACCTGCCTCAACTTTCATTTTTCTTATGGCCGCCATATTGGATTTTTCGATTTTTGGAAAGAGCGTAAAATTTCCAGTCTAGTGATGTCTCACAAGTGCATAAAAGATTTGAGTATCATCGAAATATCACAATACGTAGTTGGGACTCAGTCTTATCCAAGGAGGCCATGATTTATTTGTCGCAAAATATGAATGAGTACTGTATCAGCTCAAGGTCAACGCATTTAGTGTGCAGCAAATGTGTTTAACGCATTGAATTTTCAATAGAACATGGACATGCATCGTACTCGTAAGTACTCATTATCAAAACACAACCATCATACTGAATTAATGAACGACAGATAAGAGCCTCCTTAGATGAAAAAAAAAAAGATTTTGCTTATAAACCAATTTTCAGACAAGTGAATCGAGGTCTTCTTAGAAAAGAAGCCATGACATATCTACGAAATGTAATATTTTGATTACACTTAAATCTTTTACGCACTTGTGCGACATCACTAGACTGGAAATTTTACACTCTTTCCAAAAATCGAAAAAACCAATATGGCTGCCATAAGAAAAAGGAAAGTTGAGGCGGGTTGCGGGAAAACAAAAGACGATTGAGACATGTCAAACACGCCATTTTATTCGTCTTCAGAAAGTGTCTCGATAATGTCACATTTTGGCAGCAGCCAAATTAGCCGTTTCGGATTTACTGGCAAAAAATGAAATCCGCCATTTTCGGTTTTTCGACGATAATTCCAAAACAAATTGACCGATAGTATTCGGCCGGATATCGAATGCACTAAGATTCCTCTAAAACTTTCTCCATTTAACCTTTGCTGTAGGTATAATAGGAGCCAAGATCCCTGTATAGAGAAGCGAATCTGGGACACACTGTATAAGTTATTCTTCCAAATTACAGTTTCATTGAACAACTTTCGTATCTCGTAATCGTAATACACCTTGATTTTCAAAGAAAGCCCCTTCAATCAATGCAAAATTTTGACCACTGTTGACGTTAGATGCGACGTTGCAACTGTTACTTCATGGCTTGTATTACAATTTAGACGGCTCTGGTTTTGGCCAATAACATTTCCACACCACCTTGAGGTAGAGTGTGCCACGCGTTTTTTTTTAATCCAGAGAACCTCAAAATTCTAAAATTTATCGTATTTTCCTTTTTGGCAGGACTGGAAGGGGCCACCAAAGATCAGGGTGTTCAATGATTCATTGAAACTCTTTTTATAAGGCCATATAAAAAATAATATTATTAATAAATAATCGTGAACATAGAATCTAGTGTAAGTCAACATTTTTTTTCTTCAATAAACTCCTAATAATCAAAAAATCTAGATCTCAAAATGTTTAAGAAGGAATGGTGGTCATAACAAATATCAATTTTTGTCCAAGCCTTAGTCAATTATTTTTTAACTAATCGTTTTTTTTCAAGTTGCATCGAATCACTGTCAAATGATAAGTATCGTGAGCACGTGTAGGGCAGAAGCTGTATTCGTACTGTACGTACTTGTTTGTCATAAAAATCTAGTAACTTTATTATTGATTATTTTATTTCACGTCTTATTTCACTTCGCAACATTTAGAAATGCGTTTCCATTGGCTACTAGATTTCTGTTTTATAAAAGTAATCTCTTAGTAAGATTTTAAGGCACGTTTGATATGAAGTCCAGAGTACTCAATATTTCAAGAATGGCCGAAGATACATATAGAACAATGTTTACAATATTTTCAATCAAAATTGAATGCTAGGTTCATTGAGTGGTATGAATAAAAACGAAGAACATGCTAATACTAAAAGTATTAGTATTGTCTACGTAGTAAATTCTTCAAAACTAAGAAGGAACTACATTTTGAAGTAGATGCTTGTAAATTTTCCCGACGCTACTACACCGAGTAGCATCGTCGTGGAAACCACTCAAGGATTTACTACGACTTGAAGTATCGACTTCTTACAGTAGAAACTTCGAATTCAAGAAGAAATTGTAGCATTTGCTTCACTTTGGCGAAGTTGGTTTAAAAGCAGCTTCACTGAGCATGCTACATGCTACGATTATAGTTTTGTTTGAAATGGATGGATTACGCAGAAGAAAAATATACAGTGTGAGACAACATATCAATAATGATGATTTGTATCATCAAATATTCCGGTAAGTAGCTGAAGTTAAGGTATAACGCGGCAATCGTGTTTTAGTTCAATTTTTTTTTTAGGTTTGATAGGGAAAACGTATCTCATCTAGCTAATACATTTCTGACAGATATAAACGAAACTAGGGGCTGTGCGCTTACACACATCCAACAAATGGAAGTGTTTTTAAGGACCTTAGGTATGTTTGGATAGAAAAACTCAAGTCAACTCAACTCAAACTGAGTATACCAAAAATCAAGTGAGAATCTTGAAATGAAGTATAGAAAACACTTAAATAAAATAAGATAATTGATTTGAGTATTATTTCTCCAGATTATTTATGGATATTTCGCCACACCCTATCAAAAAAAACTTTCACTTGGTATGAATGCAAATTTAAATAAAAAATCACTTCATTAGAAATCCAAGATTTATTTAAGTGACTGTTTACTTGAAAAATTAATCAAACCAATGTTCAAATACCTGATCTTCTTTATTCGTTAACTGAAAAAGAACCTATTAGTGAAAAATAAAACCTAATAATATCAAACGTTTCAGAAACGAGTCTGCTTCCGTCGTCAGTGGAACCTAAAAAGAAAAGAATTAGTTCAATTCAGCAAATTAATATTTCTTGTTTTTCTATGTTTTTACTGCAAACTAGTCTTTTGTCTGTATCACACAAAATGTCACTTTACTGACCTTGAAATATAAGGTGTTGTTTTTTTTAAGTATGTTAAGTATTTGTTGTCAATTTTTTTGGGTAATGTTCCATTTCTTAGTAAAGGTAACCATGTATCACTAAGATCTACTGAGCAATTTGCTACACATTCATCAGAGTTTAACATAATATATGCAGATTCTTTAAGTTTGCGTTTTTTAGAACATGGTTCTTCAGCTAAGATTTTTGAATTATCCTACTTAATAGAGTTATTTTACTCGAGCCGCGCATGCGCATAGATCAGGGCAACTGGTGGCTGGGTGATGTCACATGTGACAATATTTATAACCTTCTAATTGCTGTCTGTGTCAGTGCCAAGTTTGGATGAGTTTTATGAAGAGTAACATATTTGTTGATTCAACAATCACAAATAAAACATGAGTACGTGCATATTCACTATGGGTCAAGAACCGCCATTTCAGTTTAAGCAAAAGTCATATTTTTGACATCTCTTTCGCGTTCACATCGCACGACAGACAGGTTAGAATATTATGCCAAGTGAAAAAATTTTTGATAGGGTGTGGCGAAATACCCAAAAAAATCTGGTAAATCATGGATGCGCCACAAAACCACAGAGTATATCTACTTGAGTATTGTTGTTGCAGGAGACCCTGGTTTTCAGATAGGTGTTGGTGTTGATCTTGGAATTCACCAGACAACAGTATCAAAAATTGTTCATAAAGTCTCACGTGGCATTTGCAGCAAGAAAAAATATTGGATTAAATTCCCTGATACAGGCGACAGTTTGAACAGGGCTAAAGATGAGTGGGCAGTACTCCATACAGTACCCAACGTTACTGGTGCAATCGACTGCACTCACGTTAAAATTTTGAAGCCCCCTGCACATGGTGACGAATACATTAACAGAAAATAGCCTCAATAAATGTACAAGCCACTTGTGACAGTGGAGAGATGTTTACCAGCGTAGATGCAACATGGCCTGGATCTGTACATGACTCTAGAATATGGTACAACTCTTCCCCTTACCCTGTTATGTATAACAATCAAGAAAGAGTGAGTCTTTTGGGCGATTCGGGATATGCTATAACTCCGTGGATGCTCACACCGTTCCAAAATCCGGCATCAAATTGTGAAAAATATTTCAATAGAACACATGCAAGAGAACGTGTTATTATAGAAAGATGCTTTGGGCAGTTGAAAAGAAGATTTCCAATGTTAAACTATACAGTGCGACTGAAGACTGATAGAATATGTCGATATATTATGTGTGGATTTATTTTACATAATTGTGCTAAGTCTTTGAACGATCCACATGAACAGTTTGAAGAAATCGATGTCGAGGATCAACCAGCTATGCCTGCATTAGATCTTGAACCAAACAATGCTGAAATAAGACGTCGAGGTATTCAGGTTCATAATGTGATTGCAGAATTGATGTACAGGCAACGTTGAAACAGTGAATAAATGAATACAAACATTTTTGTCATAGTGCATTTATTTATTATTAACAAAAACCACTAAACGCTCAAGTACTCCAATTTCTTATTTATTTTTGAGGATCGAAGTGTCGAGTAAAGTAATTCTCTACAAATTGCTCCAAAGCCCCTGCAGCTTTTCCTACAGCTATGGCAGCTTTTTCCTGAGCAAAAGCAGCCTTTTATTGAGCTATAGCAACTTTTATGTGTTCAAGAAGTAGGGTTTTTTGCAACTGTTCTATTGATTGGTTGGCATCCCTGAAATCCTCTTGCTCAGCATCTCGACTGGTGCCTGCACTCACTCCACCTAAAAACATTGGTATTTCAAAGTGCATTATTATTACGTACAGGGTGTGCAAATTTATTTGTTTGTATGGGATTCTCGAAAAGTATAGGAAATATCAAATTAACACTGAATACATACTTCGCTCACAATCAGAACACATACATATTACTATAAATACATACCACATTATTACAACACTACAAGTTTATTTTAGTTATTTCACATCATATTCCATCAATTTAAAAAAAAAAAAGTAAGTTTACCTGGGACTCTTTGTATTACTGGATTCTCATTTCCGTTCCATAGGTCATAAAATTTTTGTTGCCACTCATTCAATTTAATTTTCTTATTTTCTGTTTTTTTCATATCCACAATTTTTTTTATTTTGCTTTTCATATTATTAATTTTTTTCAGTATTTGTTTGCTGTCCAACTTTTGTTTTGCATTATTGTTATAGTTTTCGGTTATTTCTTTAAGAGCTTTTTCTTTTGCAGTTTTCACGGCAGGTGTCATTTGTTTATCAAGAAGTACCTTGTAATCTTCTAGCATTAGAACAAATGCTAATTGTATGTCTTCAATTTGGGATTCTCCCTCAAAGGGCATCTCTTCATCTGATGACATTTTACTCAGTCTCGAAGTAGACCACTTCAATTCTTCAACAATTTTTTCACAAGCAAAAGTGGAACCTTACGATCAGACTTTATCTACAAACACTATTTTACCTCTAGTTCGTCGGCGATTTTTCAAGCTACGCAGTATCCGGAATGGAGAAGCAAAACTTGACAATCAGTCTAAATTATTTTGGATTCCTTATCTCAAATATTATAAACATCAGCAAAAATTTTGCGAGTTTGCCGTTGAAAAAAACTGAGCGGACGCAGTGACAAGATGCTACACATGTTGAAGAATATACTATGGTATGAAGTAGATACTTCACACAGTATAGTATATACTTCGACGTTAAGTATCTACTACCGGAAATGAACAAATGCTACATGATGAAGCAGATACTTCGAAGAAGATGCTCAAATCTGGAGTATTAGCATTTACTTTGTTTTTATTCATACCACTCATTGCAAAGATAAAATTAATCTAGTTTCAGCCTAGGTATTTCATTTGCGGAAATGGAATCGTTTTTCATGCACACATTGTACAACGTTCAAAATTTTTGTGTCTTTGAGTTCTTTGATATTTGAAGTGCCTGCTTCACATTTTTTGTGTTTCAGTTATTTATTGTTATTGAGTCCTCTTATTCAAGAAAATTGATGCCATTTTTTGTCATGTTTAAAAAAAAACGTCAAACATTTAAAAAACTATCACCACTATCATCATCAAACATATCATGATTTGTTATATAAAAATACTCAGAATTTTATGTAAAATCCAAGATTCAGATGAAATAGAGGTTGACCTATTTAAAGTAAGAACATTACTATGAAAAATTGACATTCTGCTTAAAAATTAAAAATAAACGTAGTTTACTATTGAAAAAAAAACAGATTTTTGAAGTTTTTGCGAACCCTGTATAGAAAATCAAAATTTTTCTCTTCGTGGATCGTATTTTTTTACAAGCATATTTTTTTTTATCATGAAAGTTTTTCTCGAAAAATTACATTTTTTATCCATTTGTGCTCTTGTCCTCTTGTGGACCCTATCCGTGGACAGTCTGTATAGATTTATAGTGAAGACATTCCATTCAAAGACTCCAGAACTATAGCACCATCAATGCTTCATCAGTATGTCATAAACAAACAAACATCTTCAACAACACGTTCCAAAGTTGGTTTATGTAAACAAAACATTTATAATTCGATGTTGCACATGCGCATATGAATTTTGGGAGGTAAAACCCTGCATGGAATCCCACAGAATCCCACGGAATCCCAAGAGCTTGTACACCATAATCACAGGGTGATTTACCCCCCGGGAGTCAAAGTTTTTATAAAAAAAAAACGGATTTTATAGATGACTCAAAAACCTTTCAACGGATTTTGACAAAATTTGGCAAACTTATTTGTCGCCATAACGTAATTATGATAAAATTGTTCATTCCAGTGGCGCCCAGAGGGTCACCAATTGATACTTATAGGTAAAACGATGTTACGCCAATGCTGTTTTGTAAATTTAATATATTCAAAAAAACAAACAGTCAATAATGTTGCATATTTGTACCTATAAATATCCATCAGTTGACCCAAAGGGACGCCACTGGAATGAATAATTTTGTTTTAATCACACAGAAAAATGACCCTTATGACGACAAATATTCGTGCCAAATGTGGTCAAAATCAGCTAAAAGGTTTTTGACTTTCTGAGTAATTATTAAAAAAACGATTTTTTCCAAAAACTTTGACACCCTTTATCACGAAAACACACACGAAGCAATTTATATGAGAAAAACTTTATCTTGGGCTGGTGAATATGCTCTTAAAATCTTCGTTCTTAATTTTGAAACATCCTGTATATTCATCCAATCTCATATAATTTTATATAGGTTACCATCAGGGCTTCCCTATTTTTCAAAATCTTTTATCTGACAACCATAAGTTACTGTTGTCCGCGAAACGTTTCTCATAATCGATTCACAGAGTTTAATCTGTGGTCATCTTTCCTGTTGACATAAAAATATTTCGCGATCACCGATACTGACAACGTAGGTAACTACTCACAAAATGAAATAATCTACTGTAATATGTTGAAGGAAGAGTCCCAGAAGGAACAGGAAAACAACCATGTTCTACTGTATTCTAACGTGGACTAATTTATTCAATGCATATAATTACAACTCAGATTAACTCAGTTCATTACTCTATTACCCAATTACAATATGAACATAAAGACTGCGTTAAGCAATCCGCATAGAAACCACACCACAGGATGGTCATATCGCTGCCTATGCAGTTACTCAATAATGTTTCCCATTTATTATAAGAATATACAGAACTTTTTTATTTTAACTTAATACTATCATCATTACCTTACACCTAGCGCGCGAAGGAAAAAAAACACACACTTAACATAACATAATAAAGAGTGTTTTTTTTTTTTCTTTTTTCTTTTCTTTTTGTTGTTTGGGCCCTAACAATAATTATATAACCTTACTCTATTCTTATGCACCTCCACTAATTTTGTGTCCACTTTTATCACAATATTTGGCGATTTGTCTTCTATCACTTCATACTACATTACTTTTTACATCCATTTCTTTTTTTCGATTGCTTTTTGATACCATTAAATTATTTCTTACATCGTTCCAAGCGTATTGCAATCTATATTTAATTCTACAGGATAATTGTCAAAATTATAGACGGGATCACAAGAATTTAAAATATTACTTGGAAGTTTGCAAGTTTTTCCAAAAACCAATTCTAATGGAGTATACTTGCTTTCAGTATGAACTCAGTTTGTAAGAAAAACTCCAATAGTTTAGCCAAGTACTCCATGTGAAGGGATGCTTAGACACTTGAATGCGTGAATAATTTCCCAATGACTTATGCGAGTTTTCTAAAGAGCCTAAAGTCTCATGATGACAGCAGTAGAATTGAGTGTCTTTATTTTCAATAATTGACAAGTTTCTTTGAAGGCTTCAGCCAAAAATTCAGTACCTTGATCAGAAACTACGTCGTCAGGTATTCCTTATCTCAAGATAAAATTATCGACAAATAATCTAGCGACGATTAAAGCCTCGTTATTTTTAAACGCCATAACATTCTACGAACTTACTTTACTCACACTGCAATGTCAAGATGTATTTATTTTCCTCGTAATCCGATTCGAGCGGTCCTACAAGATCTATAAACACCTTTTGAAATGCTGACGACGCAGTTGTTGTAATTGTCATGGGTTCTTTCTTGTGATCAAAATATTTATATCGTTGGCAATCGTCACACTTTTTTACAAAATTGCCGACGTCTTTTTGAATTCCTACCCAGTAATAATATCTTTTTATATTATTGAGCATACGATTTATCCCTGCGTGACCTCCGGTAGGCAATATGTGAAAATCATTCAATATTATTTGTCTAGTTTCTAGTTCTGAAATATTTTTAACATTTTTAATAACTGATATCTTTCAATTGTTATCTCTTATCAAATCGTGATTTTTGAGGAATTCTTCGATGAATTGTGCGCACTCATCATTTCTTATCATAATTAATTCCAGAATATCATATTTCATGCATATAGTTTTCAGGTCTCTCAACGATGCACCTAGTGTCAACGCCGATCGAGTGTCCTGATTTATGCAAACGTAAACAATATTTTCCTCATTCATAAAAATTATATTTTTACCTTTGTATTCATATTTTTTACTATCAGTTATCACCTTAAATTCAGATTGAGATATGGGTCGTAATTCGCAAATTTTTTTGGGACATTTAATTATTTCAACTACTCCAGGGTGATCAAGCCTTTCGTTAGGAAATTAGATGTTCCTGAAATTTCCGGATTACTTCCCTCATTACGTTTTGTTTGAGCTCTGGTTATAGCATATACGGTTTCATCTATATTATTACCAAAATTCTTTAATTCGTCTTCAGAAAGTTCGATTCTAGATAGAGCGTCCGCTGTGACATTTTCTTTTCCCTTGACATATCTAATAACAAAATCGTACTCTTCCAAAATCAATCTAAACGTTGTCAGTCTGCTAGAAGGGTTCGTCATCCAAATAAATGAAAGGTCGATGGTCCGTATAGAGAACACATTTTCGTCCGAACAAATATGGTCTAAAGTGCCTTACAGCCCGAACCCGAACTACAGCCAAAAGTTCTTTCTCTATCGTACAATAGTTTTTCTCTGCCTTATTAAGAGATCGACTAGCATAAGCGACTGGCCTATCATCCCCATTGGACAAAACTGCTCCAATCGCAACTCCTGAGGCGTCGGTTTTCAAAGTAAATATATTCCTCGAATCAAAATTACGATATTGCAAGATTGGGGAATTGACAAGACAGTTTTTTTGACTATCAAAGGCTTCTTGACATTCTGGTGTCCAGCTAAACGGAACATTCTTTTAAGATAATTTATTTAAGGGTAATTTGAGCAAAATTTTGAATAAACTTTCGGTAGTAATTTGCAAATGTCACAAATCTTTTTGTTTCGTTGTCATTTTTTGGTACCGGAAAATCTTAAACAGCTTTTATTTTTTCTTTTTCAGGGAAAATTCCTTCTGCAGAAATTGAATGCCCTAAATAAATAATTTCCTTTTTGAGTAAGTCGCATTTCTTAGGGTTCAACTTTAAATTTACGTCTCTTAGCCTTTGTAAAACTTTTGTTAAATTTGTATCATGATTTAACAAGTTATTACCAAAAACAACCAGTTCATCCATGTAAACAAAACAACTTTCCCAACTTAACCCAGATATAGCAATTGTCATGGCCCTCGAAAAAGCTGATGGACTAACTTTTAAACCCATCGGAAGCCTTGTCAATTGAAATTGACCTAGATCAGTGGTAAAAGCTGTACATGGTCTACTAGAATTTTCTAACTCAATTTGATAATAGCCTTGAGATAAATCAAGATGTGTGAAATAAATCGCGCCTGAAAGGGAATCAAGAATTTCACTAATACACGGCAAGAGAAATTTTTCGTCTTCTAATTCTTTATTGCATAACCTATAGTCGATTACACATCGCCACGATTTTTGCCGGTTTTATCAGCTTTCTTTGGACTTATCAACAAAGGTGCTGACCATTGCGATTTCATTTCTTCTATCATCTACCATCTTTCAACATTTTATCTACCTGTTCGTGAATTTCCTTTTTCTGTGAATGCGGTAACCGATAGGGCTGTCTACGTAAAGCCCTAGGTTTTGCATCCTTCTTTTAACGAATGACTTGTTTATAAAAATTACATGTCGTTACATGATCACCTTCCAAATAAAATGTGTCAGCATATTTCGCTATTATTCGCTGAATGGAAAACCCCTTCTTCTTTACTTAAATGATCCATATTAATCAAATCCAATACGTTATCAACGCGCTTTACGGATTTTGTATCTACACTTTCAATATTACATATTCCATAATTACTTAGTTCTTCAAAAGATGGATTACATTTTTTTTCAATGACATCGTCATCACGGGTATTTAAAATCTTAACAGGAATCATATCATTTGAATTTGGTTTTCCTATGCTTCCTGCAACAAAAACCCCTTTACATAGTTCGGTTGGTAAAATTACACAATCATCACTTATATTCGAGTCAAAATATTCAATGACGTCACATCTTGCGGGCATTTTTGTATAAGTACATTTTTCGGATTCAATAGGCATTGAAATTTTGTTATTACCTACCCATAGAGAAAACAAAATGTGTTCATAATTTATAAGTTGAGTTCGGCATTACCATCGCGATTTTCTATCACGTGATAACAACTAAGTCATACACGTTCAGATCACGTGCTCCAGCTGGTTTTGATCTAACACAATAGTCCGGCACGTGATTTGGTCGTATATGTTTTGACTGTTATCACGTGACTGAGAATCTGTCGCATCTGCGGTGATGATGCCGAACCCAACTATATTTGCAGCATAAAAAAAATCAGATCCTCATAGTCCGTGAATACCTTGCTGAAATTCATCAATTAATAAAAGCTGATGAGACAGCTCAGTTTCATTTACGTGTAATGTTATATTTGCGGAACCATATGCTACCAATGATCCAGAAATACCGTTTATTCCTATTTGGTTTGAAAAGTCAATAGTTTGAGTCTCTGGTACATATTTATTAAAAATTACGCTTACTGATGCACATGTATCTAATAGGAATAAAAATGTGTTTTCTCCATAACGTATTTTCACCAAATTTGATCCGAATATTACCGAAAATACCGATTTTGAGATGTATTTACCTCAGAAGGACCTTCTATTCCTTGTTTCTCTGACGGTTGCATCATATGCCCTATTAGACCTACGGCGAAAATTGCGTGTGTTATTGAAATTTCCGCGATAAGGATTTTGCCTTGGTCTATTATTTTAACTTCCAAGAAAATTACTGGTATTCCTAAAATTAGAATGAGTGTTATGGCTGTTATGACGAAAAGATGCAAAACCTCTACCGCGATTGCCGTTTTCGATATCCACGTCCTTGAAAATGAAAAACCTGATGAGAATCTTTTCTGATCGTAAGCTCCTCATCTTTTGCTCCTCTAATAGCTTCGCTGAGCTTGGAGTAATTTCGTGCTTTTACGATCGTTTTCAAGTCATTATTGTGCAAGCCATTGGCAAAAGCAGTTATGGCTAACTTTTCGTTTACTCTTGACAGAACAGAACAGACAAACTATCATCATCGCCGTCCGCCTGACTAATAGTAAGGTTTACTAGTAACTCCTCTACAGTTTTCTCAAAATCCTCAACGGATTTTGTACTTTGCCTACTATTGTTCAATTAGAAGACTAGCTGACTGTTT
Source organism: Orchestes rusci (assembly GCA_958502075.1). Taxonomy (NCBI): domain Eukaryota; kingdom Metazoa; phylum Arthropoda; class Insecta; order Coleoptera; family Curculionidae; genus Orchestes; species Orchestes rusci. Next base: position 58,261,990 of record OY293303.1, on the reverse strand, counting down.
TGTTAAAAAATTAACTTTCAAAACTGTCATCAGAGCAAGTCGCATAACTACTTTGTAGCCTAATTTTTGAATTTTGAGAGAGACGAGTTTTCAAAACGTAATTAATTAGTTATTTTTTACCATAAGAATTCAACATATCGCAATACAATTCAATGGCATCAATAAGCTGTTTTGTTGTGGATTCAAGTCCATTCATAACAGGCAGCAAGCTAGCCGCTGTTTTCAAATCGAAAGTTTCCGGCATCTTATTTTCTTCTAAACAAGCAGAATCAATACTGTTATTATCACTGTGCTTATTAGAATCTGATTGTTTAGTTTGAGACAAACTTTACCTATTTTTCAAAATATCATCTATCGCCTCTAAATATTTAGCTATACCTTTCACATATTCTTTCACTTCAACAGTAGTTTTGGCATCGCGTTGTACTCAGATTTAACCTTCAAGTCCTTCAAATCATTTTTTATACTTTCTAACTTACTTATTTTCCGTTTCGTTGCATCTGCATCCTGTCTTCTCTCGATTGAGTCTTTTTCTAAGTTCCTATGAAAAACTCGTAGGTACCTCTAAAATGTAGCGAAACTCGTTTGGCATCGACATGGACAAGGGGAAACATCTAGACTAGTTGTTTCCCGCTTCTCGTCATTTTCTTTTCAGATCTTCGCGCCCAACACGTTGCATCTGGAACACTCAGGCACAGGATAACACCATCATAAACAAGAGTACCTCTATGTTTGGTACATCTGCTACGCGCCATTAGGTACAACTTTTACGCATCACTTTTATAACTTCTTCACTTCACACACTTTTACTTCTCTAACTTTCCATGAGCATATTTTTATGCCTCTGGCAGGATCGCCATGTAATATGGTGAATGGAGAGTCCCCAGAAAGATCATGAAAACAACCATGTTCCACTGTATTCTAACGTAGACTAATTTATTCAATGCATATAATTACAACTCAGGTGAACTCATTTCATTACTCTATTACCCAATTACAATTAGACATAAAGACTGCGTAAGCAATCTGCATAGAAACCACACGGGATGTTCATATCGCTGTCGATGCAGTTACTCAATAATGTTTCCCAATTATTATAAGAATGTACAAAACTATTTTATTTTAACTTTATACTATCATCATTGCCAATATACAATACCTTACACTACTATGATGTTATTTTTCACTCGCGACAACGATAAAATAACCACATTTTATTGAACTTTCATTTACTTATTTTACTTGTAAAATGATGCCAAAGGAGAATTTTAGGAACCTACATATAAGTTTACAAAACAGTTTTTTCCTATTAGGTATACTATTATAAGCAATTTTGTTTTCACAAGATGTCTCTCTTTTGGTTGATTTTTGGTCAATATTACGCAACCCGTAGCAGGATAGTTGAATTTTGATCGCACTATTACCTATTTCACGAAATCTCATGATGCCTCAAGAAAAGTAAACAAAAATTTCAGCGTCAAATAAAATATGTCATTTTTTACAGGCAAACGATATTCGTGGTGTTTATGTGGGAGAAGTCATAAACAACCTTTTTGCGATGGAACACATAAAAATGAGCAGTTGAAGATCAAACAAAAGTATACTGGAATAGTTCTATTTCTGTACTTCTTATGCTCATATGATTTGTTTTCAGGCCAATTCGATTCTCTGTAGACGAAACCAAAGAATACTGGTTGTGTAATTGTAAACATACAACGAGAAGACCTTTTTGCGATGGCACTCATAAAGAGGACATAGTGCAAATGAGTTCGTCTGTAGTGAGATAGTGGAAAAATCCTAGATGTCAATGATGCATTTTCATTCTACACTTGGTTCAAAACCAAGAATCATCGAAGTAAACAAACTGCACTTGATTAGACATAGCTAAACGATCCAAATTGTCACATGCGTTCGTTCATGTCACGTGACCCTTCAATTGTTCTCGGTCGGTTTACATTGATGACTCTTGGTTTTGAACAGGGTGTAGTTTGTTTTTCTCTTGGGCAACTTATAAGTTAAGAGATAAATGTACATATATTATGAATTCAGCATCTTTTTAACAACTAAAGCTTTATTATACACACTGTTTTGAATTAAACTGTATTTAGGAATCAATTCAAGAACCAGCTTTTGCATTTGATAAACCCCCCCATGCTATTGTGTGTCTCTTTATATGTCTTACAGCATGACGTCACCGTTCTACAATCCAGCCGTTTTCAATAGGGTACTTGCACCAATTTTTTTGCTGGATTCGAAAGTCCATGAAAGATAATGAGAGTTTTTTTTTTCTCGTCAGTATAAAATTGTCGGAGATATAACGCTTTGCATGAAATGGACTGAAATTGTCATACCATGCTGAATATATCTATGTATATACAGGGACAGTCATTGATATGAGAACCTAGATTGCGCCTACGCCGTTGATGATATCGAAATGAAAAAAATGGATTTGAACACAGGAGGCATCTGAGCAGTTTGTGAACATGTTTTTCAATATGCCGGGTGTATCATTTTTGCTGTTACATAGTTTTTTTAATTAGCAATCTTTAAATATTTGAATTTGCACCTTTTCGGGTATCTCAAATCCGTTTGGATTTTCCAATTCGCTTTAACCGTTCAAAAGTTAATCCACTTTTTCATTAATTAATTATACTACAGGACAATTGGTTTTTGACATATCAAGTTGAGACTTTGCCAGTGTTTATGCAACTACCTTGGGTATCTTTTGGAGGCAATACCGTCGATTGGCATAATGGTACCATTATGCTGTGACACTTTGATATTGGTAAACTGCAAAGTACCATAACTTGATTTTTTTAAATGACACCCCCTGTATTTTGTTATTTAGTCGCGTTCAGCTTGTCTTTTTACGTATTTTCCACCCACAATCTTTTTTCAAAAGCTGATAATTGGGGACGTACTTATTCTTGTTTTTGTGAAAAATTCATAGTTCCATCGATAATGAACGGATGGTGCCATCAAAATTACTCAATAACCCAAACTAACCCAACGTCAAAGTGGCCATAATTTTAAACAGTTTTTTAGGTTTGCAGTCGAATGTTTTCGCTATTCATTTGTTATACCTCAATATAAATAATTGTTTAGTTCCTTGTTCCGTCAATTCAAGTTTCTTTGATTTCTAGTAGTTTCAATACAAGGAGGCATCCAATAAATGTCATTTTGACGTTGATATGTCAAAATATTGATTTTCATGGCACGTTCAGAGTGTTTTCGGTAGGATTTGTTGAGTTTTTCAGAAAAACAAAATTATCTCCCAAACTCTCAACTTTTGAACAAAAATGTGGGGTGTAAAATACGCAAAATGACAAGCTGCATGCGACTAAGTAACAAAATACAGGGGGTGCTATTTAAAAAGATCAATTTATGGTGCTTTGTAGTTTACCACATTGAAGTGACACAGCAAAGTGGTACCATAGTGCAAATCGACCCCATTGCCATTGCCACCCAAGGCAGTTGCTTAAACACTAGCAAAGTCTCAACTTGATATCTCAAAAACATAGTCAATGCTAGTGATCTTCAATTATTAATGGTTACAAACGCATCAATTTTTAGGAAAAGTGGAATAACTTTTGAAGGGTTAAAGCGAATTGGAAAAACTAAACGGATTTGAGATGCCCGAAAAGGTGCAAATCCAAATATTCAAAGATGAACAGAGCTGCCATTTAAAAAAACCATGTTGAAGCCTGCTCTGCAAAAATGATACACTCTATATATAAAAAAATCACAAACTGCACTGGGTGCTTCTGTATTTAAATCCATTTTGTTCATTTCGATATCGTTAACGACGTAGGCGAAATCTACCTTTCTCATATAAACTCACCCTGTATTGTATACAGAACTTAAAACTTCTTTTGAGAAAATTATACTTGAACGAAATAAAAAAAATACGTGAAGATTTCTTTGCGATTTTCTCTACAGTCTACAATGAAAAAAAACGGTTTAATTTTTCATGCAAGTTTCCCATCGGAAACCTCAAAGTTTTGTCGGGATTAGTTTGGGTTAGCACCGAATCTTTTCTTTATGCTATAACTGTCTACCACGTCCTTCATTGTAACCCAAATATTTTGCTACCTTTTTTTTAAAACATCTTTATTCATTTCACAACTTTTACAGGCATCAGGTTAACTGCTCACACCCTTAGTACTTACAGGTTATCAACAAAAATGTACAGGGTCTTTGATTATGTTTACAAGGCTCATAGAGCGTTGATTTTTCAAGTTGGAAAAAAATGTTTTCTATAAAAGCTGCAGGTTTTTTCTACATTGTGATCCATTTAGATTGGAAACACCCCTGTAAAATTTCGGGTTATTAACCAATTTCAACCTTTTTTTTGAATGTCAAGTTATAAAGGGTCTACTACGGGACAAATTTTGAAATGTTTATCTCAATTTTTAGGGCAGATTGCGGTATTTTGTCGTGATAGAAAATGAAGAATTTTCATTAGCGGTTTTTTTTATTACATAAATGAATACGCCATTGGATTTGGAGCGCTTCGAAATAGCTGTGATCAAGATGTCATAAAAATATATCCGTTAATAACAAAGTTACGACCACTTATAATTCATACATTTTCTGAGCTAACAGTCACAAAGGAACACCCTGCATCACGAGCTGCCACGGAGATGTAGTTATTTGTTGCCACTACTCAGTATCAATGTGAAATCACCTATTTATCGGCAACAATAACAGTTTGTTTGATTTTTTTGTATCATGGCTCAAGAATCGTAAACTTTATAGGATTGCTCGATCTCATAAGACATACGTTCACCAAAAATATTGATCGCACGTGACGTCATTGCAGTCTGTCTTCGAATCGACTGACTATCTTTTTTATGACAGTATTGAGTATTGACACTATTGACAGTGATTTTCAAAAAACGTTGAAATTGTTGAAGCTGTGGTAAAATCACTAAAATCTTTGTTTAGTGTTATTTAAACAAATTATAGTGTGATTATTTTGACAAAACAGTGCTTTTGTACTTGAGCAGAGACTTTTAAAAGTTTATGTGAGTTTGGCTGATGATCATCACCAAGATATACCCTGATCACCACCTACGAAAGAAGGAACAGAAAAAAAACAGTGTTTTCAGTTTTTAAGCTTGAGCAAAGACTTGAGTGTTTGTGTTCTTGCTGTTCATCAGTTAAGAGGTGGGTTATCTCAAATTAATATTCTAAAGTGCATAATTTCCTCACGTTTTTTAGTGGGATAAGTTACATATAAAAATAGACATTATGCCTGGGATGAGATGTGCTGTGTATGGGTGTAATAACAACTATTTTGGTCAAAAATCAAACCCTGATAAATGTTTATTTCATGGCTTTCCTAAAGGAAAAGATCTTGTATCGAAAACTACACGGGGCGAGCGGATAGTGCGTTGTAAAAGAGAAGACAAACTCAACGCAGATACAAGTTACGTCTGCTCAGTTCATTTTACCAAAAATGATTATGAACGGGACTTACAAAATGAGTTATAAGGTAGTTTTTGATTTTTTCTCCTGAATACCTATCATTTCTAAATTTTACCTTGGGTCTACCTTTAAGAAAAGTTCTAAAAAATACTGCTGTTCCTACATTAATGTTATCTAACGAGAAGCCACTAACAGAAGCCCCAGAAGCAGGATTATCTAGATCTGAACTCGGATCTGGAAGACTTCACACCAAAAATGCTAAGGAAGCTCAGCAGGTAGTGTCTGAGCATTTAGCAACAGCATCAAATATCGATAGTGGAATTCCCGAGCCAGAACGTCTATTGTCACAACCCGAGCTAGAAACATTGCTAGAACTTCAAAAAAATAGTGACAACGCTAAGTATATGGATTTGTTGGATAAGTTTAATGATTTAAGTCGAAAATATTCTGTGCTAAAAGCTAGTTCTATTAAAACTAAAGCTCGTTGTGATAAAATTAATAAAAAAAAATAGAATTCTTATTGACCAGTTAAGATATTTTAGAACTAAATATTATAGATCTCGTAAATCCCCAACGTCTAAAGAAATTAAAGCAGAAGCTCCCATGAGCTTATTAAAGACTGTACTTTCTCAGAATCAAATTGATTTATTGTCAAAAAAAAGTAAATTGGACTCGTGACGAAATAGCTGTAGCATTTACATTACGATATTATAGTAAGAAATGTTACCTTTATCTGAAAAGTAGATTACATTATCCACTACCAGCTCTCTCTTTGAGAAGGTGGGCATCTGAGCTTAATTTAAGCCAAGGAATATTATCAGATGCTTTACTTATGCTAAAGCTAGCTGGTGAATCATTCTCTACCCTTGAAAGAACCGTTGTTCTACAGTATGATGAGGTTGAAGTCAAGACCGTGGAGGAGTATAATGTCACTCAAGATGAAATATTAGGTCCTTATAACTATATGCAAGTTGTGATGGCTCGATGTCTATTTTCAAACTGGAAGCATCCTATTTTTATTGCCTTTGACCAAAAAATAACAAAGGAAATATTGTTTGACATTATTATCGAACTTCACAAAATATAATTTAATGTGGTAGCCTGTATGAGTGATTGTGGTGCAAGTAATGTGGGACTATGGAAGGTATTAGGTATTGATATAAATAACACTTCGTTTAAGTATCCCATTTCCAATAATAACATTTATATGTTTGCTGATGCTCCACATTTATTGAAATTATTACGTAACTGGCTTCTAGATAAGGGCTACAGATAAACAATAATTCAATTTTGAATAAAAATCCTCTTCAGGCTTTGGTTTCCTTAACCGATAGTGAGGTCAATGCCTGCTGAAAAATAAATCAAAAAGATCTAGATGTCGAAAAAACAAATCGTCAAAATGTTCGACTTGCTGCGCAACTTCTATCTAATACTCTTTCTACCGCTCTTTTGCATTATAAATCCGGAGAAGATAAGGAAATGGCAGAAAATGTGGGAAATTTTATAGGTGATATTAATTTATGGTTTGATATTTTCAATAGCCACATTCCAAAAGGAAGTGTTTCTTCAAAAAATGCTTATGGACTAAATTGGAAAAAACAAAACGACCACTTGAATAAAATATATAAGTTAATTCATAATATGAGAGTTGGAAAAAAAACCCTTATGACTTTTCAAAAAGGCATGGTAATGTCGATTATTTCTTTACAAAAATTGTTTGAAGACATGAAGTCCACATTGGATATTAAATATATTTGTACTCATAAACTAAATCAAGACAGTTTAGAGATTTTTTTTTTCAAATAAGAAGCAGAGGGGGCCCAGATGAACACCCGACGCCTCTTGGGGCCATTTACAGAATCCGTGTGATTCTGTTAGGAAAAAATCCTGGTATTTTGACTTCTAAAGTAAATACAGAAGAGCGAGTTCTAGATGAATATATTATTCATACCAAAGTTTTGGACACTGCCCATGTTTACATAAAAGATGCGTCTCTCAACAATTTAAATAACAAGTCCCAAAGCAGTTCATCATCAGTTTCCACAAGTAGTTCTGAAGATCAATCTTAATCAGAATGCTGAGGAAACTACTGATGATGCCTTGGAGTATATCGCGGGATACATAGCTAAGAAACACAAAACAGATTTACCAAATTTGGGAGATTATACTTATAAAGTTACTATGGACCATCATTACAGCATTCCTTCTTGGGTACAACATTTATCATATGGGGGCCTTACAAAACCTTCAGAGGATTTTTTGAAAAAAATTAAAAAATGGAACTTTTATTTTGAATCCCACCATGCATGGTGATTCGTTTCGAAAAGGGCAAGGGGTGGTACAAAACTTGGCAAAAAAAAATATTTAAAACGAAGAAAGAATTACCATTCATTTTAGTTAAAGATTTTTGCAAGCTAAGAACGATGATTAGATTGAATTTCAGAAACTTAAAAGCAAAATTTGATAGCAGTATGAAAAGAAAATCTTTGCAAGATGATACCCGTCGAAAAAAAATTAGAAAATTGGGTAAAATTGTCAAATAAAGATCCAAATAAGTAAGTACCACCTACGTAGTTATACAAGTACAGGGTTATTGATTATAAATGCCCCCCCCCATCTAACTTTTTAATTTGACGTTTTAGAAAAAAGTGTTCCTGTGCCAACATCATGTCTGCCAGGCCTATTCGATTTTTGTCCGTGTATGAAGGTTTTTCCGCTTTATCAGAAAAATCTTTCCAACTTACATAGTAAACTTTATAATTTAAAATGTTCTCTTCCAATGAATAAATAAATGAACAATTCTCATTTTTAGGATTATTTTGATTTTTTGAATCCCTACCTTTTTAGTTTTTATATCTCGTGGACTAAAATCATCTTCGGTCACAAACAATTTTCCATTTTTAGCAAAATTATTCAAGTTTTGATCAAAGATTTAGGGAAGTAGTAGGTATTCAACTGAAACATCTGATGTAGAGGTATAAAGGTCATAAGATGCAAGTGGTTGAATGCGGTTTTGCAAAATTTTATAATTTTTCAAAACTTCTATTAATTCAAATTTTCTTCGGTAGGTTCGGAATTAAGGTTTTGACTAAATTTGGAGCAAGTTTTTTATTTATCATTTCACGTAAGGCCAAAAAATGACAGTTTGCTCTTGTTCAATTTTATGTTTTACATTTTTGAGACGTATAATGGAAATCAAATTTCTCATCGTTGCTCCTATTTTTTCAGCAAGCAGACTTTTTGTCGTTTTCTTCAATTTTTGGTTCATTTCACCTCTTGTTAACCACATCCGCGGACATAAAGTATGTATTGTATTATGTTTGTTGTATGTACAATATATTGACATAACAATATGTCAAAAATGTCTAATTTCTCGAAATTCGCCCAACTATGAATCCAGCTTTATTATGGAGTATTTTTTTTTCATGATTATGACGTAATCTATATATAATGTAGATATTGATTCTTTTACTGAATAAAGGCTTTCCGCAAATCAAATGTTTCAGTTGAATACCTACTTCTTCCCAAAATATTTGATTTGACCAAAACTTGAATAATTTTGCTAGAAATGGAATAATGTTTGTGACCAAAGATGATCTTAGTCCACGAGATATAAAAACTAAAAAGGTAGGGATTCAAAAAATCATAATAATCCTAAAAATAAAAACAAATCATTTATTTATTCAATGGAAAAGAAAATTTCAAATTATAAAGTTTATCATGTAAGTTGGAACGATTTTTCTGATAAAGCGGAAAAACCTTCATACACGGACAAAAATCGAAGAGGCCTGGCAGACATGATGTTGGCACAGGAAACTGCCTGGCAGACATATTTTTTATTGTTCAAGAGACTTCAAGCTTCATTTTAAAAAAAAATCATCCACATCCCCGATGACGAAACTTTCATTCATAAAACAGCCCTTTTGATCCTGGCAGACATGTGTTTGGCACAGAGTTTTGGCTGGCAGACATATATTTGTTTGATGTACTCCGTTACTAACAACAATGCCATATAGGTATTTTCAACATCCCCGATGACGAAACTTTTCGTTGTTTTTAAATATTTCATTAATTATTTTAATTGATATGAAGCACAGGATATGCCTGGCAGACATGATTGTATTATAGTGCCCTCCCTACAAACTACTTCCTGAAACTTTTTTTTTCACATCCTCATGACGAAAGGTCCAGTGTCGTTGGCTCTCATACTATTATGTCTAATATATCATTTTTGTTCGTAATAATACTCAAAAATATGTACATACATGATTCAAATTTTTAGTATGTAAGTAGTAAGTAAGTATTTGTTGATTGTATTATAATAAAAAATTATTTATCCTCTTTCTGAGTTATTACATCACTCAATAAGTCCGTAGTACTCCGTAGGATGACACATAGATGGCGTTGCTATGTAATAATCCATATGATTTGTAGGAAGTACCAACCTTGAAAAGATATCTGTCAAAATTTCATGACAATCCGACGATTAGTTTACAAGTTACAGAGGTTCAAGTGAAGCTACTTTTGAGTTTTTCAAGATACCCAGACAATGCACCGTGTCACAAGTCGATCGCAACGATGGCCAAATTGCACGAATCGGGCTTCGAATTGCTTTCGCACCCACCGTATTCTCCAGATTTGCCCCCCAGCGACTACTACCAGTTCGCAGACCTGAAAAAAATGCTCGCCAGAAAGAAATTTGGCTCGAATGAAGAGGTGATCGCTGAAAATTTGGCTCGAATGAAGTGGTGATCGCTGAAACACGAATGGTTCTACAAAAAAGGTGTCGAAATGCTAGAGCGGCGTTGGACTGATTATATCACTCTTGAAGGAATGTATGTTGATGAATAAGATCGAATTTTGCCAAAAAAATGTGTTTTTCTTGGTTATCCTACGGACTTATTGAGTGATATGTGTTAGACCGGTTTAGAGTAAACATTTCTCAATTGACAAAAAATGCGATTACGGATGATTTTCACGAGATTTTTCGTCAACCAAGAAATTTTTAATTACTAAACCAGTTCAGCTCAGGAATGATCAAGATAAATGAGTTCAAGTAAATTAAAAAAAAGTATAAAGATAACTTGTACTTCCGCATACGCGAAATTCCAAAGTCCCTGCAATCGATTTATATTTTCGACGCGTCGCGACGCTTAGCTTTAAGTAGGCGTCGAGTTTTTCCAACTTTGGAAAATATTTACTTGACCCGATACATTGATTTCTTTTTACAAAAATTGAGAAAAGCTTTCTTGTAAAAATAATCCGTTATCGCATTTTTTGTTATTCATGGAATTTTAACTATAAACCGTTATAACTCAGAAGTGAGTAAGATAAATGAGTTCGACTAAATAACCATTTCAAAGTTCCTGCAATCGATTAATATTTTAGACGCGTCGCGCCGCTTCACCCTTGGTAGGCGTCGAACTGTAAAAAATAACTACATACAAACGCCAAACAACTTTAGATCTACGTCATCGTTGCCACCAAGCTCGTTGTTATGAAGTTTGCTGGTGGCCAAATTTGGTCACCTGCAAATCACATAATAACTCGCTTAGTGGCAGTTATGACGTGAATCGAAAGTTGTTTGGCATTTGCTGTACTTGACTACATATGGTAAACACCAAACAACTTTGAATCTACGTCATCGATGGCACCAGGCACGTTGTTATCTGATTTGCTGGTGACCAAACGTGGCCACCAGCAAACTTCATAACAACGCGCATGGTGGCAATGATGACGTAGATTCAAAGTTGTTTGGCGTTCACTATACATTGACTACTTTTTACAGAAATCAAATATTTCTATTCGTTTCCATGATATTGGCGTGCGGAGTTTCAAGTGAAAAACCCTGTATATACAGGGAAGTCCGTAATGAATGCGTCATTTTATAACGATAGATTCCAGACGCTAAAATATTGCTATTTAGCTAAATTTACCTTGATACTAAAATCGATAATAACCGAGATACAGGGTGTCAATTCATTAGTTATGAACGCGACACAAAAAATTACTTTTATCAGGTAATTTGTTTAATGCACGTTTCCGTCTTGTTGAGTAACGACATTTCTGTTGTTCAATACCTATAGTAATTTATACTTTCTGAAAAGATGCATATACCTACCTAGGTCAAAATGTCATATGAAGCACACGTGTTGTACTACTAGTAAAACGCCGTAAATTACCAACGGCCAAATGTATTAAGTATGTTTCTTTGTTTGTCAAAAAAACGCTAGGTTTATGTATGATTTTGTGTAATAATGATTGAATCTTCATGCGTTTCCATATATTATATCAAATTATAAGCGAAACATATGGTAGTAGGTATGGCATTATTTTTACCCTACCCTTTACCTATTTCCCGATTATTGATTTAATCCAGTATTGATGAGTACTCGCAATAATTTTATAAGTCCCACGACTAAATTAAGCTATTTAATTAAACACATTTTAATGAAAATAACATCAAGTGCTTATCTCAAAAATCCAAATAGTGGTAGGTACATTAGCTATTAGGAATCCATAAAAACCAAAAACACTGAGTTTGCCATAATTTCCATGCATTTACAATTTACGTAGTGATAGAATAGTAAACGCTGCAACGAATCAACGTAGGACTGCAGCTACGTCCCAGCCAACCTCACATTATGGCGGACAGATTTAGAGGATTCGGCAATCCTATTAAGTTTACGATTCTTGTCATGGCTGATTGAGCTTAGTAACGATAGAAGTGCCCGTGATAGTCGTGTTTAAAATCGCTCCCGAATATCCGATGATATCCAAGTAATAAAGTGTTTGAAATATCTTGACTTTTACATAGTGTTTTGGTGATATAGTGAAGTGAATAGTTTATTGTTAAAATCAACATCAAAGTATATAATTATCTATAATTTCTCCGAACATCGAAACCAAACTCCGATTGCGATAAGGAACTATTATAAAAACCACTGAGGCAGCCTGAGTTCGAGTCAATATATTTATTTTATGATTGAAGAATGGAAGGAAATGAGAATGAGTCGAATGACGAGCAATGTTTCAAATGTAAGAAAGGGTTTGATGATTTCAAATCAATCATTGTTAGTAATGGATGTGGATTGTATTTTCATCATAGATGTGAAAACGTTGAACGACGTGGTTTTCATTTACGTGAAGAAACTTGGAAGTGCAAACAATGTGATGAAGTGAATGGAAATGATGTCGTAGTAGCTGAAAGATCTAGGAAAAGAAGTCGAGTAGATTATGACCAAACTGATATGGACTTGATCATGTCGAATATACAGCTTATTTTCAAAAACACTACTGAAATGATTGACAAAATAGATTTTGCTTGTCAATAGCGGGTTTAGGACTAAGGAAATCAAACTTCGATATTTCTCAAATTGCCGACGTTTCGATCAAATAAATGATCAAAACGTCGGCAATTTGAGAAATATCGAAGTTTGATTTCCCAGGTCCTAAACCCGCTATTGACAAGCAATTCTACATACGATGGACACTAATCTAGCAACAAAATAGATTGTCTCGAAAAAGAAAAGATTGAATTGAAAGAGGAGATATCTATTTTTAAACAAAATCAACAAAAAAGAGTTTCGACTATGTCTCATGTTCGACCATCCTATGCAACAGTTACAAAAAAAGACACAAATAATAAATGTAAGGGAAGTTTCTTTGTCCAAATCATGTAAGGGAAATGAGAAATGTTGACCTTCGTCCTGGTGTGACGAAAGTCGTGGGTTCAAATTCCGCCTGGTGCCAACTTTTCTCATTTTCCTTTCTGTCCCTACGCCACGAAAATCCCCTTCTTTACAAATAATAAAGTTCTTGTCGTGAAGCAGCAAACTGATAAAAAAGATATCACCAAATAAAAGAAGATTTGTTGGACAAAGTGAACCCTTGCGATATTGTTGGTGATGTTACGGTAGGTCGTCCTACTAAGAATGGAGATCATTTTAACTTGTGGAAATGAGAAATAAATTGCTCATTGAAGACAATGAAGGTGAGCATGTTGCTTCTGATGAGATAATTGTCAACAAAGTCAAGAAACAGAATGATTTTATTATAAGTGAACATACAAAACTCAAGATACTCAGGAGAACAAACATCAACAATAGAAAGTTCAACATAATTTTCGAAGTTGACTCCGACACTTTTGATCATTTCACCACTAAAGAGAAGATGAATATAGGATGGATTCGTTGTAGAGAGTATGATGTTCGTTGTTTTAACTGCAAAAGGACTGTGAGGATGATCATGCTGTCCTGCTGTCCAAAGTGTAGTGACAATGATGCATTCAAAGATTGTTCCAGAGTGCATGAAGTGAGTAAATGTGTCAATTCCAATAAGAAATATAGTCTAAATTTTAGGATAGACCATACAACGTGGGATATAAACTGTGAAACGTACAGGCGAATGGAGCAGATACGGAAAAACAAGTTTCTCCAATAGCAATTACAGCCTTGTGACAGCCGAAAAAAAAACTGTTGTTTACTTTAATTGCCAAGGTTTCTTAAATAATAAGGATGACGTCGAAATATAAGTGTTCCGATGCAGTAATTAATAATGGAACAGTGCTTGACAACAAACAAAAGAACTGGAGGAGTAGTGGACAGGGACAAACTGCGTTTGGAGAATTATCTGTGGTTGTTGCATGGCCATCGAGGTTTCTATGTTAGAATCTAAATATCTTCTGTGTGTTTTGTATCACCCTCGAAATAAGCAAAAGAGTGTATTTGTGGATTTTTTCGCAGAATACCTTGACAGAGTGAGTGACATTTATGGAATGGTTGTAATCACTGGAGACTTCGATCGCCTGAAATCTTCATTTAAAAAATCATTAGGACTGCTCAACATCATGGATTTCTTCAACATGTGAGTAAACTTCATAATAACGAATGATGAGCATCTCATACATGAAGTTCATCTGTCGCCAAAAATCAGTGATCACAATATAATATCTATCAGAATTAAAAATATTTATGAATCAAACCGTAGTGTGACAATTTCGAAACGAAGTATGAGGAACCATGATGCCAGCATGTTGCAAGATGGTGTGATGAATTTTCCATGGAATCCGAATAGTACTGATGTTGACGAATTGGCAAACTCTTTTACAGATAGTATAACTTGTATCCTAAACAGCAATCTTCCAAATTCAACAGAAGCATTTACACAAAAAATGGATCACGGACGAAATAAGGAACATGCTAGAAAGGTACGGTCTCTATATGAGAGCGACACTTGACAAAGATGACACCATATGGAACAACTACAAAAAGGTCAGAAACTTAATGGTCAAGAAAATCAAAGATGAAAAAGATAAATAATTTCGGGACAAAATAGACAAATATAGAACAAATTCGTATGAGCTTTGGAAAAATGACCCAAAATCAGTTAAGCATTGCGAATGAGTTCAATAAATATTTCATAAAAAGCAATGACGAGATAATTGCCCCTATAAAATGTTCTGTCAGCATAAAGACAATCATGGGAAAATTGAGACCTTCAGACTCTATCCTATGTGAATTTAATAAATTGTCCATTGAAAAACTCAAAACTTTTGTGAGGGGAATGTAGATGGTAGGTGGTGGAGTGAGTGGTATCTCCACAAAAATCAAAAAAAAAATCAAAGATGTATTTTTTGTGACAGGAAATCGCATTTTGGATATCATAAACACATCTTTAGCATATGGCAAGTTCCCGGAATATTGGAAGTGTTCCATGCATGACTCCAGTACCCAAAATACCCAACACAGTCAACTGTAGTGAGTTTAGACCAATAAATTCAGTTCCAGGGTACGAGAAGTTCCTCGAAGTAGCGGTCAAAGAACAACTTCAAGAATATTGTGAAGAGAACGGCATCCTTGTCTCGGATCAATCTGGATTTCGGCAGCCTAGTTTACTCCGACAAATTGGTCCGCGGACAAAGTACTAAATTCTCACTATATCAGAACCTAATATTTGGTTTGAATGGTGTAAACAGTTGCGGACTAAGCTGGTCCGGTATTCTGGCGGACTAAGCTGGTTCGGTATTCGCCAGCAGAGGTACCGAACTGAATTTGGCCTGGATTTGGTTCGATCTCGATCAAAATTATGAAGTTATGTTGATTGTGATTATTGTGAATTGTGTTGTGATTTTGTTGGTTCTGAGTTTCTAAGGCAATCTGAGCGTACCTACGTATGTTTTGTTTGGTTACGAATTGTTTTGATAATTAATTTCGACTTGTTTTTGACATTTGACGCGTACTCATTTAGTTCACGCGTTGCAAGACGGTGTAAACGGGCGAGAAGCAAGCATTGATCCTACTGTACTATCTCCACCCACTTGGTTCTATCGGACCGTACTAAACGTGTTATCGGTGTGAATTCGGCTAGTGTTAATCAATATCTGTGACGATTTTCGTAGACACCTAGAATGGCAGTGTTTCTGAACTCTAGAAGGGCTTTCGAAACTATAAATAGGGATTTGCTTTTGAAAAAACTGTATCACACATAGGTTCAAGAGATAAGGTACTAAGTAAACTTTGGTTCTACAGTGATTCAAATTCAAGTTTGAGTCTTACTTGACAGAAAGGTCGCAAATTGTGAAATATAAAGATTTTTTGTCTGGGCCAATGAAAGTTGTACACGGAGAGCCACAAAAGGGACCGTTTTCTAGCCGCTACCGGTAACTGAATTTCCTTTCGATGAGAGTGAGATCGGGCGGAAGAGCCGGCTCAAAGTGCAATGGAAAATTGTCTATGATTGATCTTCAGTTTCAATATTTGTCGATTTGGTTTTCTTTTCGTATTTGGTAAATTTTGTAAGCTTATAAAATTGTGGTATAATCGTAATATGATTATTTTTTGTATCGCTTGTATGTACAGCACCAAACAAATAAGCTAGGTATTTGTTCGGTGTATACAGAGTGGACAACTAAGAATGCGACGTACTGTATCTGGGACACTATTCATCGTAGAGGCTAGCGGCAAAAAAAATTATGAATAAAACGGCCAAGAGAAATACCTGGAAAATATTTTAAAGTTTCTGAAATGGTCGCTAGGGGGCGTGTTGGTTGTTACATCAACATAATATTATGAAATTACACTTGATGATTAAAGGGTCGGGGTTTCTGAAGGGGTTGCATTGGCGTTGCTAGGGGAGGGCCAGGAGGACCAGGCCCCCCGTGATGTACCTCCGGCCCCCCTGAGAGATTCGTCAACTTTTTGAAGCTGCGAGTATTCTGCCTATTTTGAGTGCGACGTGCAGAATGTCTTCTTCTAGATATGCTCTGTAGTTTTGTGGCGCATAGAACCTATTGAAATCAAACGTTTCGGAAGTGAGTCTGCTTTCGTCGCCAGAGGAACCTACACATTTGAATTTGCCCTTTTTTTAGGTTCCACTGACGACGGAAGTAGACTCGTTTCCAAAACGTTTGATTTAATGTAATGAGTTTTATTCTTTACTATGAAAAGCTCTTTTTTGGGTATCAAACAAAGAAGGTAAGGTATATTAGCACCGATTGTTTTTTTGAGTAATTTGGATATACAATTAAGTGATTTTTATTTAAATTCGTGTTCAAGCAAAGTGAGAATTTTTCCCGGATTTTTTTGAAAGGGTTGGCGAAATACCCCCAAAAAAAATGTGTAGGTCTTCTCCTGTCATGAGGCGGATATTCAATTGATTGAGAACGACCCTGACTCAAGACAGGCATTCAAATTTGTCTTTGTTGTGGATAGAAAAATATGTCGACTTGGAAAGTGTTGTGGTTTTTCTAGCCAACAGCGTAGAGAACTTAAATTTTCTTGTTGATGATCAATACCTACCTAGTTTTTATAATAATCGCTGTTTATCAGTTGATGAATTCATGTTAATTTGGAGTATCACAACCACTATTCTATATAGCGTCCTATTTTTCACCATTCCTCACAACCTACAACGCACCTGAACAATTTTTTCATCACCTGGGGCCAAGGTTGCCAGGCGTCCCATATTTCAAGGGACAGTCCCGTATATTAAAGAAATGTCCCGTGTCCCGAATCCCAACACATAACCAAATTTTTTATAACAAATACAAAATATATATTGCGATAACAAAACCATTGATGTTGAAGTTTTCATTCAAATGGGCGAACCGTTTCTTCCCGCGCTTGATTGGACAGCAATTCACGAGATATCCTGTCCTTTTTACAAACCTTGTTCAGATGTCAAAATCTCAAAAAATCGCGCGCGGACTATTCAAGTTTGAGAAGATATGAATCTCCGGCGATTCGCTGGCGATACGAGTATTCATAACACATTAGCGGCAAATATAACAGAACTTCCCCTACTGAAAATGAAGAAAAACTGATTATAGAGGAGGGGAAATTCGAACTACAAAATTTCGCCTACGGCGCTACACTAATTTTGTGTCGTATTTCAAAAAATTAAAACTGGCAACTCTGCCTGGAGCCACGGCCCCCCCTAAAAACTGTAGCTAGCTACGCCGATGAGGGGTTGTTTTCGGCTCTGTAGACTGACACCTGTCGGAGGTTGGGCCCAAGAAGTTTGGTGGCCGGTCCGTTTCTGGTTTTCCCTACAGTTTCGAGTGTTGACTTTACTGTGGTTTTGTGAGTCTTTGTGGCCGGCGCAGCATGCTGGAATCTCGTCAAGTTGTATAGGACGGTTCGAGGGTTACAGCGGATACATTGGGTCGATGGGTGCCCCTTTGGGGCTCTGTGTCTCCGTTGGGGGCGCTTTGATGGAGGGGAAGGTTTTGTGACGGGCTGGGGTTGTTTTGGCCCCACCTGACCGCTCCCGAAGTTATGCCATATACTTACCGGACACCCTGTATGAACTGAGCTGAACTGATAATAAGTTTTCTAAAAATGACCAAAGCAATGAATTTTTTTTTCAAAAGAATGAATTTAATCTGCTTGAGTAGACATTGAGAAGTTGAGATAGGGAAGTGCAAACGATTTTTCTCTTACTTGAATAGTTTGAGTTCTAATGCATGTCAAAGGTGCAAAAATGCCATATTTATGACGCGATATCTTGATAACGGTTGAATTTAGGAACATTAGTTGTATCACAATTTTTGTTTGAGATTGAAAAAAGAATTGAAGTATCAATTAATATACAGGGGGTGCCATTTAAAAAAATTTAACTTTGATTCTTTGAAAATATTTTTAAAATGTAGCCTCGAAGGGTCCCTATCCATACAGAAAAAAAAACTTTTTCAAAATCAGATACTTTAGTAGTTTTGTAATACAAGCCATGAAAGCAGGTTGAAACTAGTTGAATAGATGCAGAGCCGTCTAGAGTGTTATGAGGTAAGTTCGAGTACTCGCTCTGAACGCTCCGAGCGCGAAATTGTCCATTTAAGCGCGTACAATTTTTGGCGCTCCGAGTGTTCAGAGCGAATACTCGAACTAACCTATAGTTGGAACTAGTTACCAGAAGTGGACCTAACCTCAATCGAGACCACACGCGGTGTTGCCAAAACCATTACTTTAGGGCTTGTATTACAATATAGACGGCTCTGCTAATATACAAACTTGGATAGTCTATAAACTAACCCAAACCATTGGCTATTTTGATAGAAAAGGCAATTTCCACTAAAATAGCAGTTATTTTGAAAACTATCCAAGAAACTTGGCTAAAATTTACTTGAAATTATTGAGAAATTTCGTATGCTTTACAAAGTTAGTCTAATAGTAACCGAAAAATGACTAACATTATTGAGAAAACCAAAATAGCTGGCTAGTATCATTTTATAATAAGACTATATTATTAAGATAGTTCCCATGCTAAAATTTCTCCGCCACTTGACATCTTCAAATAATTGTCTCCACCTAGAAGGGAGAACGGGAACTACATTCGCCCAAAAGAGAATCGAGATATACAAAATTAGCCAGACTATCAGAAGATGGCTCTGAAGAGACCGTGGTATTTACAAGTACTTACCATCAGATTGATGTTTTTATTTTCGAATAAGAACGTAGGTCGTAGTGATATTATAATTATTATGTTCAGTGCTATAAGATTATAGATTTGCTTTGAATGGGCGCATCGAAATCAATTTCAATTCATAACTTCTTAACGGATGTCATGGTGACAACGAAATTTGGGCATCAATGAAATAATATAGTCCATTGCATTTTGAAAATTAAGTAGACTCATATTAATACGATGCAATAAGGTTTATCGTGATTGATTAGTGAGTAATGCGAGGTTGATCATAACAATTCATAATATCATTTTATAATAAGATAATTATGTTGACATATTAGTATTATGCCAACTGCGTGTCTAGTATTTCATACATACTAGACGCTATGTTTGTCTTCAACATAGGGAGATGAAATTTTTCAGTTGACAAATTTTGCATTTGTTGGTCATCGTTTGATTCCACCATCATTTTACTACGGAAATAGTACATTATCCAATGAGCATGTAATGACAGCTATTACTTACGAGGATGAAGTTTGCGACACGAGCCGGAGGCGAGTGTTGCAATCATACGAGTGAGTAATAGCTTTATACTACTATACTATACTTTACTTTTCTTTTTCTATACTTTTTCTACGGCCTTTATACCGGGTGTCCAAAAAAATCTGCACATAATTTGAAAAGTAAGATCATGTGACAACCAAACCCGTGAGTAATGACCCGTGAGTAATGAATCATTACTCACGGGGTAAGTATTAGCTTCGACCTACGATCATAATGTGACAACCAAACCCGTGAGTAATGACCCGTGAGTAATGAATCATTACTCACGGGGTAAGTAATAGGTATTATTATCTATTCAAAATGCGTGAGTAATAAGCCTATTATTAAACGGTCGTAGAAAAAGGTTTTTTTTATTATAATCGATATAATATTCTATTACCAAGATGTGATTGTGCTCCCGCATAGTGAATCTTGTTACTAGTCCTACCTATATACGTGTTCGTTGTTTTTTATTTTTTCAAAACATGTGTGTGATATAATAATAATAGTTATATTAAAAATAGGTACTCTTTATTTTTGCAATAGGAAAGATACAGTGTAATCCCTAATATACATTACTTATGTGGAGTAAAATTCACTTCCAACAATTGTCAGGATTTATTTATAACAATAACAAATAAATAATTGACTGGTTCACCGCGCTCAGCTTCACTCTTGGCCAGAACAAACGCACCTGGAATTAAAAATTGGGCTGAGTCACCTTGCTCATAACTTTGAAACAACCCAACCGATTGACGCGATCTTAGTCTCATATGAAAGAGCATGATCTGCACTTCAAAAAACTTTTTTGGTTTTGAATTTTTGACCTTCGCCGTCGCCGCTAGATGGCGTTAACTGAAATGGTAGCATGCTTTTGAGTTTTTTCCAAAAAAATCAAATGTTATGGTATATTTATTTTTATATATTTTAAAAGGGGATACTATTAAAAAAATTAAAAAAAAAATTAAAAAAAAAACAAAAAAAAATAATTAATTTTTTTGTTTTTTTTTACAGGAAAATGTATCCCCTTTCAAAATATATAAAAATAAATATACCATTACATTTGATTTTTTTGGAAAAAACTCAAAAACATGCTACCATTTCAGTTAACGCCATCTAGCGGCGACGGCGAAGGTCAAAAATTCAAAACCAAAAAAGTTTTTTGAAGTGCAGATCATGCTCTTTCATATGAGACCAAGATCGCGTCAATCGTTTGGGTTGTTTCAAAGTTATGAGCATTCTTGCGTTGTAAGGTTTGACAGCTGATACCTGTCTTATTTGACATGTTAGGAAAAAAAATCAAAAAAACCAATTTGAAGGAAATCTCTCAAGGAATCCATAGCGGTACTCATTTGTATTTGTTTGTAGTTAAAAATCACGAAAAAACAGCGATTTTGTGTTTTGATAGCACCGTTACGCCATCTTGTGGCGATCTTGGGAACTTCTGATATATTTCCTGCATTTTCTCTATTCCATATTACCCAGTAATTTTTTTTCCGCAAGTCTCTCGGATGCCTAGTTTCTGAGATCTGGCACCTTGCCATTCTTAAATAGACACCCTGTACAATGCCAGGGAGCACAAATGCGATGATCAACCTCCGAATACAATGCAAGTGAAACACAGACATTCCATTATATTATATTTGATCAATAGTTGACCACCACACAAAAATTGGTGTATCATTCTACACATAATCCCAAAAATTAACAACAATATGGGGGCGTCCCCCAAGGCGTCCCTAGGCTGCAGGACAACCATATAACTTGGCACAAATAGCTTTCTTCTTTAATCAATTTTATTATCAACTCACAGCTAAATACGTCAAGCCAATATGTGAAACCTACGCGTTTTATGTTAAGTCTCTAACGCAATCGCCTCAAACAAGGGCCGTGGCAAGTCGATTTAGCCTTATGAATGATATTTAACTACTCATAACTCGAGATCACTTCATTCACAAAGACCAGACTCCCATACCACAAGTATGATTATATTTCATACCACTACGCTATAGGAACAGTGAGCTGTAGCAGATCATTTAACAAGTGTCAAACTCTTAAGACCACTGATGGTGAGTCATTCCTCAATCTCCATCACTCAGAAAAAGGGGCGGCGGCAGATCGTTTCAACCTAATTCTTGATAGCTCAAGAATCAAACTCTTTAGACCGCTGGTAAGATATTTCTCACCATAATTCGCCAGAAGTGGCTGCAGAATAGAAAACACAATAGGATTTCTCTTAATTAGTTAAAAACGCGTAATATTAAATTAAGTAAGGTAACTCTGTGAGACCACTCTCCATATCAGTAAAATAGGTATCTGGTTCATCATTAGAAAACACATTGGCAGCATAAGAGTCCATCTTCTGCACTCAAAATACCATCAAAAGGAATTTAGCTTTCAAATATCACTTTGAACACTGTCCAAAATGATTATCAAGGTAGAGAAGAATTATCAGAAAGCACATCAAATTGTCACCAGAAAAATGGGTTGCTACACTTATATAGTATGGTAAGCGAGATTGTAAAAAAAGGAGCTGAAAACAATAAAAAGAATTGATCAAAGTTCAGCTCTCTAGAAATATGAATTATCAAAAAAAAAACATTAATGAACATAAATAAATTGTTGATATTATCTTCATCTCAATCCTGCTCTACGTATGAGTTCTATCATTTTCGACCTGACCTTTCCGGAGTCCCAAGTATATGTACCTACTATCGAGATGAGCAATTTTGAAAATAAAGCATATAATTATTGAAAAAATACTTTTTTTTCATTTTAAACTTGAACAAAATTTAACTAAAAACTACAAACCATCCTTCGAAAAGCACGAACAAAAATTATAGGTCAGTTATTTTGTAAAGGTAGGTACTGGATCATAAGTGTGACGTGAGATGAGAATTTTGTAGGAAAGTTTTTATTCTGAAAGAAAGTGGAAAATAAGACTTGTAAACTAAGCATAGAAAGATAACTACTTGAAAAAAAACCAGAACTCGCAATCTCAAAAATCAAGAGCCCAATCCAGGCAATACATGAGATCAGCTGGTGTTATTTTATTTGTGAACAAAACCATAGAGTGTTCGTTGGATATGAATATCCACTCTTTGTCAACACACTCAATGAATGGGTCCTATGATTGAACGTTTAATTAGTAATCCGTAACATACATGTTAAGCCGAGTTATAACAGCAACGCGGCAAATCCGTATGGTATTTTAAGGTGTCAAAAACGTTAATGTTATCACTTTATTTTATTTGGATACTTGTTAAAGATTCGATTTTAAAAGAAAATATGAATTGATTTACATTCACTAAACGAGTTAGATAATGAGGTCAGTATGTTGAGTAGGTATAACATATTTTACCTACTATTTTATGCTAATGTACAAAACGTTATTATACGAATAGGTTATCTTCTACTCAAGGACTAAATTGAATGTCCAAAGAGAGCATAGGATTAGATTACCTACTACATTGATCCCTTTGCAACTGCTGATGTGTGAGATATTTTTACTCCTAAAAGTACCTTCATAAGACGTATTTGAATATTTTAATTTATTCAGGGAGTCATAAGTAATAGTTGAATTAAGGAATCATTTGAGTAGCTCAAAATTATTTAACACGACTTTTTCATATTATTATAAGGTACCTAACTTAGTTCAAAAGTCGATAGTTTTGAAGATTATGGCTGTCAAAGTTAGTAAAAATTTCTACCCTAGGGAATGATAGGTTTTTAGATATCTTGCGACAGAAATTATTTATGTGAGAGGGTTTTTTGAGGAGGAATATGATCCTTATTTTCGTCCATCTCGTACAGGGCGCCATGCACTCGCGTTATCCTTAAAGCCTTTAATTTGACATAACTTTTAACACAAATCTAACAGCATAGGTACCTACTTGAAATTCCTGATATTTTTTACAGAAAAAATGTTCACATATTCAAATTCGTGTTGGTGTGTTAGCGTCTTTTTGAAATCAATGCGGATGGTCAGTAGCGGGTGTAGGACAAAAATCAAACTTCGGTTTTTTCTTTAAATTGCCGACGTTTCGACCGTATAATTTCGGTCTTTCTCAAGGCTACAAATGAAAGGCGGCGTAAGTATTACAAAATAACAAAATGGAGAGAAAAAAAAAACACAAACAGCTGAGCAAGCAGAACTCATTCTACGTCGTGAACAATGAATCGTACTGAACGATCTAATGATGGTAAAAAAAATATACATTCAACGATAACTCAATTAAAACAATCACATAAAAATAAAAATAAATAACTACACAATGATACGGTGCAAGACATACCTTTTTAAAGTTTAGAAGTTCTCACTCGGAAAAATAACATAGTATCCATCAAACATACATAAAATCTTAAAGCCCAAACGTTTTTGATAAAAACTTTATAATCTCTTATTGTGTGGTAAACTCCGTTTAAAAACAATGTTATAAAAACATCGATTTCTCAAAAGATGTACGAAAATACCTTCTCATACACTGAGAAAATTCAGTTAATAATTTTTTTTATGAGACAATTTTTTCTTACCACTATAATATTTTTATTCATATTGAGGAAATCAATTTTTGGATGTCAATAACTGGATCTTTTCAGACTGACTCTATGACCACCAATCATATATCTTTTGATGACGATAAAAATTTTGCTGACCCAAAAAATTCTTTCTTGCTGCAATAAGTTTTTTATTAGCAGTAAAAAATTTCAACTCATAGTGAAAAATAAACCAAAAATAAATTCCTTAACTGCTCATCACAGTGAATTTTTTGATCGTTAAATAATATTTATTAGCCCTCAAAACTCGTTTATTAGCTAGTCTTGGCAAAGCGTGTTGGATTGGTCATTTTCGTGAGTGTTCGTGATATACTGACCAATGAGAGAAGTATTGGGAGAAAGCGTGGTCGCCATGACACGTCTCTGATCTGGAACTGGAACGAATGATTAATACGTTACTTATGGTCGGTATGTCCGCATCGTCTTGGTATTGTTGCCGGAACAATATTTTGAGTTTTCGCAGTATTCGTCATAACAGTTCGTTCTACAGGGTGATTCAGGAGGAAATGGAAATATTTTAAGGATATGTCCAGGAAGTCAAAATAAGCAAAATAAGCTAAAAAAAAAAAAATAAAAAAAAATAAATAGATAAACTCGCTACTAGATCAATTTTTAAACGCGGAAATGAGTGTATCGAAGTGGGAGGTAATGTTTTCGAAAATTTATTATGAATTAGTGCTATTTGTTTTGTTTTACTAGTTTTGTAATAATTTTGATTTAGTTTTTAAATTACAATTAATCAAAATATCTTTGAAACAAATAAAAATCGGACTTGAACATATGAGCTTATTTTGCTTATTTTGACTTCCTGGACATATCCTTAAAATATTTCCATTTCCTCCTGAATCACCCTGTATAGTTCTTCTTTTTCTTCCGTAGTGTCAGAAGTGAAAAATGCAGCCGGATTTCAAGGAAATGCAAAGCTTTCAACCTTTATCAGTGGCAGTGGGCTTTTCACACCAAAGTGCGACTCGTTGCAAAAATGCTACTTATATCAAAACCTCTCCAACCACATGGCAACCAGGGTTGCGATGGTTGTTTAGGTTTTGATATAAGAAGCTTGCTTGCAACGAGTCACACGTCACATGATTCTTTGGTGTGAAAGCCCAATAAAACTATTTTAAGCACCAAAAATAACTGTATTGATGACTACAAAACCTTTTCTTTTAATAAGAATATTCAGCATGAAAAATAATAATTTTCGTTGTGATAAAAAGTCTTTTTGACAGTCAATAAGTTTTTTATTAATAGGTTGACCTTTTTACCGATAAAGAGTAACTTTCATAAAACGAGTTTATTAGGGACTAAATAATTTTGTGAGTTCCTATATCAATACAGATTTTGTTAACAGTCAATAGAATTTCCATCATGGATAATAACTTTTTTCCTCAGTGTATCAATCTTTAATTGTCGTAAAACACGAATTCACTATATAGGGAGAATATGTCAAATTTTGTCAAACGTTATTTTTAACACAAATCTGTTATGATATGATAACAGGGAAAAGATAACATACAAGATAACAGGAAACAACGGCGGTTCTGGAGCAAAATGTAGGGGGGGGGTAATATCATGCGAGATATCCCGGAATGCGTCGCAGACGAAACATTTTTGAAAGCGCATTCGCCATTTTATATTACATCGTAATTTTTGGCAACCAAAAATGAATAAATTAAGACTCTAAAGTTCAGCTTTAATAGTGTTTTGTTGATCTTGTTCCTAACATGGCTGTTCTGTTTTTTGTCACAAAGGAATAGAGATAATGTACATTTTTTTTGTGTATGTACACTGCTCTGGGGGGGGGGTTATTATACCTCCATTACCCCCCCCCCCGTAGAGCCGTCGTTGACAGGAAATATCATATTGGTATGATTGAACGAGTCGATAACAGAAGATGTTAAGCTGACTGTTAAGAATGGAAGAAAGTATTGATTTCCGTTTCTGCGCGTGCGCACAAAATGTACCTCACCTCAACTCAGTTAAGAAACGATGTTTGAATGTTCAAAAACAAATGTTTTGTTTGATTTATGTATGACAAAAAGATTATCTCAGACGACTTTGAAGCAGTTCGTGGAGGTTCCCAATGTTGTTCGAAAAAACAAAGTAATACTCACGGGGAAAACTGATAAATTGGATCAAAAGAGAATTTCAAACCTTTGCCAATCAGTAAAATCAGTTGCTGAGAAAATTAATGCCCTGTGTGTTGGACACAAAAAATGGTCATTCGGAATCATTTACCACAAAATGTTCATAATATTTTCGTTGTCTCAGCCTGAAATCAATGTTTGATGGTTCCATTGCCAATTTGGAATTTTGCAGCAACATTTATGATGACTTCCATGGCCGCAACCCGCAACTAACAATATTCAAGAACTGGAACCTATATACAGGGTGAGTGAAAAGTAATAGTTTTTCAGAATCATTTCTGTATCTCAAAATATCACACGATTCATTCATGAATCATTTTAAAAAATGAAGTTTTTGACAAAATTTGACATAGTCTCCCTGCCTATATAGTGAATTCGTGTTTTACGACAATTAAAGATTGATATGAGAAGGTATTTTCGTACATCTTTTGAGAAATCGATGTTTTTGAAGTTGTTTTTAAACGGAGTTTACCACACAATAAGAGATTATAAAGTTTTTAGCGAAAACGGTTGGGTTTTAAGAGTGAATATGTGAATATTTTTTCTATAAAAAATATCAGGAATTTCAAGTACCTATGCTGTTAGATTTGTGATAAAAGTTATGTCAAATTGATGGCTTTAAAGATAACGCGAGTGATGGAATTATTATTGAACACTAACTCAAAAAATTAATATATTCAAATAATAATAACTACAGTTTTGACTATCAATTAACTGCGATATTAAATTGTCGAAAATCAAATGATAAGTGAATAATTAGAATTAGATTTTGGTCGTCATGACATAAAAATGCTTACTAAGCTAACTAGAAATATTTATACAATAATAATCAATATAGTACTAATAATAAGTAGATTGCGAGGGTCGTGGCCATGGCCTGGTTGCCTCACATAACTCCTCCCTCCGTAAGTTCGGAAAATAAGGGCTTCAGTGGCTGCTCGTTTTTCCGACTATCTTCTGAGGGTTCGTCGGAAGAGGCGCTTCCATAGTGGGATGAAGCAGGCTTGGTCCATTTCTTCCATCCAATATACAGCAGGATGCCGCATACAAGGGCTACAATGGATGAAAGCGGAGCGATCCAAAGGTTTGTCGAATTTTCGGGACTCTCCAAAGGGTGTAAATGGACTGTGGACAGTATTTTCTGGGCAGCTTTTAATTCCTCCAAGCTAATTTGTTCGAGGGAAAGCGTAGAATTGTCGCTTTTTGGAAGTCCTGGGATGTTCGAAAACTGTGGCAGTTCTAACGCATATTGGAACTGCGTTTTGGTTTCACCTTCGTACGTTTTGTTACCTATCTCAACAGGGCAATAGACAGGGTAACAATACTAGGTCCAGTGATTTTGTAGAGTCCTTGTTGACATTGGTCTCGGGCGATTGTCTCGTTCACAGGAATGACCAGAATTTCGTTACCATTCAGGCGTTGAATGGTACTTTTTTTGTAGTTTACATTAGTAAACGGACACCTGTTGGATGACGTTGTTAGCAGCTCGAAGAGGCAATGTTCGTCTTTTGATAGGGTGGTTTGTTTACAGATGAACAGGTCTTCTAGTTGCGGACATTCTTCCTCCGTGGTCCAATAATCATCTTTTGTGAGTAGGATATAGGAATTGGATAGGAGAATAGTTTTGTTTGTGATAGGTATTGGGTAGAGTTTATAAAGGACATAGTGGTTGGGAAAAACAATCGGTGTGTGTATTGAGAATAAAATTGAGTTGTTTTTTATAATAACTTGAACTGATAAAAAACTATAAAATTTAATTAATTCTTTGAACTCAGGTACTCGGTCTGGACCGTATATTCTTTTTATATTCTCTATTAAAGCTAAAAGTTGGTTAGGATTGAGTATGGAGTTGTGCATTTTGTTTACATGAGCAAATGATATTGCGTTTTTGATGTTGTTTACTACAGAATTTAGAGTATTTAATTGCAACATTATATTGTCCAAAATTAAAGACATATATAAAGCGTTCGATAGATCTAGCTGTTTCTGTTTTATTAAATCAATTTTTCCTAATATAAGTACTTGGTTAGCATTTATTTTTTCTAGATTTTTACTGTATTCCTGGGTGACGGTGGATAGAATTGATTGTTCCTGATAGAAATTTTGATTTAAAGTTTCCTGATTTTTTGTTAGTTTATCGAAGTAATTATTAAAGCGAATTTCATCGTCTGAATCTAGAGTGCCAAAGAGCCATTTGTCGACTTTGCCTACTACGTTAAGTAGTCCTCTTTTTGATCGATTAGGTTTGTGAAAAATTTTAGTATTTCTTAAAATTGTCTGCAAGTATTCGTATGTTTGATTAAATTTATAAGAAGTGAGAATTGAAAAGCTTTCATTTTGTTTAGTACTGAAAATTGTTTTGTTCACGTGAATTAACATACCTCTTATGTTGAATAACGGAGTTTCAATTTCTGTAAGATTTATATGAAAATTTGATGTGTGTTGAGTCGTAGAAATATATGTTTTTCCTATAGCCATTGGCAATATAGGATTTTTAATGCTTTTTACTTCTAAGCTCGTAGCGATGGGTAGAAGGAGCAGGAGCGGGATGATTTTCCTCATCTGAAACAAGGGTACGTTGTGGTTTTAATAGGTTTTTGTGAGTTTGTCTATTTTGAGTAACTATAACATTAGTTTTTTCTACTATGGGTTTGTTCACTTTTTTATATTTATCTGATTCTTTAACCTTTGATTTTTGTGGGAAAGTTTTTGCATAGAGTGGCTTGTTAGAATCGATATTTACTACATTTTGGTCTTTGTTTATTTTATCTAAAGCAGATTGTCGTTGTGAAGTTAGTTTTTTGTAAAGTTCTTGACTGATTATTTTTATATTTTCTGCATGTTCTTGCATATATTGAGCGACGTTTTGATCGTTCGAAAGCTCCAGGGGATTCTTGTAGTCTAATTTTCCTCTGACAATTTGAAATGGGGTATATTTGGATGCACTGTGTGTAGAGTTATTATAGGAAAGAATAGCATAGTTCATTAAGGTCGCTATGTTTTCTTTTGGCTTTTGGTGCTTAAGAGTGAGAATAATTTCATGCAAGGTGGAATGAAGGCGTTCGATAGGGCTATTCGAGTTGGGGTTATAGGGAATGCAATAATGAATTTCGATTTTATGCAAGGAACAAAGGTTTTGAATAATTTCGTTTTTAAACGATGTGCCATTATCTGTGGTAATTTTTCGTGGGAGTCCATAATGGTTAAAATAAGTAATAAGTTTGTTCGCTACTTCGATTCCTGTGGGTGTTAAAAGTGGATATGCTTGTCCTAATTTAGAAAAGCTATCGATCACAGTTAGAAAAGAATTATTATGGGTTTTATATATATCTATATAGATGTGGTCAAAAGGTTCGTGACCAATAGGGGTGGGTTTAAAGATAATTTTATTGGGGTGTCTTTCGTATTTTGTTTTTTGGCAAATGTCGCATAGATTTACATATGTCTTGACATCATTTTCTAAATTTGGCCAGTAAAAGTTTTTTTTCAGGGATATGATATTTTCTTGAATGCCTCGGTGGGACGTTTTTGTTTCGTGATAGTATTTGATCTTTGATTGTTGGTCTTCTACATCAGTTATGTCTTCTAGCAAGGTGTTAGATATGTAAAGGTTAAATGAATTATTTTTGAAATATTTTTGGAAAATGCGGATTATGAGCGTTTCAAGAGATTTATTAAGAAAGTGTAAGCAGTACGTAGTTTTTGGTGTAAAATTCTCTTTAATGATTTTACACAGATCTTCTTCAGATGGATCATTTTTCAAAAATATAATAGATCTTTGCTTATCAAAAATAAATTCCTTCTGAACTTTAATTTTATTGTCATTGGAATATCTAAATATTATTTGATTTTTATAAATATTTAGTGCCTTTTGAACGTATGGTGCGCCAATAATAGGATTTTCGGAACTTGAGTGTTTAGTTTCTAGGTCGGTAGAGGGTTGTGCTTGTAATCTTATATCGGAAATTATGTTAATTTTTTCATTGTTTGGTTTTTCCGAAAGTGTTTCAAGCATTTCGTCAAGTTCGTCAGGCTGTATTTGGAGTATTTCTTCTGGGTCAAAATTATTAAAGATTGACATTTGGTCATCTTCGATTGGATTGATTTGTATGCGGGACAAGCAATCGGCATTAGAATATTGTTTCCCTTTTTTGTACACGATCTCATAGTCATATTCTTGAAGCTTCAATCGCCAACGGATCAGTTTGGAATTAGGCTCTTTAACAGAAAATAGCCATTGTAAAGGCTTATGATCGGTGACGATTTTAAATCGAGTTCCATAGAGATAAGGACGGAAATATTTCGTTGCCCAAACTATAGCTAGAAGTTCTTTTTCGATGGTGCTATAATTTGTTTCGGCGGGATTTAATGTGCGTGACGCATATGCGATAGGCAAATCGTTGCCTATAGGGCCTTGGGACAGAATTCCACTTATAGCGACGTTTGACGCGTCCGTGGTAAGGATGAAGGGTTTTGTGAAATCCGGATGTTGTTCATTAAAATGTTTTTGCAGGTTTCGAAACATTGCAAAAATTGAGGAGTGTTTTCAACTTTTTTATTTTTCTTAAGGCAATTTGTTAATGGCTTTGTTAGATGTGCAAAATTTTTTATGAATTTCCGGTAGTAGCCAATTAAACCCAAGAAAGATTTGATGTCACGAGATGACTTTGGCAATGGAAATTTTTGGATGACCTGAATTTTTTATGGATTGGGTTTTACGCCTTCGGGTGTAATAATGTGACCTAAAAATTCTACAGTTTTGCAAAGAAACTCACATTTATCGAGCTGGATTTTAAGATTGTGCTCTTTGAGCTTTTGAAAGACGGTTTTTAAATTTGAAATATGTTCTTGCAGGGAAGCAGAGAAAACGATTATATCGTCCATAAATACTAAACAAGTCTTACCAATAAGATCTTTAAGGACGTTGTCCATGAGCCTTTGAAAGGTTGCAGGGGCGTTTTTGAGACCAAAGGGCATCCTAAGGAACTCATAGTGCCCATTTTCGACACTGAAAGCCGTTTTTTCAATCGAAGTTTTATGCATGGCTATTTGATGAAAGCCAGAGGCCAAATCCAGTGTGGTAAAGTAGTTGCTGCGGCCAAGTTTATCGAGAACATCGGCAATGTTGGGGATGACGTAACGATTTGTTACGGTTTTATCGTTGACCTTGCGATAGTCAATAACGATCCTCCATTTTTGTTTCATGGAAGCGTCCGCCTTTTTAGGGACTATCCAGACGGGACTAGACCAAGGGCTTGACGAAGGACGAATAATGCCATTTTCCAACATTTCCGAAATTTGTTTTTGTACTTCTTTTTTATGTACAAAGGGATATCTATAAGTTTTGGTATAGACTGGGACATCATCTGTAGTTTCAATTTCATGTTGAACAGCATTTGTACAAGACAGTTTTTCGTTTGGCCTATGTAAAACTTCGGGAAATTGATGTATGACTTTTTTTAGAGAGGATTTTTCTTCGCTATTCAAATGATCTGTACGGATGAGTGAAAAGTCGTCGTTAAAATCGGGGCTGTAATATTTGTGAAAGTTGGACGTTATTTGTTCGATATTGAATATTTCGAAATTTTGTGAATCAAAAACTTGTGCTACTTATTGTCTAAGTGAGTCGGGATAGAATTCTAAAACGATGCTTTCGTTGCCTAGGTTTCGAAATTCCAAAGAGACAGTTCCGTTCCGAACTTTAAGAAGGGAACTGGGGATCTCGATATTTTGAGCAATGCATACATGAGGATGATATAATTCGGTTTCTTCGGGTATGTCAGTGTAAACGTTTTTTATTATTACAGATGAGGGTGGTATTTCTATTTTTTGCAAGTCGAAATCATCTCTGTAATAGATTGGAATTTCAATCAAGTCATTTTTTAAAAGTCTGTTTCTTATATCTATATTGAGACCTAATTTACGTAAATCTCTAATACCTATTATTCCATCAAAATAGTCATGGAAGCTATACAAAATAAACTCAAGTTCGTTATTTACATTAAATTCTTTTAACAAGGGAATTTTTGCCTTATTTTGGGTATTTGTGTTGCCGGTGCAAGTTACTAGAGTATGCTTACAGGGAAAAATTAAGTGTGAAAAATGTTCCTCTGCTATATATGTTCTGATTAAGGAAGTGTGGCTACCTGTATCGATAAGAAGTTTGGCTGGAGGATTTTGAAGTTGGATATAAGGAAGAGAATTTACTTGAAAACTATTAAAATTTAGGACGGATGTTCGTTTAGAGGGCTTTGAAGAAAATTCTCCTCTTGCTGGGTTTTGGGGGTTTGGATATATTCTGTTTCGTCATAATATTCGGGAGATTCGAAACAGCTTTGATATTCTTGTTCGTCAGGACAATGGTCAAATTCTTGTTCAGATTGAATTGGATCGTCTTCCAGATAAGTTATGTCGGTGTGTGGAGTGCGGTTTTGGAAAAACAAGTTTTCGTTTTGGGGAAATTGTCTTTGCGTATTACGGCTTTGGATTGACCGCATGTGAACATCTGTATTTCTACTCATTAATGATGGAATTCTACTGCTTATAGACATTGGGGTTGGAGCACTTAATTTAGGAGAATTTCCTTTGGAAAATACATTTTTCGGCTTCCCAAAAACTTGTTCGTTGGTGGGGAAATGTTGACGTATTGGTCGAGTTTGAATATCTACAGGTTGGCTTGGGAATTGCTGTTTAGGTATTGCGCCTAAATGATTTGAAAATTGGGGTTGAATATAGCTACGATTGATTATATTATTATTTGGCACTGGAAGGGGGTTAACAAAAGATTGTTGGATTGGTGGATGCATATAATTGAAATTTTGGTGATTATATACTTGAGGTGGTATTCTATTTTGTTGATTATTATACAGTTGTCGTGGGATAAAACTACGAGCATTTATTTGTTGTTCAATTAGAGAGTGGTTTAGGACAAATGATGCTGCGTCATCAATGTTTTTTGGATCATGTAGCATTAATATTGTTCGAAGTTCACTAGGAGAGTTAGACATTAAAACAGTAACGGCTGTTAATTCTGTTTGTTCCATTAGAGCATCTTTTGTGCTTTGATTCAAGGAACCATCTGCAGTAATTTTTAAGGAAATTCGTGATTTTAATACTTTTAATCGCTCTATAAAGTCTAAAACAGGCTCTTTTCTAGATCTAGTCAAAAAATTTAGCTGTTGAGCAAGCACGTGTCTGTTTATTCTATCACCAAATCTTTGTCTTAAAGCATCTTTTATCTTGGGCCAGGTCGTTAGATCCGGTCTGCAGAGTAAAAAGTCGCCTGCCTGTTCAGTTAGTTTAGAACAAATTGATGCGAAAACAAATTCTTTTAAAGATTCGTCTACCGCCCCTATATAATATCTATTATAAAACTTATCTATGCTAGAAATAAAAAATTCTAAATGATCGCTATTCCCCGTGAAAGTTTTTAAGGTATGAGCAATCTCTTTTGCGGCTGTAAGGGTTGCCATATTGGCTGTATTTATATTTAGGTCTAAATTTAAAGAAGCGTTATTCAGAGAGATACTTGAGAGGTTTTCTGCAAGAATATCTATTTCACTATGTGACATTAAAATTTAACTAATGTAACGAATTAATGTCTTGCACTTTAGTAAATTTGAAATATACACACAACAATTATTGTAAAAAGGGATGGGAGTGGAAAGGAAAACTCACTTACGATTTGGTCTTCGCAACTGTGGTCTTCTTGCCTTGGTTTGTTTCTGTCTCAGCCAACAGTTGAAACTGACGATTTCTCTGGAATTCAGCAACTTTCCTCTTGCGACTTCTTGCAAAACCAGGAATCTCTGAGACACCTACACGTACGACTGCGCCAGTGATGGAATTATTATTGAACACTAACTCAAAAAATTGATATATTCAAATAATAATAACTACAATTTTGACTATCAATTAACTGCGATATTAAATTGTCGAAAATCAATGATAATTAGATTTTGGTCGTCATGACATAAAAATGCTTACTAAGCTAACTAGAAATATTTATACAATAATAATCAATATAGTACTAATAATAAGTAGATTGCGAGGGTCGTGGCCATGGCCTGGTTGCATCACATAACTCGCGAGTGGCACCCTGTACGAGATGGACGAAAATAAGGATCATATTCCTCCTCAGAAAACCCTCTCACATAAATAATTTCTGTCGCAAGATATCCAAAAACCTATTATTCACTAGGGTAGAAATTTTAACTAACTTTGACGCCCATAATCTTCAAAACTAAGTTAGGTACCTCATAATAATATGAAAAAATCGTGTTACATAATTTTGAGGTACTCAAATGATTCTTAAATTCAACTATTACTTATGACTCCCTGAATAAATTAAAATATCCAAATACGTCTTATGAAGGTACTTTGAGAGGTGAAAATATCTCACACATCAGCAGTTGCAAAGGGATTAATGAATGTAGTAATTATGGAGGACTGTGTAGTAATCTAATCCTATGCTTTCTTTGGACATTCAATCTAGTCCTTGAGTAGAAGATAACCTATTCGTAATAACGTTTTGAAATTCAGATCATTAGCATAAATAAAATAGTAGGTAAAATATGTTATACCTACTCAATATACTGACCTGCTCATTATCTAACTCGTGTAGTAGATATAAATCAATTCATATTTTCTTTTAAAATCGAATCTTTAACAAGTATCCAAGCAAAATAAAGTGATAACATGAACGTTTGACACCTTAACGGCATGTCATTCGGGGCTGTTGAGACGATACGTTAAGTTAGAATATAACAGGCGGAAAATGACAGTAATGTGTTATGAAAATCGTTCGATCATACGGATTTGCCGCGTTGCTGTTAAAATGTTACGGATAACGTAAACGTTCAATCAGAGGACCCATCAAGATACCAGGACATATCATATTGGTATGATCGAACGTGTCGATAACAGAAGATGTTAAGCTGACTGTTAAGAATGGAAGAAAGTATTGATTTCCGTTTCTGCGCGTGCGCACAAAATATACCTCACCTCAACTCAGTTAAGAAACGATCTTTGAATGTTCAAAAACAAATGTTTTGTTTGATTTATGTATGGCAAAAAGATTATCTTAGATGTTCCCAATTTTGTTCGAAAAAACAAAGTAATAGTCACGGGGAAATCTGATAAATTGGATCAAAAGAGAATTTCAAACCTGTGGCAATCAGTAAAATCAGTTGCTGAGAAAATTAATGCCCTGTGTTGGACCCAAAAAAGTGGTCATTCGGAATCATTTACCATAAAAATGTTCATAATATTTCCGTTGTTTCAGCCTAAAATCAATGTTTGATTGTTCCATTGCCAATTTGTAATTTTGCAGCACCCATTTTTGATAACTTTCATTGTCGCAACCCGCAACCAACAATATTCAAGAACTGTAACCTATATACAGGGTGAGTAAAAAGTGATAATTTTTCAGAAGCATTTCAGTAACTCAAAATATCACACGATTCATTCATGTATCAGTTTAAAAATGATTGTTTTGAAGTTTTTGTCAAAATTTGACATATTCTCCCTATACAGTGTGGTCACTCAAGTGTGCAACATATGGGATTTTTTTTTTATTAACCGAACTACTCACTACCAAAATACAAATTGAATAAGTAGAGCCTCAAATTTAATATCAATGGCTACACATGTTTCGCCAATCAATGGCATCATCAGACCTAAGATAATAATACGCTAATTACACAGAAGAATATATACGTAGAAACACAATAAAATACCTTGGATATGTCAAATGTACAATAAAACACACCTTCACATTTCACTTTCGGTCAAACACTAGATTACATACTGAGTAAATGGACGAAAAAACAAGCAAAAACGTAAAGATAACATCACTTGAGCATAAAAAGCAATTTGGGAAAAGTAAAAATCATTTCATCATCCTGGGATCGAACCATGGTATCCATTCAGTGAGAACAGTTAGTAGCACACCACGCCTTACACCACTCGGCCAAATTAACTTATTATAAATCAACATATAACGGATCTTATTCTATATGATTAAATTTGAGAGATTGTTCGAAATTGAAAACGTCGTTGATACAAGTCAATATAGGACTCTTCTTAGCTCTGCCGATCTCGATCTTCTCCAATAAGTCCAATTTTTTGCCCTTTGAGCAAACATGGAGTATCTCGGTGTCCGAATTGGAAAAGCCATGTCCTCTGTTGATAGAAGATGGTTGGCGAACGTAGACTTCGTCTCTATGTTTTCTGTGCCTCTATTTTTGGTTACCAAGCTAAGATGTTCTTGAACTCTTTGAGAAAACTTCCTACCTGTCTGCCCCACATAGACGGCGGGACAATCTTGACACTTTAAGGAGTATACCCCCGATTGTATTTGTGGGTCCAGTTTGTCCTTGGTTTTAACTAATTGCTGTTTGATAGTATTTGTAGTCTTGAATCCGATCGCAATATTTTCATATTTGAACAAATTGGCAAGTTGAGTAGAAATATTTCCAAAAACGAAAGGCATCTGAAGACAGTTTCGGATTTGGCTCTGACAATGCTATATGATAGTTTATACTTGTTATGGAACTTGTAATATATTCTATTGATCGTATCCAGTGGAAAGCCGTTATTGAGTGCAATATGTTTGATAATATTAAGCTCTTTATCGAAAGCTTCCTTGGATAACGGTATGTTAAACAATCTATAGAAAAATGAGTTGAAGGCTGCATATTTGTGGCTATGTGGGGAGTGTGAGTTAAACTGGATTACATTATCTGTGGTAGTTGGCTTACGATAGATCTCAAACTGTAATCCTTCTTTGTGCTTTTTGAGCAGAAGATCTAAAAACGGCAGTTGTCCATTCTTTTCTTTTTCCAAAGTAATCTCGATCTTATCATGTAGGCCGTTGATAAATTCTAAAAATTCTGCTAATTTTTTTTTACCACCACTCCAAACAACACAAATGTCATCCACATATCTCTTGTATGCCAGAATATAATCACCAAAAGCACTTCTTATGATCCTTCTCTCAATGTCGTTCATGAAAATTCCACTCAAGAACGGGGACGAACAAGAACCCATCGCAAAGCCTGACTTCTGCCGGTATACTTTGTTGTTGAACTGGAAAAAGTCCTGACTCAGAACTAGTGAGAGAAGAGCTGTTAGTCCATGTACTATTAGCTTGGGAAGACCTCTATTTCTTTCCAGAAGATGGCTTACCATTTGAACACACTCTTCCGGTGGAACGCTAGGAAAAAGGTTCTTGACGTCAAGGGAAATCAACAACGCTCCCTCAGGAATCTTGACTTTCTTCATGTGATTTGCAAAATCTACCGAGTTCTTAGTAGAAAAGGGGTTGTTGAAACCTGTGGTCTCTCTAAGAATGGCATTAAGCCAGGAAGACAAATTGTAGGCTGGGGAGCTCACAAAAGATACGACGGGTCTCATTGGCATATCATCTTTGTGCACTTTGGTGCAATGGCTAAAGACATTGGTTTTTCTACTTATTCAATTTATAAGAGGCCCTCTTTGAGAAAATGGATGATTTTCAACTATTTCAAAATACAAATATTGTTGAAAATTGGTACATGTTCGATAACCATATTAGGTGCACTTAGAATGGTTGCAAGTGAAACAGCATACAGGGTAGGCCAAAATATGAAAATTTTACAAGAGTAAAGTACCCTTATATGTTATGTTTTAGTAAATGTCCCACAAACCTGATGCCATCTGTGATAACGTGCTACTTACTTTAAATTGCCTTCTGTCACTCGTTATACACTATTATTCGTTATATATGTCACAGTAAAACCTGGTAATCAGTAAAAGCTAACTTTGACTAGGAAAAGTGGGCTTTGACTAGGAAAAATGGGCTTTTCCTGATTTGGAAACATTTAGCTCGTGAAAGTTGAATTCGATCGACTTCATTATACTTTTACTAGTAATTGTTAGCATTCACGTAACTATTCTAGTGAAAGCTGCTAGACTGAAAATTATTATCGAATTCACTGGACGTAATTATAAATATCCTTTTTGGTTCTAGTTGGAATTCGCCGACAGATTAGACGCTCGGGAAAATACGAGAGTTATGAATCGCAGGTGTACAATGTGAACATTGTTCAGATACCGTATTAAAGAAAATACTTAAGTATTCTCAGTAGGGGTTAGTCTGGGTTAGTTTGGGTTAGTTTGGGTTTGGCAAAAATATTGATGTCGCGTGAGCGACATCATTTAGTCCCCGTGCATCTTGGGTTAGTTAAAAGGCGAAAATAAGTTGTAAAAAGTACTTTTCCTGACTGCTTTAAGTAAAAGTTGATTTGATAAAGTTTCTCCAACATTCACTGGTAAAAGTGTACAATATTCTTCAAAATTTAACATTTCCTAACGGATCAAGTAATTGCTAGCATCAACTAGTAAAAGCTAGCTTTCACTGAATTTCCAACATTTACTGTAACATATACATATTTTAATCCATGTCCTTTACCAAGTATTGTTTTAGAACGCTTATTTCATTTTATTTATTTTTATATATACATTATTTACTTTATTTTTATATTTTTTGTGTATTTGAAGCATTGCTTAATAAACATATTATTATTATTATTATAAAAAACCAATATGTTCATAATTTGCCGCTAATTAGCCGCCAATTAGTGGTGCTTGTTTCAATTTTGTCGTGAATATATTTTTTTTGCAACAACGTGTTTCGCTATAACTTTATATGAAGTTAGCGAAACATCATCTAAAATTATTTGCACAAAAAAAACAAAATGTTCATAATTTGCCGCTGATTAGCCGCTAATTAGTGGTGCCTGTTTCAATTTTGTCGTGAATATATTTTTTTTTGCAACAAACGTGTTACATTAACTTCACATATGAAGCTAGCGAAAAATCATTTAAAATTATTTGCACAAAAAAACCGATATGTTCATACTTAATTTGCCGCTAATTATTTGTGCTTGTTTCAATTTTGTCGTGAATATATTTTTTTTGCAACAACGTGTTTCGCTTACTTCAAATGAAGTTAGCGTCATCGTAAATTATTTGCACAAAAAAAACATTATGTTCATAATTTGCCGCTAATTAGTTGTGCTTGTTTCAATTTTGTCGGAAATATTTTTTTTTTTGCAACAAACGTGTTACATTAACTTCACATATTATGAAGCTAGCGAAAAATCATTTAAAATCATTTGCAGAAAAACGCATTATGTTCATAATTTGCCGCTAATTGGTTGTGCTTGTTTCAATTTTGTCGGGAATATATTTTTTTGCAACAACGTGTTCCGCCAACTTAATATGAAGTTAGCGAAACATTATCTAAATTAATTAGCCGCTAATTAGTTGTGCTTGTTTCAATTTTGTCGGGAATTTTTTTTTTTGCAACAATGTGTTTCTCTAACTTCATAATATGAACAAGCGGCAAATTAGTGGCAAATTATGAACATATTGCTTTTCTTCTGCAAATGATTTTTCGCTAGCTTCATATTATGTGAAGTTAATGTAACACGTTTGTTGCAAAAAAAAATATATTCCCGACCAAATTGGAACAAGCACAACTAATTAGCGGCAAATAATGAACATATTGGTTTTTTTTTGTGCAAATAATTTTAGATGATGTTTCGCTTACCTCATATAAAGTTAGCGAAACACGTTGTTGCAAAATAAATATATTCTTGACAAAATTGAAACAAGCACAACTAATTAGCGGCAAATGATGAACATATTGTTTTTTTTGTGCAAATAATTTTAGATGATGTTTCGCTAACTTCATATAAAGTTAGGGAAACACGTTGTTGCAAAAAAAAATATATTCACGACAAAATTGAAACAAGCACAACCAATAAGCGGCAAATTATGAACATAATGCTTTTTTCTGCAAATGATTTTAAATGATTTTTCGCTAGCTTCATATGTGAAGTTAATGTAACACGTTTGTTGCAAAAAAATATATATTCACGACAAAATTGGAACAAGCACAACTAATTAGCGGCTAATTAGCGGCAAATTATGAACATATTGTTTTTTTTTGTGCAAATAATTTTAGATGATTTTTCGCTAACTTCATAATATAAAGTAAGCGAAACACGTTGTTGCAAAAAAAATATATTCGCGACAAAATTGGAACAAGCACAACTAATTAGCGGCTAATTAGCGGCAAATTATGATTGATTGATTGATTGATGAATACTTTATTGTCATAAATGAACGTCATTTGTTGACAAAGCACTGTATACTATAGAATAAATTAAAAAATGGTACATAAAATATTAAAATACGGTTAAAATACATTTAAGAATAACATGCATATAAAATTGAACAATATAACGAAGACAAGTTTAGTATGAATAAAATCTAAAAAGTATCACAAAAATATTCTGATAAATTATAATAAGCCTTCACATACAATAACCTGCATAGAAGTGTCCTAAATCTTTTAACTGTTGTGCTACGAGTTATTCCTGAAGGCAGAGAATTGAAAATTCTACGTCCATCATAAATAATGGATTTTTTAATAAGGGATGATGACGGTCTGACCAGAAGGAGATTGCTTCCCTGACGAGTCGAATGATCATGAGAAGGACGAGGCAATCTACTCTGCACTTTGAAAATTATAGTTGCTACCTCCAAAATGAAAATGGACGTCAGGGTCAATATTTTATACCTCGTAAACAGGGGTTTGCACGATTCGCGAGGAGGCACACCATACAAGGAACGAACCGCCCGCTTCTGCAGGACAAACAAGGAATTCAATAAGCATTGACTAGCATTTCCCCAAAATGCAATTCCGTAGCGTAAGTGTGACTCCACCAAAGAGTGATACACACTTCTCGCCACTCCAGAGCCCAGCTCTCCCGCAGCAACACCAACAGCATAGCACCCAGATGCCACACGCCCACAGACCCTGGCAATATGCTGATCAAATTTTAAATCTCTGTCGACCATTACACCCAAGAACCTGGAACAGCTACTCTGAGCCAATGGACAAGAGTCAATAAGAGCCGCATCAACGGATCCCTTGAAGGAAATGAGGTGTGTTTTATCTACATTAAGAGTTAAAAGATTGGCATTGAACCAGTTTTTGATTAGAACCATGTCAGCTGTTATAACCTCCTCTAATTGAGCAGCATCTTTATGGCGCCAAACAATAGACGTATCATCAGCGAAGAGGGTGATAGTACCCCGGATTGGCAACCGCGGCAAATCATTTACATATAACAAAAATAAAAGTGGACCAAGAACAGAGCCCTGTGGGACTCCCCATCTCGTAATGGATAAATCAGATGTAGCTTGACCAACCACAACTCGCTGAAATCTCTCAGACAAAAAACTCCCGAACCAATCATTGGAAATACCCCTAAAGCCATACACATGTAATTTTTGTAAAAGAATCTGGTGATTAACACAATCAAAAGCTTTAGACAAGTCACAAAATACAGTTGCCACCTTCTCACCATCATTAATACCCAAGTAAACCGTCTCCAGTAAGTTGTAAATAGCATCAGTAGTTCCCGAAGCGGATTGATATGCATACTGATTTGGGTGTAAAATACTATTAGTTTTGAGAAAGGTCAGCATTCTTCTCTTCACAAGCTTCTCAATAAGTTTAGACAGGACTGACAGAAGTGAAATAGGCCGGAAATTATTGGGATCATCAAGGGCACCACCCTTGTGAATTGGAATAACCTTTGCTATCTTCAAACAAGAGGGAAACAGGCCAGAATTCCATGAATAGTTTATTGCCTCCGCCAAAGCAGAAACTGCGCTCCCAGGAAGCGACAACAAGATCCTTGCAGACAGTTCATCTTCACCACAAGATCCACCATTGCCAATCTCAAGGAGACAATCCCGAATTTCAAGTTCGTCAGTTGGGATAAAAAAGAAAGTTCCAACTGCGTTGTGATGTTCCAAGTATATCAGAGGATCAGTATTTGCAAGTATACTCCTGGTTAAGGACTCAGCAATCGAACAATAAAAGTCATTCAAACAAGAAGGAGACACGGAAGGTACAGTAGATGCCCTGCTTTTCCCTCTAATCTCGTTAACTATGGACCAGCTCTCTCTTTGGAGATTACGGGAGTTGCTGAATCGTTCACTATAGTATTTCTCCTTTGCAATTCTTACCAGATGCCTATAATTTAAACGGTAACGGCGGAAATATGCATGGAAAGCGGGATTGGTAGTGAATCTTTTCATACTATGAAGACACCTCAAGTTTCTGGAAGACGTCCGCAGACCTTTAGTGATCCACAATTTTTTCTTTTTTGAATTAATCTTCTGGACCGGAAAGGCTTTACAGAAACAATGTCTGAGTAGGCAATGAAAAGAATTCAAGGGATGCAACGACGAAGTCACAGGAGAGGAGACATCATCGAACACTCTAAAAATCTCGAACCAATCAACGGAAGAACAAAGTTCACCAAATTTTTTATAGTTAGTGGTGCTAAAGAGGCGTCCCATCCTGCATTTTTGTCTGATGGGAAATTTGTTTAGGTACATACCTGCAGTTATCAATTCATGGTCCGAAATACCGGATGGTTCAACAAGACATTCGATCATCACGCCCAAGTTAGAGCAACAATAGTCAATAAGAGAAGCAGATCTTCCAGTAATTCTGGTGGGTAGATTAACATGCATTATAATATCATATGATTGCAGTAACATTGATAATGCCAACCTAGAGTGGGAAGTCGAATCCAGAAAGTCAATGTTGAAATCTCCCACAATCATGATTCTTTCATTCCTTGGCAACCTTGAAAACAAACTCTCCAACCTGTCGACAAATTGAGAAGCGTCTGACGAAGGACTCGATAAACACAAACAATACAAAGATTATAGTTACCCGATCTCACAACCGACAACTCAAAAGTAAATTCTTCATTCAAATCGTTGAACGTGTCAATCGCAGAGAACTGAAGTTTCTCAACAATATCCTCCCTCATCATAATCAAGGAACCCCCATGCCTAGCAACAGATCTGCAGAATGAGGAGAGAGGCACGTATTTGGGAACGTAAAAGACTTCAACGGGCCTCAGCCAATGCTCCGTCAGTCCAACTAGGGCAGGAAACTGATACGATTCCAAAAGCAAAAATAGATCATTAGTTTTGTTTCTTAGTGATTGAATGTTCAAATACAAAATGCTGAAAAAATATTCATTCTCATTAACCACCCTCGCAAAACCCAAGATATCTTCATTAGACTGCCGAGCTTGTTCGACCCCGAAAAAACTTAATCTGCTTAGAATTATTGCTAGCCGTATTCGCATCTGGCCCCCCTTCCAAGCAGGAAGAGAGACTCTGATCCGGAACTTGAAGAACAACACCCTTGGAACCAGAGGTCAAGTTCTGAGAAACATCGATAACCTCCACCGAACCCAAAGTATCACTATCCGATTCGCACGTAGAAACCCTCACGACTAAGTCAGAATCAACACTCGCTTCCAGACCCACATCATCCGTTACTGGCTCAATGAAAATCAAGTTTTTACCGGAAAATGTCTTCCGATTCTGAATCCTATCACACACCTCTTTGAAAGCCGTCGCCAGTTTAGAAGAATCAACATAATGAATGGTTCCAGGAATGCATGTATTTATTCTGTGAATGAATTCTTTGAGTTTATTATTGAATTTATCTACTCTCTGAAGTAACCTTGAGTTTAATTTAAGTTCGGGCACCGACAAAAATATAAAATTAGACTTAGGACAACTTCTTACAAAATTCAAAATATCACGAAAACTAGGAAATTTGCCATTTAAAATATCATTATTTCCAGCATTTATTATGAAAAAATCATCCTCCTTCAATACCTCTCTCAGAGAAATATCCATCACCTTATTGAAGTGAGCGCCGGGCTTAATCGTCGACTGTA
The DNA here is from genome assembly GCA_958502075.1 of Orchestes rusci. NCBI lineage: Eukaryota > Metazoa > Arthropoda > Insecta > Coleoptera > Curculionidae > Orchestes > Orchestes rusci. The sequence continues at coordinate 58,217,577 of OY293303.1, read as the reverse complement.
TATCAAACTGTCCAGACAAACATGAGCTATGCAAAGACTTACTCAGCTTCCGTCCGGTTTCATCAGACAATATTCGTAGCTTATTCTTCCTAACAACATCCCGACCACCTGCATCGCGAAATAAAGTCTGGGCAGAACGATTATCCGCAAATGAGTCATCATCGTCCCATGGCTTCTTCAATTGCTCCCTCAGATCAGCCAGAGATTCCTCCAATTTCCTATTGACAATCTGCAACTCCTTCAGAGCTATCGCACTTTCCTTAGCCTCCAAGGACAGCTTCTCAACCTCCATTTTACTCGAAACACACTTAGTACAACTTTGCCCCGGTATAGCCGCCTTTCTGAGCTTTGAAAGTTCCTCCTGCATGATTTTTGTAGATCGTTTATACCCATCGACCTCCTTTTTATATTCTAGCTCAACATCCTCAGCGTCAATCCTGAAGACCTCCAATCTCCTCTGAAGCTTGGTCAGATAGCGGTCTTTATGATCCAGCTCAGTTCTTAATTGGTCCACTGTGGCCAAAGACGAAGATTGTTGGTTCTCATTTTTATCCAAATCTGTATGGCAAGCATCAGAACAGACGATCTTGTGTCTGTCAATTACTATCATTCCTCTATTCCTTTCATGGCAACTTTTGTGGAAAATGTTATGACACACAATACAAAAATAGTTTTTAGTCTCCTTGCATTTGTCGCAGCATTTGAACTTAGTCTCCATCATGCAAATGTCGAATTGTACTAGATTTCGTACAACACTTTATTAATCACAACCTTCAAGAACTGAATGATACGATAAGTCGATGCAAAATCCTTATCAGTGAAGGAATTCACAGAAAAAACTCCTACTGGGCCGGAATAGCTGCCATATAATTTGGCTAAACTAATTTTGTAATCAAAGGACAATTCACAGTCATAAACCATCACTATCACCACAGTGATCCCAATGAACACTATACATTGATATAAACACAACTTTTAATTCACACAACGTTAAATAATAAAGGGCAAATATTGCGGACTCGACCAGAGCGGCGTGTTGAACTCGTAAGCTGTATGAACATATTGTTTTTTTTTGTGCAAATAATTTTAGATGATTTTTCGCTAACTTCATAATATAAAGTAAGCGAAACACGTTGTTGCAAAAAAAATATATTCTCGACAAAATTAAAACAAGCACAACTAATTAACGGCAAATGATGAACATATTGTTTTTTTTGTACAAATAATTTTAGATGATGTTTCGCTAACTTGGAACACGTTGTTGCAAAAAAAAATATATTCACGACAAAATTGAAACAAGCACAACCAATAATCGGCAAATTATGAACATAATGCTTTTTTCTGCAAATGATTTTAAATGATTTTTCGCTAGCTTCATATGTGAAGTTAATGTAACACGTTTGTTGCAAAAAAATATATATTCACGACAAAATTGGAACAAGCACAACTAATTAGCGGCTAATTAGCGGCAAATTATGAACATATTGTTTTTTTTTGTGCAAATAATTTTAGATGATTTTTCGCTAACTTCATAATATAAAGTAAGCGAAACACGTTGTTGCAAAAAAAATATATTCACGACAAAATTGGAACAAGCACAACTAATTAGCGGCTAATTAGCGGCAAATTATGAACATATTGTTTTTTTTTGTGCAAATAATTTTAGATGATTTTTCGCTAACTTCATAATATAAAGTAAGCGAAACACGTTGTTGCAAAAAAAATATATTCTCGACAAAATTAAAACAAGCACAACTAATTAGCGGCAAATGATGAACATATTGTTTTTTTTGTACAAATAATTTTAGATGATGTTTCGCTAACTTCATATAAAGTTAGGGAAACACGTTGTTGCAAAAAAAAAATATAGTCACGACAAAATTGAAACAAGCACAACCAATCAGCGGCAAATTATGAACATAATGATTTTTTTCTGCAAATGATTTTAAATGATTTTTCGCTAGTTTCATATGTGAAGTTAATGTAACAGGTTTGTTGCAAAAAAAAATATATTCACGACAAAATTGAAACAAGCACAACCAATTAGCGGCAAATTATGAACATAATGATTTTTTTCTGCAAATGATTTTTAAATGATTTTTCGCTAGCTTCATATGTGAAGTTAATGTAACACGTTTGTTGCAAAAAAAAATATATTCACGACAAAATTGAAACAAGCACAACTAATTAGCGGCTTATTAGCGGCAAATTATGAACGAAAATTCGGCAAAATGTTATGGAGAAAAGTTGTTTAGAATTAAAAGTTATGCCTAAATACCAAATCATCGCCTAATAAGAAAAAACATATATATTTTTTTAAACATCTAATTATTTCCTCAAAAAATTTCTTCTTTTATGATCACCCTAAACTGTTTCATGAATTATTCAAAAACAAATCAATTCCACATAACTTATTTCAAATTCGAGCATATTTAGAAAATTTACCTAAATTTTAATTTTTATTGGAAATCACAAAATTCACTTGAAAAAAAAAATCACTTCATATGCGAGTTTTTCAATATGCATATTATCATTAATGATGTTTTACCTTGTGAAAAAGAATGTTTGCGATATTTTAAAGTTGTGTTTAATATCGTTGCGACAAAAATGAAGCTTGTGATTCCCTAAAAAATTTAAAATTTGGGTAAATTTTCTAAATATGCTTAAATTTGAACCAAGTTATGCGAAATTGATTTGTTTTCGAATAATTAATGAAACTATTTAGGGTGGATATAAATATATGTTTGAGAACTAATTAGCGGCAAATGATGAACATATTGTTTTTTTTGTACAAATAATTTTAGATGATGTTTCGCTAACTTCATATAAAGTTAGGGAAACACGTTGTTGCAAAAAAAAATATATTCACGACAAAATTGAAACAAGCACAACCAATAAGCGGCAAATTATGAACATAATGCTTTTTTCTGCAAATGATTTTAAATGATTTTTCGCTAGCTTCATATGTGAAGTTAATGTAACACGTTTGTTGCAAAAAAATATATATTCACGACAAAATTGGAACAAGCACAACTAATTAGCGGCTAATTAGCGGCAAATTATGAACATATTGTTTTTTTTTGTGCAAATAATTTTAGATGATTTTTCGCTAACTTCATAATATAAAGTAAGCGAAACACGTTGTTGCAAAAAAAATATATTCACGACAAAATTGGAACAAGCACAACTAATTAGCGGCTAATTAGCGGCAAATTATGAACATATTGTTTTTTTTTGTGCAAATAATTTTAGATGATTTTTCGCTAACTTCATAATATAAAGTAAGCGAAACACGTTGTTGCAAAAAAAATATATTCTCGACAAAATTAAAACAAGCACAACTAATTAGCGGCAAATGATGAACATATTGTTTTTTTTGTACAAATAATTTTAGATGATGTTTCGCTAACTTCATATAAAGTTAGGGAAACACGTTGTTGCAAAAAAAAAATATAGTCACGACAAAATTGAAACAAGCACAACCAATCAGCGGCAAATTATGAACATAATGATTTTTTTCTGCAAATGATTTTAAATGATTTTTCGCTAGTTTCATATGTGAAGTTAATGTAACAGGTTTGTTGCAAAAAAAAATATATTCACGACAAAATTGAAACAAGCACAACCAATTAGCGGCAAATTATGAACATAATGATTTTTTTCTGCAAATGATTTTTAAATGATTTTTCGCTAGCTTCATATGTGAAGTTAATGTAACACGTTTGTTGCAAAAAAAAATATATTCACGACAAAATTGAAACAAGCACAACTAATTAGCGGCTTATTAGCGGCAAATTATGAACGAAAATTCGGCAAAATGTTATGGAGAAAAGTTGTTTAGAATTAAAAGTTATGCCTAAATACCAAATCATCGCCTAATAAGAAAAAACATATATATTTTTTTAAACATCTAATTATTTCCTCAAAAAATTTCTTCTTTTATGTTCACCCTAAACTGTTTCATGAATTATTCAAAAACAAATCAATTCCACAGAACTTATTTCAAATTCGAGCATATTTAGAAAATTTACCTAAATTTTAATTTTTATTGGAAATCACAAAATTCACTTGAAAAAAAAAATCACTTCATATGCGAGTTTTTCAATTTGCATATTATCATTAATGATGTTTTACCTTGTGAAAAAGAATGTTTGCGATATTTTAAAGTTGTGTTTAATATCGTTGCGACAAAAATGAAGCTTGTGATTCCCTAAAAAATTTAAAATTTGGGTAAATTTTCTAAATATGCTTAAATTTGAACCAAGTTATGCGAAATTGATTTGTTTTCGAATAATTAATGAAACTATTTAGGGTGGATATAAATATATGTTTGAGAAATAAATACACTCAGCGACAATAAATTCGGGACAAGAATAATTTGAGTCGAATTGATATCCTTATAACTTTTTTATTTGTGATTCGCAAGTACCCAGGGGTGCGTTCACAAATATCGTCGGGCGATCGCACGGCGACGCTCTGACCTCTCCCGGCTGTTCACGATTCTCGCCGAGTAACATTCAAACTCATTCACAATTCGGGTAAATATTCTCCGGGCGATCAACTTTTCAACCCACTTTTTAGCTGGTGAAGATTTGTCGCGCCTGCGTTGTGTGTACAAACAAATTGACATGTGTGATCCTAACCAAAAACTAAAAACAACAAACCACTCCGCTGATCGTTGGAAGGTTGGGGCTGGTGATAATTTAATTAAAAAATGAGTATTATGTCCTTAGAATCGCACAATCTTATGCTAGATGCGGATACCAATCTTCCAATTATGTCAGACGATGGAAAAATGGTATTATCAAACCGAATCTAAGGTAAAACATTGTAACCTAAGAATACAAAAACAAAAATGTTTGTATAATTATCATAGAACAAAGATTATATATTCGAATTATTATTCAATGACCATAACAGTCATAATATAACACTTTCAAATTTTAAAGGTTATGATAAACCATTACAAGTCGAACAATCGTGAACGAGGATAATTTACCATACGTCATCTGTCAGATGAAACTGACATTTGGCGAAAGTTCCGGGTTAATAATTGTGAACGCACCCCAGACGGGGTGATTTATTGGCAAGCTGTGCCAGACGTTGGTCGTATGCGATTCACTTTTTTGCCCATCACCCATTGTACCATTGGACGAGTTATATGTTGATTTGGAGCAGCCATTTTATTAGACATCGAGTTTGAGGGAAGGGTCATCAAGAGATTTTCCTACATATATAAGTAATATCCGTGGAGGACTGCTAAAAGCTCTTTACCGACACATTTACGACCCACTTGACTCCCGCGATTTGTATATGCATTTTCTAGTTTTAAGTAGTTCACATGGAAAGTACCTTTTTGGGAATATTCATTCGATAGCTAGCAGTCTTAGAGCTAAGATCATTGTTAATATTAGTCTGAAAGAAAATAAAACTTTTTTCAAAAGACACTACGTTGTTCTTGTTATTTAATTGGTGCTACGAACAGGTTAGTGAAAACGTGTTTTTAAACCCTTGTGCACAACAACTCATTGGTGAAGCTGCAAGTACCTCGTCAGAGGACTCTTTGTCAGAAGAGAATTGCAGTACATAATCTTGCTCCCTCATCAGAAGGAAGACCAGCAAGACAATTCAGACTTCTACCAGCCCACCAGCAGTACGAAGTAACGAGCAGTACAAGCTTTATAGGAATGCCTTTGATTGAACTGTAAGTTTTTGTTGAATTGCCATTTATGAGTCAGTCTGCCAAACGTTTTAAGGACATTCTTTCCCGTAATAAAGATAAGTTGGGTTTGAAAAATTAGAACAAAAATCCCGAAGAATTAGATTACGATATTTCTGAACCTTGACCACTCTTAGCATAAGTGAAAATTTGAATAATAGTTCTACTGCCGAAGAAGATATTATTTCTATCAATATGGACAACGCTAAAGCTTTTGTGAGCACGCTCCCAACATTCTCTGGTAAACAAAGCCATTTAGAAAGTTTTCTAGCAGCTATTGATGAATATTATGAGCTATCAAACAGATGCGGGTTAGTGGGGAGAAGGACGGTGTAAAACAAAAACACTCAGTTATTGATTTCCCGACGTTTCGGTCATTTATTGTGACCTTTCTCAAGGGTTAATCAGATTGAGTGTGTTGGATAACAAAAAAAACACATGTACATGATGTTAAAATACAGAGAACGTAAACTAAGAATACATGTTATAAATATGAAAAAACATCAAAACCAACAACACATTAGTGTGACTTGCACAAACAGATTAAAAATGTTCCATGTTTGTGCAAGTCACACTAATGTGTTGTTGGTTTTGATGTTTTTTCATATTTATAACATGTATTCTTAGTTTACGTTCTCTGTATTTTAACATCATGTACATGTGTTTTTTTTTTGTTATCCAACACACTCAATCTGATTAACCCTTGAGAAAGGTCACAATAAATGACCGAAACGTCGGGAAATCAATAACTGAGTGTTTTTGTTTTACACCGTCCTTCTCCCCACTAACCCGCATCTGTTTGATCTAACTTAAGGACGCAAACCTATACAAATATTATGAGCTATTTCACAATACTTCGGAATCACAACAGAGATATGTTCTTAGTATAATTAAAAGCAAACTTTTTGATGAAGCCAAAAATGTTCAACTTTCTCGGCCAGCCATTAAAACTTGGATTGGTATTAAAACTTTATTAACCCAAAAATTCGGCGATCCTATTAGTTATTCTACATTATTACAACAATTGCAATATTTCAAAATTGATAAAAATGAAACTATTTTACATTTCTTGGTCAAATTGAAGAATTTTAGTCACAGACGAAAATTCTAGTCTGCCTCTTATTAACCAAGTAGAATTAACTTCCGTTCTAGTATTAACATCCAATTCACCATTGGAATTGAAAACCATGCTCATGTTTACTAAACCTAAAATTTTGAATGATGCCTATAAACAAGTTGCGGAATTTGACCTTACTCAGTCACAAGTCAATTTTCTTAATTTGAATCAATCGAAACACAGTAAGCCTCAGATTCATCAACGACCTAATCACAATAACAATCCAAAACCAAATTTTTCTTCACAACATCGACCAAACCAAACGAATAATTTTCATAATAGACAATTCCCGTCAATAAGTCAACCCCATCAACAAAGACCATTTAACTCTAATTTTCAATCTAATTTCCAACATAATAGACCCTTTGGAAAACCCCAAAACGTTTTTGCTCCACGCAACAACCCTCCTCAAAGACTCTCGATCCACCTACACCAATGTCAAACTCGACAGGTGGTTCTTCAAGAGTGAATCAAACCAATAATCAGAATTACAGAGCTCAAGACTTCTTCAACCCTTCCGGCCCGAGAAATTTCGTTTCACGTGAACAGACGAACGTTGAAACACACCCAAAGATCCCTCTCAAGAGCAAGATAACTTCTCAGCTGATTTTGACCCGTTTCGAAGACGATTACTTTCAAGATAAAATCCCTGACCAAAATCATGTTGATTATCCCCCCGAATTCATCGAGGATCAAAGTGATGAAAATTTTCCAATTAGCCTCACACCACCAATCAACTTGTATAATGTTGCATGTTGCCCAACAAATTGAACTTCCCTATTTTTACTTGCCTCAACTTCAAATAACTGTCCTAATTGATTCTGGAGCTTCAGATTAAATAGTTTCCCCAAGAATGGCACATAGATTCCCTCATTTAATATTCCATGACCCTTTTGAAGTCACGGCCTGCAAAAAAGTTCATAAAGAAACTGAAAACCTTTCTCTTCCTTTTTTGCCAGAATTGGTACTCAATAAAAATTTCCATCTCCGTGTTTCGAATTGACATAATCCATTTGATGCACCTATTGGCTCTACCGACCTTCTCAACCTAAATGCAGTATTAAATTACGAAGACCAAACTCTTACATTGAACGATTTAAAAATGCCATCCCTTTTAGCATACAACAAACCTCTTAAGCAACCCATTGAAAACTTCGACTCTGATTTTCTCAACATCCCCGTTAATTAAGAAAACGGTGACGCAATTTTACCATCTTTTAACATTGGAAATTGCACAGTCCCTGATAGCCTCTTTTCATGCAGTCGACTTGTCCGTATTCCCAATCCAGCACCTCGGATTCACGTCAATTTTCACTCTCGAGTCAATGTCATTCCTCAGGAAAATTTCGATATTCAAGACCCTGATACTCAAAATTCTCAGTACAAATTTGATGGAAATCCCCGACTAGAGCATCTCACTTTCCTAGAGAAGAACAAAATTATCCCTTTATGTCAAGAATTTCGAGACATAATTTACAATGAAAATTGCAAATAGACAACTTAGGCAAGTGCACCTACTTCACAACACTTGACTTAGCTCAAGGGTTCCATCAAATTGAAATGGATCCTAGATCTATTGAAAAGACGGCATTTACAGTCAATCAAGGACACTTTGAGTACACTCGAATGCCATTTGGTTTAAAGAACGCAACTGCTACTTTTCAAAGAATGATGGACGAAGTCCTTAGAGAGTATCTATTTGAGTTCTGTTTCGTCTATATGGACGACGTAGTTATTTTTTCAAAGTCCCTTCCCGAACATATCGATCAAATTCGCATAATATTCAAGAAATTGCGGGAAGTCAATCTAAAGGTCCAACCCGACAAATCTGAGTTCTTATCGAAAGAAGTAGCCGTCCTAGGACACGTCATCACCCCCGAAGGAATAAAACCTAATCCATCAAAAATTGAAGCTGTCCAAAAATACCTCATCCCAAAAACACAGAAGGACATTGAATCATTCCTTGGTTTAATTGGTTATTATCAACGATTTATCAAAAACTTCTCGAAAGTCACTTTTCCCATGACAAAATGCCTACGAAAAGGTAGCATTATAAACTCTGAGAATAATGAATACGGACTTGCATTCTAAAAATATTAAGAGCTCATCACAAACTCGCCAATACTAACCTATCCCGATTTTACAAAACCTTTTAAATTGACCACCGACGCTCGGCGCCTCTAATGTAGCCCTTGGTAGTGTTTTATCACAGAATGAACATCCAATTGCTTTTTATTAGCGCACTTTGAATTCTGCTGAAAGAAATTATTCAACAATTGAAAAAGAGTTACTTTCCATTGTCGATTACACCAAGCACTTCCGCCCTTACCTTTATGGCCAAAAATTCGTCATTGAAACTGACCATAATGCCCTGGTCTGGTTATCAAAAATAAAGGAACCTAATTCACGGTTAATTCGTTGGAAACTTGAACTAGGTGGATTCCAGATTGAAATTAAATATAAGAAAGGTAAAGAAAATGACGATGCTCTTTCTCGAGTTAAACTGAATATCCACGAAGCTAACGACACTTCTTCTGTTATTCCAAACTCAGATAGTTCTATTGCTTCTCTCTCCGATTTCGATACCCCTGACGTCTCCCCCACAAAAAATGAATTCAATATAGAAGAATATATGTCACTAAACAACAATATTTGAGTTCCCTCAAATTAGAAACCAAAAATCCTAGTCCAAAAGAAGTGCCAGATGATAGTGATTTATTCATCACTGTACATTCCAACTCCAACAATGGCAATGATCGAAAATCCCGTCCAATCTCTGAATTACCAGTCAATTATGCATCCAACAGAATCATATAATCGATTATGGAATCACTTATATTTGTTCATATTCTACACCATTCAAGAAAAATAATTATTTTATTAAAATTCACAAGCCCTATCGAACCCAACATATACTCCGCATAATGAAAGAAGTCATACGTCCCAGTAATCTACATACAATATTTATCAAAGATGAAGAACTCCGATTAGAATTTCAAAGAATTATATTGTCAAATCTAGATTCATCTGCCCAACTTATGTTTTCAAACATCTATCTCCATGATATTACCAACTCAGAACAACAGACAGATACAATTTCAAGTTATCATTGTGACGTGCCCCGAGATTTTCCGGGTTTGATTCCCGACGGGGATGAGGGAATTCGTTCATATGCTCGAGCGCCACCCTTTGGATTTATGTGGTAGAGGACCCACAGTGCCTATCGGGTAGCTTTTAGACAGTGAAGAAAGTCCAGGCGTTCGTTATTTCCAAAACTCCGCAAATTTCCGCTCTGAAATGGATAACTGAACTTTCTTTATAAAAACACGATGTTAATGAAAATAAGTCAAACAGTCTATTTGTCCCAATCATTTTTACAACTGTACTGGTTCCCAACCAGTCAATAAAATAACAACCAAAATCAACATGGCAACTTTATGGCAGCCTCATTTCGGCAAAAATAGAACGTGAAGCGGCAGTGTGTTACGAAACAATTTAAAACGACGGGTCGGGCTTTCGACGGCGAAATAGTTGAGCAGAAAGAAGTGCTTTAAAGAATTCGATTTTCCGACGACGTAGAGAAAAAAAAAGAGCGGGAAAAACTGACACGAACGGGTTATTTTCACGAGAATGAAAACGGGTCTAAGCACGAAAAATAAAATGTTGAACTCGTTCGCGCGATAACTCCAGGAGTCTCTCCGTATTTTGACTGTGATATCCCATTTGGCAAAGTTACATCCCCTGAACGCAATTATTTTAGCAATCTAAAAGAAACACAAAAACACCCCTGAGTTTTCTCAGAAAAAGACCCGGTTCACAGGCCATACGGGTCGAATGAAGCTAAAGCCCCTTCCTATTAAAACTCCCCTGCATTCCCACCCGACAGAATTCACTCCCCTGAAATCCCATTATTTAAGCAAATAAGAATATGAAATTTCTTCGGAAACAGACCCGTTCACATGCCATACGGGTCGAATGAAGCTTAAGCCTATTCCAAGAAAATTCCCCTGATATCCCACCCGACAAAACGTTCCCCTGAATTCACATCACAGAAAGTCTCACCTCTCACCTCGTGGTAATAGAAGCAGAAGAAATTCAAAATAGCAAAAATCGTAAGTTTCGTCGTTCTTCGCAACGGGCCGGGTCGGGCACTTGATGCGGGCTCCCACGTGGTACTGCTGTTCTCGGTACTCTCGGTACCAGTACTAACTCTCCGGCTCCTCCCGACGCGGTGTTGTGTATTCAGCCCAAAAGTGGGGAAATGCTGCTTGAATCTTTGCGCGAGATGTTGTTATCGGTTAGCTTGTGAATTAAACAATTAATTGTTTTGAAGCGCGAAGAACCAAAAAGGAGTATTTCGGTCAGAATTTAATTAATAGATTAATGATTAGCGCACGGTCAACATTATTTTAGAAAAAATACGGGATCCATTGATAGATAAATGACTGAGTTATACGAAAATATGATTTAAATGAGCAGAGACGGGAAATTGATTAGAAAACTTGGAAATTACGGTAGAAAAAATCCTGAAATTTTGTAACTTCGTTACACACTCTCTCCACTTACAAAAAAAAATGTGAGTTTACGATCATTTTTTCTAAGCTATGCTTAACCTGGAAAACTTATATGAAATAAAAAAAAAAACCCTTTTGACTGAAAAAAAAATGATTAATATAAAATTAGTGCTGCTTCTGTCGAGTGGATTGACTCGTTCGGGATTAGGATGCCGGGCCGTCCGGTATCCTTTGGAGTTTGTGGTGGTTACTCTTCTGGCTGTTGCTGATCGATCTCATGAGCAGGCTTGAGGTCCTTGATGTGGATCCGGCGTAACGTCTTGTTGTCGTTGCCCTTGAGATTGTAAACTACGGAAGAAATAACTTTAGTAATTACATACGGACCTGAATATTTTGAAGCCAATTTCGCTGCGACACCTTTGGTGGCAGATGATAAAGGATTTTCGCGACGCATCACTTTGTCCCCTACGTGGCACCTCCAGTCACGGCGCCGCAAGTTGTAATGGTGGCTCTGAGTTGTGAATGCTCGTCCCAGGTTTATACGAACCAGTTCATAAACTTCCTGGAGACGTTGAAGGCGGCTACTGTGGGTCGTTCGGTCATCGGCCGAGCTTTCTTCCATGGTAACTTCTTCGTTATGGCTTCGGTGCAGCGGATTCGGTGCTTCCAACTCTCGTCCAAAATTCAGGAATGCCGGTGAATATCCAATGGACTCATGATGTGACGTGTTGATTGCAAATATGATGTCGGCCAGACAGTTATCCCACTTTCGGTGATTGTCCTCGCAGAACTGAGATATCGTGGTCTTGATTGTTCTGTTTGCTCGTTCGGTGGGGTTATCTTGAGGCGTGTAAACTGGAGTCAGTCGGTGTTGGATACCCAATTCCTTGAGCAACTCCTTGAAAGGACGGCCGGTATACTGGGTGCCATTGTCGGTTTTTGGACAGCCAAAACGGGTAATAATTTCCTCATAGAGGGCCTGGGTGACGGCTTTCGAAGTTGCTTTTCGCAACGGACGGCACTGGACCCACTTGGTGAATCGATCCTGGAATACCAACAACCAGTTGTTGTCCTTTGTGGAACGTGGCAGGGGACCAATCAGATCCAAGGTGACCGTTTCCCAGGGACTTTGGTTGCGGAACGGCCTCATATGCCCGGGTGTCTTCTGTTGGGATGGTTTATAGCATTGACACGAGGAACAGCTTCTCACGTATTTGGCTATGTCGCTGGATATTCCAGGCCAAAAATATCGCCGCGCGATACGTGAGGTCGTCTTGGCGACTCCCTGATGTCCTGCTGTTGCACGGTCGTGATTCTCCTGGAGAATGGCTAGTCTGGCAGATTTGGGCACGCACAGTTTCCAGGGATCGGCCATATCCGATTCCGTCATATCAGAAACGTCCCTACTGCGGTCTTTTTGGACGGGTACCATGGACACGGGGCAAACTCCTCGATGCTGGCGAGATGTTCCGTCTCTTCCTCCTCCGGAAATTGCCCAACGGGGTCTCGGGACAGGGCATCAACAATTCGGTTCAGAATACCCTTCCGGTATTTAATTTCGAAATCGAATTGCTGAAGATACACGCTCCAACGTGCCAATCTGCCACTGGGAGACTTGGAGGGAGTGAAGCCACCTGAGGCTCATGTGGTCTGTTTGAACAGTGAAGTGGTACCCCTCCAGATAAGGTCTCATTTTCTCCACACCCCACACAATGGCCAGACATTCCTTTTCCGTGACGGAGTATCTGGTCTTGGCTGGCATAGGCCACTACGTGATCTCGGTCTGAGGAATGTTGGATGAGAGCGGCCCCTAGGCCGCTATCGGAGGCGTGTCTGTCTGGAGAATGAATGGTCGGGAGAAGTCGGGACAGGCCAAAACGGGAGATTCGGTGAGAACGTCTTCGAGGTTGTCGAAGGTGGTCTGCTGGGCTTAGTCCCAATGCCATCGAATTCCCTTTTTTAGAAGCTGATTTGGGGGACCGGCTGTGTGAGAGAAATTGGGTACAAAGCGACGGTACCATGACGCTATGCCCAAGAATCGTCGAAGACCCTTCACGCTGGTAGGAGGTACTAGGTCTCGAATGGCTGACACTTTTTCCGGATCGGTCCGGATGCCTTCTGGGGTGATGAGATGCCCTAGATAACGTAAAGATTTTTTTGCAAACTTACATTTCTCGGGGTTGATCTTCAGGTTAGCTGCTCGAAGGTGATGGAACACTTGGCGCAGATTGGACAGATGTTCCTCGAATGTTTCGCCCAGGATGATGATATCATCCAAGTAAGCGAAAGCGAATGGGTCCAATTCTGGTCCAATAATGCGATCCATCAAACGTTGGAAGGTGGCGGGAGCAGTGTGAAGACCAAACGGCATCACCCGGAACTGAAATAGTCCCATTCCCGGAACGGTGAAGGCGGTGATGGGCTTACTGGCTTCGGCCATCGGTATTTGCCAATATCCAGCTTTTAGGTCGATGGTGGATATATACTTAGCCCATCGTAGTTTGTCAAATATAGCGTTGATACACGGGAGCAGGTAGGCGTCTTTGCGGGAGATAGCATTGACTTTCTGAAAATCAATGCAGAATCGGAATTTCCCATCTTTTTTCTTTACGATGACGACAGGGGAGCTCCAAGGGCTATTGGAGGGTTCGATAATGCCATCTTCCAGCACTTGGTTGACTTCCGCGTGGATTACCTCCTGCATTTTCGGGTTCTGTGGACGATACCTCTGTTTGATGGGTTCGGGGTTGATCAGATGGATTCTGTGTTCCACTAGCTGTGTGGTACCATTGATCAACTCAGAAGCCAGTTCTTCGTCCAGAAATTTATGCAACCGATGTTCCTCGGTTTGGGAAAGGTCCTGAGTGGCGGTGATTTCCGATAGGCGTGTGGCAGAGCGGGGTTCCTGATAGCAGTATATTGTCTAGATACACGTTGCTTCTGCGCAAATCCAACCGGAACTGATGACGAGATAAAATGTCCATGCCAAGCACAACATCAGACGATAGGAACGGGAAATGGCATAGTACCTCAGTGAAGCTGGTGTTTCCAAAGCACAGGGGTATTCTGAAAGCTTCGGTGATCTCGTTGCCACTCTAGCTCCTCGGATGGATGGTTGTAGAACGGGATATTCGTGTTGGCGGCAGTAGGTGGCCACTTGATCCCCCAGAAAAGAATGTGCGGATCCGGTGTCGATCAAAGCCAGGAACACTTTATCATCCACACGGACTCGGACGTGTGGGCGATTATAGGCTGAACGGACTGAGCTCACCGACGGGATGCTTGAGGTTTCAGGAAAGCGGCGCTGGACGGACCTCAGGGCAGTACAGCGGCGACTAAGTTTTCCGAATTACCACATGGACAGTCACGGGAAATCACTCCGTCTTGCCTGCATCTTGAGCAAAATACTCTCCTTGGATTTGGACAATCCATTTGATAGTGTCCTGCTTCTCCACACTTAAAACAGATGTGGGACCGGGGTACCTCGTGGTTCCGTTCAGGATTGGGAGTCGAGGTACGCTGGATTGGCCTTGGAACAGGTATATTCTGACGATTGATCCGTTCGGGGTAGTTTGGACGGGAGTTTTCACGCCCTGTGGGAGTGGAGCGTCCCGTGATTAGAGGTTGATCGCGCACGATCGAAGAATCGGGGTCGCTCGTTGTACGAGGGTCATTCGGGAAGTCGGGTTTGTTGTAGTTCAGTAGGAGTTCAGTTTCCCGAATCACGCGGGACAGCGTCTGGATATCGTAAAAATCCGTCTTCCGGATTTGTTGACGGTATTGAGGCAGCAGATTTCGATAAATCCAGTGCATTTCCTGCGACGTGGTAATTCCCCCGTGCCTCCAAATTGAGGTTCGTAGATCAGTTATATAACGACTCGTTAGCTCATTGACTCGCTGTAAACGTCAACTGATTTCTGCCTCCAAGTCTTCCGCGTAGTTTATCGGGAAATAAAAACTTCGGAAGTCGGTGAGGAATTCATCCCACGATTGCCACAGGTGGCGGTTATTTCGGTACCAGAGGGCTGCTTCATCCCGTAATAACTCCGGCATATATGGAAGTAGCGAGTTGATCGGGAATTCCTGGGCTGAGGAGATCTCCTCCAACCGTTCTATGAAGGTTACGGGATCATTTCGTCCATTGAAATGAAGATTCCACTTGTGTACTTTCAAGTTAGCCCTCCGACTTGTAGGGCTGGTTGACGTGGACCACGGGAGAGCGACGGTAATCACGGGTGTCGCTCTAAATGTGGCATTCGGGTTCGTGGTCGTCACATGGGGTGATGGCAAGGTCAACGTTGAGCTCCGGGATACAAAAACGGTTGTGTCACAGTCAGTGAGGGAGAGACTCGGTCATTCTTGATGAAATTAATCGGGCGTCTCCTCAGTACATCGACGGTTCCAGAGGAGTCCAAATGAAATTTGTCTTACTCAATAATAAGTTCGTCCTTCCTCAGCGCGTCTACCCAGCCGACTCGGCTGTCAGTGATTACACAGCATTACACCACCCCATGGCGGAATGCTGAGGGTTGTTAAATGACTATCAGTCGTCGTTGTAGTGACGGATGTCTCACTATCGGAGACTGTGACGGGTGTCTCGATGTCTTCGTTAGGTCCCGGCATAACGAAAGTGGAAGAGACAAACAAAAATAAAATAAATAAAAAAGAAATAAAACGGGAAAGTACTCACTTTCAATAAGTTTAAACTTGAACAACTATTTGTTCGAGAAAGAAAACTCACTAACCAAAATCAAACGCAAGTACAGGGCCGACAAAGTATCACGATCGAAAATCAACTAATATTCCAAGTTCGGATCATGGAATTAAATTCTCTTCACGTTTCGAAACAAGTTAACTTTTCGGGTTATATGTACCGGCGGGTGGTTTGGCTCACTTCTCTTCGGGCACGTCTCTACTTGGCGAAGGCTGATGCACGTCCCCCCCGCGTAAAGACGAAACGTACCATTGCACAACACAGTAACGCGTTCAGTCGTGGTACGCTTTGGCTAGAAATTAACGGATATTTTTGCCCGGAAAAACGTACCTCGCTGCAACGCATCTTACGCTTTCTATGTACGTACAACGTAAAATGTGCAATAAATTTTTATGAACCATCATGCCAATAATGATAGAACAGAAAATGTCTTTTTTTCTTCTAGGAGATTAACAATGACCTAGTGTGGATAATAAATTATTTAAAAAACATTTAAAATAAATTGGTCTAGGTTACTGTAAGGTGTTTTCTCCATTCCTTTTGAAGAGATTTTTCCACAGAAGATTTTTATTGCTTTGACCTCTAACTGATCTGGTTTTCAATTTGTTACTATTCGTTACTTTACAGGGTGATTCACGTAGGTGATCTATATCAAAAGTATTTCAAAAAGGGCTTTTCCAGTCCTGGTGAATTTTGGTTTAGATCGATATGGAAGTGTAATGAAACTTTTAATAATTTTTTGATGATTCCGGCGTTGCCGGATTCACTACTATTTCTAGTAAGATTTTTCTTTAAAATTAAACAACCTCTATATATTATTTGATTTTCGAATTCTGTATAAAATTCTGAATAAATTTTATGGAATAATGTTATACACGGTGTCCCAGCGAAAAGGTCGCACCCCGATTTCTGACTCTCCTGGTATATTTTGGAAAAAACGCTCCGACGCGTCAATTTTGATTTCTATTGTGTATAAGCGTACAATACAGAGTGATCCAAAGATAAGATATTGCGTAACACTTTAGATTTTTGAGTGGAGCCCCCCATTTTTTTTTTCAGATATAGATTCCTCTTTGAAAATTGAGTTCAGTTTATCGAATGATGACCATCTTTTGACCGTCGTGGAGATATTTTCATTTAAAGAAGAAAAAATGACAATAATTTGACGCCGGTGTTCTCGCTCGGTTCATATGGTGGTCGAATTTGAGTGTCGGAGATTATGTTTATTTAACGTCGATCTGTATTAGGTGGGTCAATGTCACTGGGTTGAGGTGATATGATTTTTTCGAGTGTTAGGGGGTCCTGGTCGGGAAGTTCTTCGTTGGCAAGCAGAAGTTCTTTCATTATTTCATCTTCTTCGTCAATATTGATTTGTATTGAATCGGTTTCAATTGCATTCATTTCAGTGGGATTTCTTGAAAGGGCATCTGCCGCTAAATTTTCTTTTCCTTTCTTATATTCAATTTCATATTCGAATTCTGCCAATCTTAACCTCCAACGTACTAATCTGGAGTTTGGTTCTTTTATTGACATTAACCATTTCAAGGGTTCATGATCCGTAAATATTTTGAATTTTTGTCCAAATAAATATGGTCTGTAGTATTTACAACTCCATACTATGTCAAGAAGCTCCTTCTCAATCGTTGATTAATTTATTTCTGCAGGGTTTAATGTTCTTGAAGCATAGCAAATTGGGTGACCATTTTGTGATAAAACACCTGAAATAGTATATTTTGACGCATCTGTTGTGAGTTCAAATGGTTTACAAAATCTGGATATGACAGGACTGGTTCTGATGTTAAAATATTTTTGCAAATTTCAAAACATTCTATGAATTCTTTTGTATGTTCTACTCTATTATCTTTCTTTAGACATTGCGCCATAGGTTTTGTAATTTTCGCAAAGTTTTTGATAAACTTGCGATAGTATCCCAGTAAGTCTAGGAATGATTTAATTTCACGTTGAGTTTTCGGAATCGGATATTTTAGAATTGCTTCTATCTTCTTTTTATTGGGTTTGATTCCTTCTGGTGAGACGACATGTTCGAAAAATTCAACTTCCTTTTGTAAAAACTCACATTTGTCCAATTGTATTTTCAAGTTTGCTTCTCGCAATTTTTGAAATACTCGTTTCAAATTCTTAATATGTTCTGTGAGACCAGTACTAAATACTATGACGTCATCCATGAAAACCATACAAATTTGATTATCTACGTCTTTGAGAACTTCATCCATAACGCGCTGAAAAGTCGATGGAGCATTTTTCAATCCAAAGGGCATCCTTTTGAATTCATAATGCCCATTTTCTACGTTGAAGGCGGTTTTTTCTATGAAGTTCTCATGCATTTCTATCTGATGGAATCCACTGGCGAGGTCCAGCGTAGTGAAGTATTGAGCACGTCCGAGTTTATCTAGTATATCGTTAATATTGGGTATTGGATATCGATCAGATATAGTTTTCTCGTTGATCTTGCGATAATCCACAACTACTCCCCACTTCCGGGTTCCTGAGGCATCAAGCTTCTTGGAGACTATCCAGATTGGCGACGACCAGGGACTCGAAGATGGTCTGATGATTCTTTTCTCTATAACATTTCATTTATTTGTTTACGGACTTCTTCTTTGTGAATAAAAGGGTATCCATATGATCTGGTATGGACTGGTACTTCATCTGTAGTCTTGATTTCATGTTTACATTTGGATGTGAACGAAAGGTTTTCTTCGGGTCGATAAAATACATCCGAAAATTCTTTACAAAGATTGAATATATATTCTCTTTCTTCAGGGTTCATGTGATCGGTTCTAATCATATCTTGAATATCAGGATTTTTCTTTTTGTGTTCCAGTGAATTCGAGTGTTTCACACGAAAATTTTCAAGATTGAAAAGTTCAAATGTATTTAGGTCAAAGTTATTTACAGGCAGGGGTTCAGTGAAAGTAACTCGAGTTTATCGGTGCAATTTTGCATTTCTACAAGCGCGAATCCGTTTCTGGCTTCAGTTCTTATAGGAGAAATCAAAATATTTCCTATCCTTCCGTATTTTGACATAATTTCACCGTGCATGACGGAGACAGGAATTTCTTTTAATATTTTTTCGTTAGGACTTATGTCAACAGTAAAATTAGATTCAATTGGTTTTCTATATTCAAATGGTATTTCAAAGTATGGTCCAATTTATCGAGTATTTGTAAAATCTATATTTGTTTTCATTTTTAAAATATCACTCAACCCTACTACGCCGTCAAAGTAGTCGTGAAAGTCGAACAGGATAAAGCTTAGATTTTCTTTTATCCCAATATTTGAAAATATCGGAATATTTGCTTCATAATCACTATTCTTACTTCCTACAGCAGTTTTGATAAGATTAGTTGAGCGATAGATAGTTTGAGGGAAATATTTTTTAGCAATGCAGATTATAGATCTAGAACTTCCTGTGTCAATCAGTAGTTTGATTGGTGGGTGTTGAAGATCGATATAAGGAAGTGCATTGGAAGATGAAATGTTAATTTCCACTAAGAAGGGAAGTTTGATGTCCCGGGTTTCGGACAATTTTCGTTGTGATTAGTTGAATCACCAACACTTTGGAAATTTTCCTCATATGCGTATTGATCTTGCAACTTCTTGCAGTGTTCAGAATACTCAGCATATTCAGAGCTCTCTGGGTATATTTGACATTCATTAGAATACAATTCCTCAAATGCAAAATTGGGTTTTTGGTTATTATTCTAAAAATAATTTTGATTATGAGGATTTGGTTTGTAAGAATTTCTGGTAGAAACGGACATCGGAGTGGGTCTAGACATCTGACTTGGAGTCTTTTGATGAGGTTTGAAAACATTTACTGGTGGACCAAAAACTTCACGATTTGTAAAATATCGTTTAGGAGAAAGATTTGTTCTCGGTTGAACATCGACCGGCTGAGAGGGGCATTCAAATTTCCTTTGAAAAGGTTGAGGTTGTCTGTTGAAACTTGGTTGTGGGTTTCGATTGAAGTTATTGAAATTATTATTATTTCGATTATAAGGGTCAAAATTCCCGAATGACTTATTGAAATTATTGTTATTACGGTTGTTAATATTATGGTTAGTAGAAAATCTTTGTACACTTGTATTAGAGAGATTACCTTACATTCTCTCAAAATTTTCGTATTCTATCACATAACCCATAGCATCTTCAAGTGATGCTGGGTTTTTGAGGTGCATATCATTTTTCAATATGCCAGAGCATCCTGCAATGGCAATGGCTTATATGACACAATTTCTCTTGAACAGATAATTCCGGATTGTTACTAACACGTTGGTTAACGCTACTTCTAAGCAATTGGAGTCTAGCTCCGAAATCATTCAAATGCTCATTTTTCGCGGGTCTTGTTCTAGTTAGTTCTTGAATTAAAAAATCAAGATCTCTACGATCTGCAAAGTTCTGTGTTAATGCAGCTTTAAGATCTGGCCAAGTTGAAATTTCAGTACGGTTGCCGATCATCATTTCAGCTTTACCGATTAATTTATTTTGAATACATTCAAAAATATGCTTATTCAATTCAACATCATGAAAATTTGTATATGAAGTAATTAGACTTTCAGAATTACTTATGAATTTATTTAGAGTATTACCATCACCATCGTAAGGTCTGATATTATCAAGTTTGGATTTGAAAAGATTCCAATTAACTGAGGGTTGCGCATTTTGAAGTTGGACACTACTAGTACTTGTCATTTTGGACGATTTTCCGATTCTTTTAGATAAATATAAAGTATTTTTCAACGTCTATGTCAATATTATCTTTACTCATAAAGATTTATAAAACGTAAATTTCCCAAAAACAGAGAATTATCTCCGATAGACTGATTTTAAAATTAATTGTCTCCAACAGACTGATTTTAAAACTAATTGTCTCCAATAGACTGACTTAAAAAAATCTATCCCAAACGTACCGAAACAGGGTGAGAAAGGCGCAAAAGAAAATTTGGCACTTACAGTGTACCTGCGTCCCAGATTGTCCTTCTCGATTCTCAGGAGATCTCTCAACAGGTTGGCTGGTAAGACTTGTTCTACATAGTGCTGAAGGGCTTGAAAGACCAGGTAGCGAGGTCCTGACGATGGATCACTACCGCACTATCCTACCGACTGCGCCACTTAAATAACTCAAAAGTCCAACTTCGTTTTTAAAAATAATTTTATCTCCAGCTCACAAGCGTTTAGTTCAGAGATCAAGCAAATAATGATCTTAAAAATCTCACACAGTCTCCTATGTAATCTAAGGCATTAATTCTAATGGTTATAAACAACAAACATTCTAATTGGAAAGATCTTAACTCTAACATGGACTATGCATTAGTTATATTGGTTATTATAAACAGTACTGAAGTTCCCTTGAGACGAGACCATTTCCAGGCATGTAACTCGCTGACGGTTTTTTTCCGGTTGGACTAAAAAGTTCGGGCTTACGGAATGTTGCTGCGTTTTTTATTTCTCGCGACGAAGCGGCATTTTTCCCGTCGTTTAGCTTAAAATCTGGAAATTCTAAGAAAACGGCCCTCCGACGTCTAGTCGATTTTGTAGGGAATTGGAAAAAACAAAAAATATCTCCCGACGGTTCGAAATTTCCTCTCTTCGAGCGTTACGGGTTCGATTTTCCGGAAGGTAGGCAGAGTGTTGTAATTTCAAGCGATGAATCTTTACATCCTGGACAATTTACTAAGGATAAAAAAAAAACTGAAAACGGAATTTCCGGTGATTTCTTCCACTCCCGGACAATTTCTTCGGATAACTAGTAATTCTCGGATAATTATCTAGTTAATACATATTTGGATGTGCAAGGGCCTACCGACGGTCCATTCGCACCTTGCTCTAGGAAAAAAACTAACGGGATCCGCGGTTGTGAGAAACGCACGTTTTGAGAAAGTCAGAAAACGCAGTACTTTTGAACGCGACGAAAAAAAATAGAAAAACTTTTCCTTCTGGTCCAAAGGAAAATACCAAAATAAATTAAACGCGAAACATTTTTCCACACGTAGAGACGTGTGGAAAAATGTTTTGCGACGAAAAACGGGTTTTTGAGACAAATAGAATTTAGGCATACGGAAAAAAAGATTTCCACGTCCCGGAAAATGAAGGAAAATGGAAAACAAGGGTCCCTGCTCGGGCGCCAATTTGTGACGTGCCCCAAGATTTTTCGGGTTTTATTCCCGATGGGAATGAGGGAATTCGTTGATGTTAAATAAAATGCTCGAGCGCCACCCTCTGGATTTATGTGGTAGAGGGCCCACAGTGCCTATCGGGTAGCTTTTAGACAGTGAAGAAAGTCCAGGCGTTCGTTATTTCCAAAACTCCGCAAATTTCCGCTCTGAAATGGATAACTGAACTTCCTTAATAAAAACACGATGTTAATGAAAATGAATCAAACAGTCTATTTGTCCCAATCATTTTCACAACTGTACTGGTTCCCAACCAGTCAATAAAATAACAACCAAAATCAACAATAGTCTGATCTTCGATCAGCAAAAGGAAAATCAAAAATATCACATAAGAATAATCTACTGAGAAAAACAGTCTAATCTCTCCCGGCGGAGAATCAAAATCACAGCTAAATAATTTGTAACTTCATGGCAGCCTCATTTCGGCAAAAATAGAACGTGAAGCGGCAGTGTGTAACGAAACAATTTAAAACGACGGGTCGGGCTTTCCACGGCCAAATAGTTGAGCAGAAAAACAGTGCTTTTAAGAATTCGATTTTCCGACGACGTAGGGAAAACAAAAGAGCGGGAAAAACTGACGCGAACGGGTTATTTTCACGAGAATGAAAACGGGTCTAAGCACGAAAAATAAAATGTTGAACTCGTTCGCGCGATAACTGCAGGAGTCTCTCTGTATTTTGACTGTGATATCCTATTTGGCAAAGTTACATCCCCTGAACGCAATTATTTTAGCAATCTAAAAAAAACACAAAAACACCCCTGAGTTTTCTCAGAAAAAGACCCGGTTCACAGGCCATACGGGTCGAATGAAGCCAAAGCCCCTTCCCAATAAAACTCCCCTGAAATCCCACCCGA
This sequence comes from Orchestes rusci, assembly GCA_958502075.1. NCBI lineage: Eukaryota > Metazoa > Arthropoda > Insecta > Coleoptera > Curculionidae > Orchestes > Orchestes rusci. The sequence continues at coordinate 58,194,461 of OY293303.1, read as the reverse complement.
CAGAATTCACTCCCCTGAAATCCCATTATTTAAGCAAATAAGAATATGAATTTTCTTCGGAAACAGACCCGCTTCACAGGTCATACGGGTCGAATGAAGCTTAAGCCTATTCCAAGAAAATTCCCCTGATATCCCACCCGACAAAACGTTCCCTTGAATTCACATCACAGAAAGTCTCACCTCTCACCTCGTGGTAATAGAAGCAGAAGAAATTCAAAATAGCAAAAATCGTAAGTTTCGTCGTTCTTCGCAACGGGCTGGGTCGGGCACTTGAATCGGGCTCCCACGTGGTACTGCTGTTCTCGGTACTCTCGGTATCAGTACTAACTCTCCGGCTCCTCCCGACGCGGTGTTCTGTAATCAGCCCAAAAGTGGGGAAATGCTGCTTGAATCTTTGCGCGAAATGTTGTTATCGGTAAGCTTGTGAATTAAACAATTAATTGTTTTGAAGCGCGAAGAACTAAGAAGGAGTATTTCGGTCAGAATTCAATTAATAGATTAATGATTAGCGCACGGTGAACATTATTTTAGAAAAAAATACGGGATCCATTGATAGATAAATGACTGAGTTATACGAAAATATGAATTAAGTGAGCAGAGACGGGAAATTGATTAGAAAACTTGGAAGTTACGGTAGAAAAAATCCGGAAATTCTGTAACTTCGTTACATCATTCACAAAATCATAATGGGATACTTGAAACCTATAACCACCTTGAACAAAAATATTACTGGCCTAACCTCCGAGTCTCAATCCAGAATTTCATTATTAAATGCGAAATTTGCCTCCAAAATAAATATGAACGAGATCCCTATAAGATAGCTTACGAAGGCCCTCTATTAGCGGAAAACCCGTTCAAGACCTTGCATATTGACCTTTTTCTATTTTCTCAATGCCAATTTCTCACGATCATCGATTCCTTTTCTAAATATGCCCAAGCCCACTTTGTTCAGGACAAAAACGCCGTCACCATAGTCAACAAGTCAAGACATTAAATTTCTTTTCACACCTCCACACTCCTCAGAAAATTGTGGCCGATCAACGAAAAGAATTCGACAATAAGTTACTCAGAGAATTTTGTCAACTATTCAATGTCGAAACTCACTCCACCACCACCGGAAATTCCACCTCAAATAGTCCTGTAGAACGCCTTCATTCTACCCTGATAGAAAAATTACGCATATTGAAAATGACGAACCCTGATGAAAATACACCCAGTCATATGTTTTCAGCTATCTTAATTTACAACCAAAGTATTCACTCTACCACAAAACAATCCCCTTTTTCGATTCTATACGGTCCTTACATGAACGAACCCCAATTGGACAATGACTTGACGATTTATGAACAGTATAATGTGGCTGGTGTTGCAGCACCTCTTCAACGTAGTGGACTGTATCTTTTAATTGTGAAACAGGGCAATTTCTTTCAACTGCATTTATTGCAATACTGATACAATACTTTTTTTTTAATTATTTTTTAAAAAACATATGAACAAATAGAGTAACTATAGAGCCATCTCAATCTATTGATCTCGAACTGGTATTAGAGAGGTAGACTGCTGCGTTATGCAATTATTGAGGTTCACTTATCATACTCCCCCCTTTGGACGGCACGTTCAAAACAAGAACCATCAACATTGTCATCGCTGGGTAGAGGAAGTGGGCATATTTGCGAAATACATCGTTTGAAAGTCCCATTGACTGTTCGTATTGTTGCAACTCGAACTTGTCCATCGCTCCCTGGATGTACCTCTTTTATTCTTCCAAGTAACCATTGGCATGGAGGAAGATTGTCGTTTTTGATGACAACCATTTCACCGACTTCAAGGTTTTGTCTTCTAATTTTCCATTTGGATCTCCTTTGTAGCTCTGCCAAATAGAAACTGGACCATCGCTTCCAAAAACTTTGGTTAAGATGCTGCAGTAACTGATATCGTGATAGTCTATTGACTTTAACATCTTCAAGTGATGGGTCAGGCGGGGTTATGAATGGTTGACCAATTAAAAAGTGAGCAGGGGTAAGTGGGAATAAATCATTTGGATCAGATGACATCGGATATAAAGGTCGCGAATTTAGTGTTGCCTCGATCTGCACCAACAAAGTATAGTACTCCTCATACGTTAAAATTGTTTGACCTATAACCCTATATAATAGCTGTTTGATCGCTTTTATGTTAGATTCCCACAAACCACCAAAATTGGGACTATGTGGAGGAATGAAATGCCAAGTGACTTTATCTAATGCACAACGTCGCAAAAAATCGTCTTGAGAGTTTCTCAAAAATTGGTATAACTTATCTATTTCCCTTTGAGCCCCAATAAAATTAGAACCATTATCCGAATACAAATGACTAGGAGTGCCGCGTCGACCGGCAAACCTTCTAAAAGTGGCTAAAAATGCTTCGGATGTCAAATCTGTAACCAACTCTATGTGTAGAGCTTTTGTCACAAAACAGATAAATAGACAAATGTATGCCTTATACGTTTTATAAGGACGACCTTTGCGATCACGTAGTATCATTGGTCCCTCATAATCAATTCCTATGATTGAAAAAGGTCTAGAAATTTGAACTCTATGTTTCGGCAAATCACCCATCAAGGAACTCAATGGTTCAGGTTTAATCCGAAAACATTTGACGCACATTCTAACGGATTGTTTTGCAATACTCATTCCTGATGGAACCCAATACTTTTGTCTAACTGAAAACAGCAAAAGTTGAGGACCAGCATGCTGTAACTTGATGTGCATATCTCGAAAAATCAGTTTTGTTAATACATGTTTTTTATCTAACAACAAAGGATGTTTCTCATTAAATGGTAGAGAAGAATGTTTCAGTCTTCCTCCCACTCGAAGTAGCCCCAAAGAGTCCAAAAACGGACCTAATGAAATTAATCTGTGGTTTAACTTCAAATCTTTGTTATTTTTAATCACAAATATTTCATCAACAAAACTCTCAGTTTGGGCAAGTTTTACCAATTTCAACAAACTGTTTTCAAGTTCTAACACCGTTAAATTGCCAATAATTCCATTTTTAGTTTTCAAGATCTCAATGAATCTTAGAGAATAGGCAAATGCCCGTATAATTCGATTTACATTGGAAAATCTTTCAAAATGTATCAATGGTAAATTTGTCATCAGAAACGTTTTACATGAACTACGTACTTCAGGCATGTTCTCAATAGTTTTAAAAGATCGTGGCCAATCAGAATTTTCTATTAGGAATCTAGGACCGTCCCACCACATTTTACATTCAAGTAAGTCTTTTGGCAACAATCCTCGTGTAGCCACATCTGCAGGATTTTCCTTTGTGTTGATATAACTCCAATGAGAAATATCAGATAATATTTGAATATCAGCTACTCTGTTGCTAACAAAAACTTGAAGTTTTTTAGCTTCAGAATCAATCCAACTCAAAACAATTTGTGAGTCACACCAATAAAATATCTTGAATGATTTAATCGACGCGTTAGAAACTTGTTTCATCAAACGGGCAAGGATAAGAGCCCCACAAAGTTCCAGTCGTGGAATTGTCAATACTTTTATTGGTGCAACTTTTGTTTTTGCGCATAGTAATCGAACAAAAACATTTCCTAAAATATCAATACTTCGTACATAGACAACCGCACCATAAGCTTCCATACTAGCATCACTGAAACCATGTACTTCGATATTTATAGGATTTTCACACATTATGAATCTGGGAATTTTTAAAGTATTAAATTGGTTCAATTGCATTTGAAACGATTCCCATTTAACTCTTAATTCTTGAGGTATCAAATCATCCCACTCTAACTTCAAAGACCACAATGTTTGTATCATAATCTTCACTAGCACTATTGATGGGCTAACCAATCCAAGAGGATCGTATATTCTTGCAATAGTGCTGAGTAGGGTTCTTTTGGTAATTGGAAGTTGCACACAACTTTCAGCAACCTTGAATGTTAACAAATCAGGACGACTTATCCACTGAATTCCTAGAGTTTTGATTCGATCATCTTCTCCTATGTCAAGAATACTAAACGGGTCAGAAGTGTCTTTTATACCATTCAAAATTGAACTGCGATTTGACGCCCATTTCCTAAGTGAAAAGGAAGCGGATTTCAAAATATCCGATATTTGATTGCAAATATCTATTCCTTGCTCTTCATCGTTAAATCCTGTAATCAAATCATCTACATACATATCTCTATCGATTAGTTCAGACGCAACTGGGAATCTATCTTTATTATCTGCTGCAAGTTTCTTTATACATTTAATAGCGAGGTAAGGTGCACTTGTAGTGCCATAAGTGACAGTTTGTAACTCATAACCAGAAATGTCACTATCAGGATCAGAACGCCATACAATATTTTGCAGATATCGTTCATCAGGATGTATGAGAATCTGGCGATACATCTTCGCTATATCTGCAATTACAACAAATCGATGTTCTCTAAACCTTAACATTATACCGAAGATGTTATTTTGTATAGCTGGACCTGGATACTGTATATCATTCAAAGATTTGCCCGATTTAGTTTTAACAGATGCGTCAAAGACAATCCTTACATTCGTAGTTATACTTTCTTCTCGAATCACAGCAAAATGGGACAAAAAACATTTAAATTTGGTTAAATCACTTCTTGACAATTTTCTCATATGTTCTAAACCAATATATTCGTCCATGAATGTTGCATATTTCTCCTTAAGCAAATCATTCTTTTCTAATCTATTTTCCTGCCATATCAATTTTTTAATAGCCAAATCTTTTGATTCTCCTAGTGATGAAGAACTTTCTTTAAGAGGAAATCTTACTACAAATTTGCCTGATAATGGGTCACGAGTAACTGTTTCATTGAAATAATCTTCACAATGTTGCTCTTCTTTTGTTAATGGAGATGATTCAAATGGAATCTCTTCGATATCCCAAAACTTTTGAAGATCATCATTGGCCACAAAATTAAATTTGATTGTTTTTTAAGGCAAATTGTTAAATGAACCTGATGCAATGAAACCAAAAACAGTGTTTATCAAAACTGGCTTGTTTTTCCCCAAACTAATTCTTTCACCACAAATAACGTTCCAAAACAAATCAGCTCCTATTAAAATATCTACACTTTTAGACACGTTAAATGTTGGATTGGCTAATTTTATATTATTTGGAATAGACCAACTTGAAATATCAATCTTGTGTGCAGGCAAATTTCCCGTTATTTTCGGAACCACTGAACACATAAGTTTAGTTTGAAAATCATTTATTGTTGAACTAATCAATATTTCACTCTTATGTTTCAATCTTGAACCAATATCGTTTAATCCGGATACATGCATATCAACTTCATATACATCCAAATCCATACGTTTCCTTAATGATTCTGATATGAATGGACATTGACTTCCTGAATCTAGTTAAGCCTGAACTTTGTGAAATTGACCATATTTATCTTCAACATTAATCAAAGCAGTAGATAAAACTACACATTTTCCTCTTTCCAAATTGCTATTTGTACAAACAGTTGAGGATCCATTAAATGCACTATTATTGATATTTTCACTAGTACCCACTTGCATGTTTTGGTCATCATGAACATTTGAAAAATTGCTTCTTTCTATTTCATTGAATTGTCGAGCATCATTTTTTTCAGTAGACTTTTTATAATGAAGTAAAGAGCTATGCTTTGCTGAGCACCATTTGCACGAGCCAGATTGGCATTTCTGACTGTAATGACCAAAACACAAGCAATTTGAACAAAGTTTCAAATTTTTGACTTTTTCCCATCTTTGTGAGACCGATAATTTCAAAAATTTCTCACAGGAATAAATCAAATGATCCTTCTTGCAAAAGTTACAACTTTTTGAATCCTTAGACTCTTTTCCAAGAAATGTTCGTGTTCTCATTTTATAATTATTATTTGATTGATAATCTTTTGTTTTATGAACATTGTTCACTTCAATAGTTTCCAAAAAGTTGGCTCTATTTTTCAAAAATTCAAAAAATATACTCAGACTTGGTAAAGTTTTATCATTACGTGACTGTTCCCACTCTCTATTTGTACTTTTGTCCAGCTTCAATGAAACCATATGTACTACCATGGCATCCCAGTGATCGGTAGGAAGGTTTAAAGTCTTCAAAGCTCTAAGATGTTTACTAACAGTATCAATCAAATTTCTCAAACCGAACGAGGACTCTCTTGTCAAACATTCAATGTCAAAAAGTGCTTTCAAATGATTGTTAACCAATAATCTGGAATTGTCAAACCTTTCGCATAATATTGTCCATGCGTCATTATAATTATGCGCAGCAAACTCCAAGCTACTAATGATTTTTAAAGCATCTTCACCTAAGCATGATCTTAAATAGTGATATTTTTGAATATCAGACAAAGAGGAGTTACCATGAAATAGTGCTTTAAAGGTATCTTTAAATTCAAGCCACTTGCTTGATTCGCAATTGAACGTTGGACATTTAATGAGAGGTAATTTTATAGAATTTGAATCGTTAGACACGTGAACAACTTGAGAAGCTACTGCCGCATTCGAGGTCCGTGAATGTACCGAATTAGCTTCACTTTTTCTATCATCACAATGTTTCTCCAAAACTTCTTTGGCATTGGCCAAAATATCGAAATATAAATCTGTAAATTTTGATCTTTCTTGATGTTGTTTATCAATCTGATCAAATGAACACGTCATTCCAATCTCATCTTGAATTCCTTCAAATTCAGTGATCAAAATTTCCAGTTTATCAACTCTAATCTGTAATTCGATAATCTCTTTTGAATCAAGTTGCTCATCAGCTACAAATTTGACATGCAAAGCCTCAAAATATTTTGAAAAACTCGTCAATTTAAACTTGATATTGCCACGTTTTCGCACTAATGTCTCAAGTTCAGACATTTTAATTGCTTGTTAATCAAATTGCACGATAATCTAATCTTATTGTACCCAAATGGAACCAATAATGTCAAACAATAGTAATCAAAAATATATCTGTCAGTTAATCTTCGAATTAATCAAAATCTCTCAAAACGCTTTGAACGACCCTCGTTATCCACAAAATCGTGATCAAAAATCCAATCAAATCAATGACGCTCAAAACCGTTTTTCTAATAGCCAATAATCAGTAATCAGTAATTAATCAATGCAATGAAATTGCCCTTGGCCTTTACTATCAAAATCTATGGTAACGCATGACAGTACCTCTATCAGTGCTCGAGAACAACACTAAATATCAATAATCAAATAATCACGTAAAAGATATCATAGGATACCGTCATACCATCAATCGTCATCAATGCCATCAAATCTTTCCATCAATCATCATCAATGTCATCAAATAATCTCTTCTTCACCTTCCGTGAATCAGGAAAACTTCATTGTCTCGGCAGCAATCAGCTATCCGGCTCGAAGGACGAAAAACTATGGCTGGTGTTGCAGCACCTCTTCAACGTAGTGGACTGTATCTGTTAATTGTGAAACAGGGCAATTTCTTTCAACTGCATTTATTGCAATTATCACACTTCATACTGCATTTTAGTCATTATCACACTTCATACATCCCTTTTAACATTTCTAAAATAAATGAAAATCGTCCATTTTCTCTAAGAGGGCCTTTTCTTGATTTGGATAATTAAAAACTCAACGTCTTTGGGCCAACGTAATTTCTTTAATTATAATATTGAGGCCCAAAGATGTTGAGTTTTTAATTATCCAAATTTCTAAAATAACATTATTATTATCCAAAATAACCTTTTAATTATAAGCCCATTAATAAAAGAATCTAATGATTCACTAGTTTCATCATGAAGACTTCAATCGACATAGACGAAGACAGGGATCGTTCAATTTCTTAGGTTCTGGTATTAAATTCGTAACTGGAAATCTCGATAATAATGATTTAGAGACAATCACTCATAATATGCAAACTCTCAGAAACAATGAAATAAACACAATTCAAAAAATTAATGAACTCAGTTCATTTGCCAAAAACATCATGGATCAGTTCGACAAAAACATCAACATAATTGATCAAAATTCAAAACTTATTCAGAACCAAATGGTGAATTACATGACAAACTCAACCTAGTCATTTCAATTGAACATCAAAGTGCTCAAGTAACAAATTTGAACCTTATGTTGGAAAAATTACTACGAATGATATCTTTTGCGAAAGTAGAAATGTTAGATCAAGAAATCTTGCATTTGAAGGAAATTAAGGAAATGTGGACATTTTTGAAAACTCATTATCCAAGAAACACCTTATGGAATTGATATCACGAAATGCATTCAAGAAAATGTGTTGTGAATAATGGCGGGTATATTCAATAATATTGTCACAATAAGGGCTTGTGGGGTCTTCAACTGTACCCTACCCTTATTGCGCGCTAGGGACGTAGCACTCAGACAAAAGGGAAACTCGTGTCACTTCACAACATCTCTATTTTCTTTGACGGTCAACAATTACAGCCGGGGGGTCAGCATGGGCCGATGGCTCGAGAGGGAAAATAGGAATTCTTGCCAAGCTAGAAGCTTGACTGACACTACTTTTCCCCCCTCCCTAACCATCGTTTCGTGGCCGAATTAATATAAAAAAACTGTTGGGTCAGCATTGTAGGTCATGCGTCATAACATCATCGTAACATAAATGAGTGGATTTATTCAGCGTACTTCCCACCCCATTATTACGATGACATAAGCCCCTTCCCCGCGAGCATTGGCCCCCAATGCTAACTGACAACATGCTCCATCCCCTTACAAAACATTACTTAAAACTTAAAACAATAATAACTTGCTCCGGTCCTGTGTTACATTATGTCAATCTGCTGAGTATGGTTTTGTCCCTGACCATCACCAACAGCAAAACAACTACAATTGCAATCTACTGTCAGCGGTCACCGTGCCCCCAATTTCTGATCTTCGCTGACGGTGCGAAGATTTGCTGGCTGGCTCATCAGGGTTTTGCAATTGCAGCTTGACCTTGTTGGTGGTGTTTCGTAAGTATGGGACTACAGGGTGACACCTGACACTCCTACTCAGTCCGGAGTGACATGTATTCCCGATCATGGAACCATACTCTTCAGCTGGGTATCGGAGGACCGGAAGCAGACATTGAATGCTCTATGAAAGAAACAAAAAAAAATATATGGATATCTCAAAATAATAAAAAACACAATATATACAAACACAAGGAGGTTGGTAGTGTCAGTCAAGCTTCCTATTACTGTGGTTTTCCCCGATGCTGTGGTACGTCTTGGACTCGTTCAGACCCCTTCTGGTACGCCATTCTCAATTCTGGGCCGTAGATCATCCTGTACTCACTCTGTACACTATACACGATTGGCGTGCGAGAGATGATCGTTAGGCGCATCCACCAAATGTCACAATAAGGGCTTGTGGGGTCTTCAACTGTACCCTACCCTTATTGCGCGCTAGGGACGTAGCACTCAGACAGAAGGGAAACTCGTGTCACTTCACAACATCTCTATTTTCTTTGACGGTCAACAATTACAGCCGGGGGGTCAGCATGGGCCGATGGCTCGAGAGGGAAAATAGGAATTCTTGCCAAGCTAGAAGCTTGACTGACACTACTTTTCCCTCCTCCCGAACCATCGTTCCGTGGCCGAATTTATATAAAAAAAACTGTTGGGTCAGCATTGTAGGTCATGCGTCATGACATCATCGTAACATAAATGAGTGGATTTATACAGCGTACTTTCCACCCCATTATTACGATGACAATATCAATTTATTAATAATAATAATGTATTCACTTGTTATATTCGTTGGTTTAGATTATTGGAAGGATAAAAATTAATAAACATTGTTTAAACAATCATTGTAGTCATAGATAGTGAATTTGGCAATACCAAAAAACCAACTTTAAAACTTAAATATTTTGAAAACGGTTGGAAGGAATGCCAACATGTTGTATATTTTTGAGATCAGAAAAATAATGTCTATCTGATTATGAAATAATATATAGGGTGTTCCATTAAAAAAATGCAAGTTGTGTCTGCCACACTTTTCTCGTGCACCCGGTATACGAAAAAATATTTTTTTCTGGCGGTTCATGTTAATACCTACCAACTTTGTATTTAAAGTCCCTATCTATCATGCATAATAAGCGAGTTAGTCTGCAGACGAAATATACGGAAACACACAGTGTTATTCATTATATTTTGACCCCCACCTACGGCTCTTTTTATGAGTGGTAGAAAGAAACTCGCAATACAAAAGTTTGATGTTTTTTCACGTAGTAATCTTTTGGTGATAGCGGAAATAAAAAATCGACTTTACAACATTGAAAACATTGATGAAGTCATATTTTTTTAAACGGAACACCCTGTATATTAATGGCCAAAATGATAAATCTTTTTTTCTGATTTCAAATATATATTATATGTTGGTATTTGGTTCATTCGTTGTTGCGCTATTAAAGTTCAATGTCTCATGAAAATTTCATTACGTTGATCTGGATTCTATCGTATTAGTCCAGAGGGCAGTGAAATTTTTTCGACTTATTTGCCCAGTCGCTGTATTTGAATGAATCTGTTCTTTTAGTGAAAAAAAAACAGGAGTTTTTGAGTCTTGCTAGAATTTCAGGATGGATTCAATGTGACTTCGAACTTGAATAGCGCAATATCGGCTAAACCAAATACCAACATATAAAATATACTTGGAATCAGAAGAAATGTTGTAGTCGATTTTTCATTTCCGCTAGTACCAAGATACTACGTAAGAAAACCTGAAACTTTTGTATTCAAAGTTTTTTTTAATAAGAGCTGTAGGTGGGGCTCAACATGTGATGAATAACCCTGTCTATTTACAAAATCTTGAGACATCGCAGACAGCACAAAGATGTCCAATATTCGAACAAAGAACGTTTGAAAGTCCATATATGATACAAATTACACACTATTGGACGATAGATGGACGACCATTTTTAGGCTCTACTTGTATCAAACATGTACTTTCGGGTGGTTCTGGACCCCCTCAAACCCCCCCTTATCTATGAGCCACGCAAATATAATCATAGACCCTGTACAACCACCAGAGCACAGAGTAATCTGGCGAAGGCCTACAATCTCTACCAACGCACACAGCGTGCACTGGGGCAGATGATCACCCTAAAACAAAAACAATCATACCCTTACCCCTTACTATGCTGTAGCATTTTCAGGCAAATTACTGGAACGGTATGGTAATCCGGGATGACTTAAGCAATGGCGGGTAGCTGACAAACGCGATGAATTAAGTAGTTGTTACATGTCAGATTTGTGAGGAAAACAAAGTTGAAAAACCTCATTGAAATATTCATGACCAGAATATACAGGCTAAGTTCATCATCTTTCTAATAATTATAATGGATTTATAATAAGTCCTCGGTCAATACACGTCGAATGCCAACTCTAAGCTGTCCGATCGATTTCACTATTTTTCTTGCGACAATATCCGCCAAAAATATAGGTCGCAGTTTGAATTTTTGTACGCACGTACCATCCCACGTACACATCTCATGAGAAGTTCGTGTGTCTATAGGCGGCTCAAAATAACAATCTTTCAACTTTCGTCTCCACCATATCGACGTGAAGTTCGGCAATGAAAATAGCTCATCGGTATAACAGAGGGCGGAAGTAGTTGTTCATCAAGAGAAGTGCCCGCTCCAGGCATCCCGAGCGCTCAGACTGATTCTTGAGCCAAAAGGTCAAACGTCCGGCACAACGCTCCACAGAACCGTGCATCAATCGACAAAGGAACAGCGCAGAATTCTGCACCCATATTCTCCGGCCCTTGTGATACTTCCTCAGTCTGCCACACTAATCGACATTGACTTCTTCGAGAATCAACGGCAACCATCATGGTAGAACGGAAGGAGAACAAACCTTACGAGGAGATAAACTTGGGCTAAGATCCCAGTTCACACCTGAAGACGATCAAAGATGATATTGATCGAAACGTGGCCAGAAAACTTATGACGATGGAAGTCCGAAGTTCCGATTCAACGTTTGGGCTGTTATATTATGACATAACATCGAACCAAGCCATACATCACGTCGCTTTGGATCTGTGAGTTTTACAGACTGTCAATAACTAATTTTCTTGCAATTTGATAAAATGAATAATCGAAATACATACATCTTTATTTACAATTAGAATCACAATTGGCTACATAATAATGCTTTGTTGTTGTCATTAGGTTTTGCTCGCTTCTACATCTTCTTTGAGACTTGTCGTTTTTCCAGACTCCGGATTCTTCAGTTCATGGTCTAGCCTTTCTTTGGCTCTTACAACTTTTGATTGTAGATACAAAGAAGTTTTCTCATTTGCTTTGAAGAGGGCAGTATATCTGAGAAAAGTAAAGGAATAATACCTAATTCATCAGATTTTGATCAAAATGATTCTTCGTGAAACATGACAAACTAAAAATAAGCAACCTGAACCCGAAATTGAAAAATAAAATCCTATCTTATTCAGTTTTCAAAAAGAAAAAAAAACGTCGATAAATGGAAAAATCTATCCAGGGTGGAAAAAAAGTATGGAATAATGCCAATACCTTTCAAACCGCTAGCAATTTTTTTTTTTTGATAAAAAATTGCCTGACCACATAATTTTAAATGAGGAATAAGATGAAAATAATTTCGTTTTCAAAAATATACAGGGTGAGTTAAAAATATGATCAACTTTTTTATTTTAAATGGATCACCCTATCTTTCTTTACGGATATCGAATGATCTTTTTGTAACAATCTTAGTGATAGAGGGTTATGCGTTTATTTGTCAAAATGACATAGTTATACCAATTGGATAAAAAAAACTCATTTATGATTTTTAACGCAAAGTTCAATTGAAATAAGTCAAATGTAACAATCATAACATTTTTCTGCTTCTACAGGGTGTCTAAAAAGGTATCAAGTACATAGCCAACTCATAATAAAGAAATAAAATAAAAAGCAGTTAAACAACCTGAACAATAATAATAATTATTATTAGATACTTTTAACCCCGCTCATAACAAACCACAATAAAAAATAAATGATGAATTATTAAAAATAAAATCGGCTATTTTATCAAATGTTCAAATTGTTTGCCATTATCAGCTGAACATTATCAAAAGAATTCCAGTGAATTTCATGAATAGCAGTATTGATTTTATCTTTCAAATGACCAATACTTTCGAGCCTATTTTCATAAACTTTATTTTTCAAATGCCCCCACAGATAAAAGTCTAGAGGGTTAAGGTCCGGGGATGTAGCGAGTCACTCAATAACACCTCTTCTTTCGTTCATCCACCGGGGACTAATTGCAGACCATATCTACAGTTGTGTCTGTTGATATTTCCATTCAGCATGAAAGTAGCTTCATCCAAAAAAAAAAGAATAATATGATGGAAAAAAATGGGATTGATATTACATATCTCCATAAGAATTTCGCAGAACTCCATTCTTCCAAGGAAAAGTGAAAATTCCTGGACTAGGTGAACCTTGAATGGGTGATTTTTTTCCTTTCGATTATTGTTCAGGTTGTGCAGCTGCTTTTCAATTTAATCTTTTTGTTGTAGAAGCAGTAACATGTTATGATTGTTACATTTGACTTATTTCAATTAAATTTTGCGTAAAAAATCATAAATGCGTTCGTTTTTATCAAATTGGTATAACTCTGTCATTTTGACAGATAAACAAATAAAACCCTATATCACTGAGATTGTTTCAAAAAGATCTATCGATATCCGTGATAATCTTGAATCCGGTCATAATCTTGAACAAAAAGCGGTGGTGAAATATTTGGGACTCTTCGTGGATGACCGACTTAGATTTGCTCCGCATGTCCAGGCACTAAACAAGAAATTGGCTAGTTCTTGTTTTGCAGTGAGACTAATTTCTGCCGAGGGGGTTGGACGATCAGCCTACTTTGCTCTCATTGAGATCGATCTCAGATATGGGATTCCCTTCTGGGTTTTTTCCAGTAGTACCTTCTTCAAGTGTGTGTTTGTGCTGCAAAAAAGAGCAATCCGATACATCTTCAAAATTAAAATCAGAGGCTCGTGCAAGCCATTCTTCAAACGACATCGCTCCCATGCTTATGGATCCTGGAAACTGTTAAATTGATCTTCAAGAAGCACCGAGTCCATGACAAGCAAACCAGGCACCAGTTTAAAGTCAAACACGATCCTCTTATACCTTCCCTTTCAAAAAATTATGTGTTTTATGATAGCATCAAAAAATTTAACCACCTGCCGACGAATGTAAGAATGTCCCAATCCGCTGATGTGTTCAAGAGAAGAGGGAGCGATTTGCTAAGAAAAAAAGCTTAGTATAATACCGCCGAATTTATGGAAGACGATTTTATTGACTAGCGGGAATTTTATCTGGATGCGTAAATAGTCTTTGAATGTAATTGAATCACTGATTTCAGAAACATCCAAAATCCCCAGGCCATATTTGGGTTATATACGGAATGTCCTTCAAAATAAGTAGAACTATCGATTGAGCGCATGAACAACTCAATTCCAATAAGTTAAATATATTCTACATAACCCGAAACTATAGGCTGTGCACAAAAAACCCTTAGTCCATGACTTATCGGGTTGTTTCTGCACTGAAATCGCGAAACATCGCATTTCTTTGAGTTCTTGACTAACATCAGTTGTTCATCTTGTTAGTTTGGGTTAGTTGCTGTTGTTGACTTTGTTTGCGACGACTTTGTTGTCATAACAGATTTGTACTATTGTAGATGGGACTGAGCTAGAACAGTTCAAGTTACTACTCTCTTTACTAATATATTCATTAGTTAAGTTGGATTTTATAAAATATTCATGTGATTCGATGATTTTTTTAAAAATGATGTAGTAATTTTTCATTTAATGCAGAAACCACCTAAGTCCATGTGACATTTAGCTTTTCAACCATTCTTGACATGGTTCACATTCACATATTTTAGGATGTTTTGGAAGCTATGGTGCTAACGTAGCAAATGTGTTATTTTGAAGTCAATATAAAAAGCTAGTAAGTTTATTTCAATTATCTCAGAACACGTTATTTGTGACTTACGTTGTTTCTGAAATCAGTGATTCAATTAATTGTAAAATATCGTTTATATACTTCCTTATTAGTACCTTTATTGTTCTTGATTTTACTTGTAATTACTGGCTCTGTTATGAATACGATGTATTTTCAACAATAAAGCATATTTGATTTGATTTGATTTGATTGAAAAAAGTTGAACATATTTTTGACTTACCCTGTATATTTTTGAAAACGAAATTATTTTCATCATATTCCTCATTAAAAATTATGTAGGTGGGCAAATTTTTATCAAAAAAATGCCAGCGGTTTAGAAGATATTAGCAATATTCCAGACTTTTCTGACAATTTAAAAAGGACCAGCATCTGATTTTGTCCAAACCAATGATAGTATGAAGATTTGGCGAAACACTTCAATTTAGATATCGAGGGGGACAACGTTTCAGGTATCTGTTGTTTTTCTGGAATCAACCCTCTCACGCCCAGGCTAGCTACCCCTGAAATTTCAAATAGCAACCCCCACTTATTTTGCGATTTTTGAAATCTTCACGTTATTCTCCATACGGTACATCACTTTTTTTTCTCAAAATTGAAGTTCCTAACCTCACAAAAATTTTCAAACGAACAGAATTTATTATTCTTTGAACTGATGATAGTATGAAAATTTGATGAGACATGTCAATTTAGATATCAAGGGGGACAACTTTTGAGGTATCTATTAATGTTCTGGATTCAACCCCCTCACTCCCAGGGTAACTACCCCTGAAATTTTAAATAGCAGCCTATACTTACTCCGCGATTTTTGAAATCTTCATGTAATTCCCAATTAGCTACATCACTTTTTTTTCAAAAATAAAGTACATAACCTCACAATTGTTCTGTTTGTGAAATTGAGATATCCAATAAAAAAAAAGGAATTAATCTAGAGATCCATGAGGAACTCAAAAATGACAAAATAAATAGGAGTATTCATTCAAAATCTCATGGTATGCGCCCTGGAGGTTGAGGGGTTGAAAATAATATGACAGCTAACACCTCAAAAGTTGTCCCCCTTGATATCTGCATTGCTATCTTTCACAAAATCTTCATACCGTCATCAGTCTAAGAAATTATAATTATTGCTGACCGTTTGGAAACCATTGTGAGGTTATGTAGTCCAATTTTAAAAAAAGTTATGCAACTTATCAAGAATAGCATAAATATTTCAAAAATCGCGAAATAAGTGGAGGCTGCTATTTTTAATTTCAGGGGTACTTACCCTGGGAGTGAGGGGGTTGAATCAAGAAAATTAATAGATACCTTAAAAGTTGTCACCCCCGATATGTAAATTGACGTGTCTCACCAAATTTTCATACTATCATCAGTTCAAGGAGTAATTAATTCTGTTCGTTTGAAAATTTTTGTGAGGTTATGAACTTCAATTTTGAAAAAAAAGTGATGTAGCGTATGGAGAATAACGTGAAGATTTCATAAATCGTGAAATAAGTGGTGGTTGCTATTTGAAATTTCAGGGGTAACTACCCTGGGCGTGTGAGGTCTGATTCCAGAAAAACAACAGATACCTCGAAAGTTGTCCCCTTCGATATTTAAATTGACGTGTCTCGCCAAATCTTCATACATCATTGGTTTGAGCACAATCAAATGCTGGTCCTTTTTAAATTGTCACCCTGTATATATATACAGTGTGTCCAAGATAAGGATGTCTATCATGGGGATCTTGGAAACCGTAAGAGATACGAAGATGGTTGAATCAGAGAAAAGTTGCGCACTTTCAAGCCTAACAATTTTCCGTTTAGAAAGTTTTAAAATGCCGAGTAGTTTCGGAGATATGCCTAAGAAAACGAAATTTGCCGATTTCGTTTTTTTTGACGTTATTTAGAGAGATATGGAAAAACAAAAGACACTTTCTCATGGCCACTTTTCAAGCTCTACAAAACAGCGTTGGGAGATTTTTCGTACGACGTTTCGTTCCGGAGAAACTATCATCAACTTTATTTTTTTATATGGCGCGTAAAAAAAGTATACCCTGTATTAAATAGCATATTTCACTACGAATACAACGATGTATAACACAATATGATTCTGCAATATTTAAATTGGAAAAAATGGGTTTTTATTAAATTCCGAATGTTTTGGTGTAGTAGGCGGTGAAATGATGGCGCTGAGTATGGTGTAGTAGGCTATTATTACTCATGTTTCGAAATATTGAATTAAAATCACGTTGATAGAGAGTTATTGGAAGTGAAATAAGGTCTAGCAATAATAATGCTAGCATTATTTTGACAACTACGCATGCGCATTTGCCTCGTTTGATAAGGCTAGCGTTAATAACGTTTGTGCTCGACTTTATTACGGCACCAATAAAGTCAAGCCGTATTATGGTAATTTCGGCGTAATTTTGACAAGTTTGGGTTTGATGTTTTGTGGTTTGGCAGTTTTTTGTCATTTGACAATTATTATTGCTTTATTTGTCTGTTTACGTTTAGACGGAGTGGTTTTCAATTTTTATTTATAATAGGTTTTTGTTTTCCTGCATTTTCTCAGTGTGTGTTGTGGATATAAATCAAAATAAGTTTAATGAGTAAGCAATAAAAACCGGCTACGATTCTGTTAGGAGCGAGGTTAGGAGGATGATGTATTGATCTAGTGCGTCTCCGTGGATTAATCAATATACCCATCTCAAAAAAATAAACCAAAACAATAAAAATACACTAGTGAAACACTGAATTAAAGATTTCTATTTGTTTGTTTATACATTTCAACGATTTTGTGGTTATGTTAGAAATAACGTAGAGTCGTGAGATATCTGACAAGCCATATTCAGGCTCCAATAACTTTTTCTTTTCGGAAGCAGTAACGTCAAGCAGTATTAAAATAAGGTATTTGCACTTATAATGCTAGCACTATCTTCAAATTTTCAATTAGTCTAAGAGCCAGCGACACTGGACCTTTCGTCATAAGGGATGTGAAAAAAAAAATTTGTAGGAAGTAGTTTGTGGGCGGGGGAATATAAAACAACCATGTCTGCCAGGCATATCCTGTGCTTTATTAATTAAAATAATGAATGAAATATTGAAAAAAACTTTACGTATCGTCCTCGGGGATGTTGAAAATAACTATATGGCATTGTTGTTAGTAACGAGTAGATCAAAAAAATATATGTCTGCCAGCCAAAAGTCTGTGCCAACCACATGTCTGCCTGGATCAAAAGGGCTGTTTTATGAATGAAAGTTTCGTCATCGGGGATGTGGATGATTTTTTTTTTAAATGAAGCTTGAAGTCTCTTGAACAATAAAAAATATGTCTACCAGGCAGTTTCCTGTGCCAACATCATGTCTGCCAGGCCTCTTCGATTTTTGTCCGTGTATGAAGGTTTTTCCGCTTTATCAAAAAAATCGTTCCAACTTACAAAGTAAACTTTATAATTTTAAATTTTCTCTTCCAATGAATAAATAAATGAACAATTCTCATTTTTAGGATTATTTTGATTTTTTGAATCCCTACCTTTTTAGTTTGTATATCTCGTGGACTAAAATCATCTTCGGTCACAAACAATTTTCCATTTTTAGCAAAATTATTCAAGTTTTGATCAAAGATTTTGGGAAGTAGTAGGTATTCAACTGAAACATCTGATGTAGAGGTATAAAAGTCATAAGATGCAAGTGGTTGAATGCGGTTTTGCAAAATTTTATAGTTTTTCAAAACTTCTATTAATTCAAATTTTCTTCGGTAGGTTCGGAATTAAGGTTTTGACTAAATTTGGAGCAAGTTTTTTATTTATCATTTCACGTAAGGCCAAAAAATGACAGTTTGCTCTTGTTCAATTTTATGTTTTTACATTTTTATAATGGAAATCAATTTTCTCATCGTTGCTCCTATTTTTTCAGCAAGCAGACTTTTTGTCGTTTTCTTCAATTTTTGGTTCATTTCACCTCTTAATACAATAAAGTATGTATTGTATCATGTTTGTTGTATGTACAATATATTGAGGAATACCGTCCTCTCTGATTATCACCAAGCACACTGTCAGTTAAAATCAATCAAATATAGTCGTTAACCCATATACCTTATGAACGACCTATATTACACTGGTATGCAAATACTTGGCGAACATACTTTATTATACGCGCGCATCCTTTTATTAATTTCCTGTCAAGTGATACGCGCGCATGAGTTTACGATTGTACCGGTCAGCCAGAGGCCAGAGGTGATGTGTGATAGGGGCGTTGAGGAAGGGCTGTGAAAAAGTTGATCAAGAATTAAAAATTGTGATATAACGTGTTATTACAGGTCAGTAAAACGGACTCTATATTAATACTATATGTGTTGAAGATTGTACTTATATTTCATTTATTCTGTGGTGTACAATTTGTCTTGTTTTGAATAACATGTGAGTGTTTAAAAGAAACCGTTTAATGCTGTTCACGACTACGGGTCAAAATGGACGCCAACTTTCCGTACTGGGATTGTAGTTATAGTATGATTGAGGGTATGTGTGAGCCTTGATGAATCTACTAACATTTTCCTATACACCGTGATGGATGAATATCCTAACAAACAAGTAAACAAGAGTTAGAGATATTTTTCCTAAGACCCACACAGTGGCTGAGTAGTTTTCCGCAACCCAGGGACCTCAGAAGTCTATAAAGGATCAGTAACAAAAAACACTTCAGTTTTGCTTGTATGTATTGTGTTTTTGAAACGTGGAACTGCAATTTAGACGCGGAAAAACAGTAATTTATTGATTGCAATGAAAACAAAGGTTGGTGCAGCATTTTTTCGGTTTTTCGGAATCAAGACTGAGGGTCTCTCTGCCGTGCTCTTTTCCCTCAGGAATTAATTCCAGGCTGAGTACGGCACTATTTTTCACTTTTTCATTCACATTTGTAATAAAGTAGGTGTATTACGAATGTTGCGTTTTAATTAACATCCCAATATCCTCAAATTTCCCTAATTTTGTACTTGTCGGGCGCATTCGAGGTAAGTAAATTTTTGGAAGGTGGAGTCATCACAACGTTGGTCCAACGTAGGTATTCGTCATGAACGTCATTAAACTTACCTCATTCAACTTTGTTGAACGAACCCGGGTATGTTATACTACAATATTGACATAACAATATGTCAAAAATGTCTAATTTCTCGAAATTCGCCCAACTATGAATCCAGCTTTATTATGGAGTTTTTTTTTCATGATTATGACGTAATCTATATATTATGTAGATATTGATTATTTTACTGAATAAAGGCTTTCCGCAAATCAAATGTTTCAGTTGAATACCTACTTCTTCCCAAAATATTTGATTTGACCAAAACTTGAATAATTTTGCTAAAAATGGAATAATGTTTGTGACCAAAGATGATCTTAGTCCACGAGATATAAAAACTAGAAAGGTAGGGATTCAAAAAATCAAAATAATCCTAAAAATAAAAATAAATCATTTATTTGTCCATTGGAAAAGAAAATTTCAAATTATAAAGTTTATCGTGTAAGTTGGAACGATTTTTCTGATAAAGCGGAAAAACCTTCATACACGGACAAAAATCGAAGAGGCCTGGCAGACATGATGTTGGCACAGGAAACTGCCTGGCAGACATATTTTTTATTGTTCAAGAGACTGCAAATTACATTTAAAAAAAAAAATCATCAACATCCCCGATGACGAAACTTTCATCCATAAAACAGCCCTTTTGATCCTGGCAGACATGTGTTTGGCACAGACTTTTGGCTGGCAGACATATATTTGTTTGATGTACTCGTTACTAACAACAATGCCATATAGGTATTTTCAACATCCCCGATGACGAAACTTTTCGTTGTTTTTTAATATTTCAGTAATTATTTTAATTGATAAAGCACAGGATATGCCTGGCAGACATGATGTTGGCACAGGAAACTGCCTGGCAGACATATTTTTTATTGTTCAAGAGACTTCAAATTACATTTAAAAAAAAAATCATCAACATCCCCGATGACGAAACTTTCATTCATAAAACAGCCCTTTTGATCCTGGCAGACATGTGTTTGGCACAGACTTTTGGCTGGCAGACATATATTTGTTTGATGTACTCGTTACTAACAACAATGCCATATAGGTATTTTCAACATCCCCGATGACGAAACTTTTCGTTGTTTTTTAATATTTCAGTAATTATTTTAATTGATAAAGCACAGGATATGCCTGGCAGACATGGTTGTATCATAGTGCCCTCCCTAAAAACTGCTTCCTGAAACTTTTTTTTTTTCACATCCCTTATGACGAAAGGTCCAGTGTCGTTGGCTCTCATACTAAATAACTCTCTAATGACGATTTAAAACTTGATTCAAATACGTAGGTAGGTCACTTCATATGTTGATTAATAAAGCAAATGAGTTAAGAACTACTTACTAGAAACCCAAAAAATTAATTAAGATTATAGAGAATGTTCGAACAAATTACCGTTATTCTCCAAACACAGATAAAACCTTCTAACTTAAACATACTGCTTAAGATTCGAAGCCAATCGTCCGAACATTTTTGTACTGGGTTGTTTTTTTTCTGGATTTCGCACAACCACGGGCAATGAAGCATCGTTGAGTGAGGTTTGCTCTTGCAAATTCTTACATTTTTTTCCGATATGTGGAGTTTGTCATCCAGTTCATTTATACAGGGTGTGCCTTCTCAATTGGAAAAAACTTCTAGGGCATATTTAGAAACCATAGACAAGCAGTTTGAGATATGAGACTGATGTCCGGAAGTGCATGGTTTTCAAAATAAAGGGTGTCAAAGTTTTTTTCAAACCACTTTTTTTTACCAATATCTCAAAGACACATCGAGAATTTGCAAGGCAGTGTCCGATCAGATATGCCGTTGGGGATGAAGCACGCATTCAGAATGAGCCCAACACTAGCACTCGTCTGATTGCGTCGCGACTTCATTGCAGCAAAAATACTGTCCATCGAGTATTGAAAGGCCACGATCTCCGTCCATTTAAACTTCAAAAGTTGCAGCATCTACTGCCTGGCAACGCTCCTCAGTTCTGCGAGTGGTTGCTCTGTCAAGCGGATGAAAACGCTGATTTTTTAAGATTAATTCTCACTAGTGATGAAAAAAGACTACCTGATCACCTCAACGGGAATAGCTATCTAGTTTTTTTGCGAGATGTTATGCCTGGACTGCTGAAAGATGTACCCCTCCAGTTGCGTAGAGAGGCCTGGTTCCAACACGATGGTTGTCCAGCGCATTTTGCGCGCACTGTGAGAGGTTACCTCAACCAAACCTACAACAACAACTAGATTGCTAGAGTTGTGGTGGCAGCGGAATTTATCGCGAACGATCCAGCTAGCGCATTCTGTACAGTCGTTCCTAGGAGTTCGTTCATTGCGTTCGTGTGAGCGCCTGATGAACGCCAATCGGTATTCCATGTAATATCGCGAACGTCAATTGGTGTTCCCGACAGTGTTCGTTACCGTCTACAGGCGATCGTGCGATCACGGATCGGAAAGTGGCTTGTCATTGAGAGTGTTCTTCTGACATTTAGTTGAAGGGTAATTTCGCGCAACGATCGTCTGCAATCGGAACGTGTTTTAGAATTCAACCAGCGTTCGTGCAAACGCCTATCGTCGTTCGTTCGATCAACGAGCGCCCGGAACGACCGTCTGTACAGAATGCGCCTGCAGGCGTGTTTGGTCGGGTGCGCGAATTCTGGGTCGACGGGTGCAGAAAATGCATCGAAATGCATGGTGAACACTTTGAGCATTCGCTTCACTATTAATAATAAGTTTGGTAAGGAATACACTATCTTCCTAACAGATAATAAAGTTTTTTTAAAAAAGATGTTCTCGAAAACGGAGAGAGATACGAAAAAATATCAATTGACAAAAAAGTTGTATTTTTAACTGTGCTTTCAAGAAAAAATATAAAATTTTCAGAAAAATTCAGTGGCGTACATTTTTCTGTCATTTTTATTCGTGACACTGTCTCCCGGAACGCCACTGGAAGTCATAATTATCATTTAATTAGTGCAAACTGAAAGCTTACATCACCAGCAAGTTTCAAGAAAATCGGTCAACGTGTCTTTGGGATATTGGTAAAAAAAAGTTTTTTGAGAAAAACTTTGACACCCTAAATTTTGAAAACCATGCACTTCCGGACATCAGTCTCATATCTCAAACTGCTTGTCTGTGGTTCCTCAATATGCCCTAGAAGTTTTTTCCAATTGAGAGGGGGCACCCTGTATAACCCACGTGTGGTGAGTTTCATTAAAAATATTTTTCCATCAGTAGTACTGATTTAAGTAATTTTTGTAGTAGTCCTGAAGAAGAGACCAAATAAATCTCGAAAGCTTGACACAACCTCAAAGGGTTTTTCTTTTACCTTATGGCCACTTCGTAAAGAAGAAGAATCTACAAGACTGCATCCCCACTAACTTCTATATATATATAACAAAATGTGGATCAGTATAGGGATGGCGCCAAAAGTCTTTTGAGGCGATCCCTTTACTGATCCACATTTTGTTAGTTACCAGTAGCCCCCTTACTGTCCGTCTGCTTATATATATATATATATATATATATATATATATATATATATATATATTATATTGTTTTGCAAAAACCCTAACTTTTGTTGTAGACCTGATTTAATTCAATTGGATGACGCCATTTCAAAAATTCAAAAAAGAGTGTCGTACTGATAACCAGACGATCCCACTCGAAATATTCTAGGGTTCGGTCACACATAATACAATGGACAATTTGCATACATTTTCAAATGACTTGAAATTTTATAAACGTATTCTAGACATTATTTGAAAGTCACCAGCGAAAAAATGTTTCCGAAATACCCAAAAATATACTGAATAAATGAAAAAGAAGATGCGAATTTCACTGCCTGATCGCAAGAGGGGTGGGGCCATATTACCCTCCCGAGAGAGAGAGAGTCATCTCAGTCAATATGTCAGACGGAGATAGATAGTGTATTCTGTGACGTATTGGATGTTGATTGGCGCACTTTAATCGGTGATTACTACATTATTAGAGGTCGTAGGTTGATTTTTTAAACATCAATGGCATCAGTACTTACTAATCCTTATATTGTTCATATTTCCAAAAAATGTGCAAATTGTCCATTAAGGATCACGATAACCTACCCGACAACCGCCGACGTTCTTAAAACATGCCACGAGTCCTCGCTCTGACATTTTCAGCCGAAACGGAAATGTTGAAGGACCCACGTACCAGCCGGCGATCTAGCGGCCCTGGAGTTTTATGCTTTGTCTATCACTGTCGTATGAACCACATTTTTGCGCGGCTTAATACTCGGCCGGCTTTCATTTGGTGATGCTAGTTCAAAGTGCCGCACTGGAGTCAAACATATTGCTATATGTTTTTTTTTTATTCGACAAAATTACATTGATAAAAGTTATAGATAATAACATTCTGATCAACATCGCCGCATGGCCTTAATTTGAGCGGTACGGCCATTTTTGTATTCGGAAATTTGAAAAACAAAAATAGTACCTACAGGCAAAGATTTAACTACAGGTCATAATGTATATTATCCTTTTGATATTTCTTTGCATTTTGGTAGGTAAAAGCTCACTCTCTATTCTCTATTAAATAAATTGGTCTTGGAAATATTGGGTAGATAGGAACCATTTTTTCTGTTAAATTTTTAATACCATGAATACGCGATTGCGGACCTATGTGAAGGAACTTTTCGTCTTAGAATCATTCGAGGATTATCACCTTTGACCTGAAGTATCAAGTAAAATTGAAAAACGCTCTGCGTATATCGACGCACAAAAATCTCAAGGTGCAGGTTGTTTCATCAGCTTTGATAACATTTTAATCAGCTGTAACTTTTATGTTTTTGAAGGTATCGAAACGAAACAAATATAAGAGTATAGTTATGTAGGATTTTTTTTTTGTTTGGAAAATAAAACAAAAGACTAACGATTTTCCGAGATATTAACCTAACTTATATTTTTTTGGATAGATTACCCTGTATATTATTGGATATTTTGATTCTACTCAAAATTCTAAGTATGTCTTATCCAGCATCTCATCCTACCTATCGTCAATGGTTTGGGAGAAACCAAACATTTTGCAAAAATTGGATAGTTCACATACTGACAATCAGAAACGTGAGGCGTTTCACTGACCTGATTTTTGTACGTATATTGCGCAATAATCCTATTTTAGGAAGTATTGCAGACCATTGCTAGCCACTGCGAGACTATTGCGGTAAAATTGAGACTACTGCCAACTTTTGCCAAATTATTTTGGACTATTGCAAACTTTTGCAGACTATTGCGGCCTATTGCAAACTATTGCAGACTATTGCGGCCTATTGCAAACTATTGCTGAACTATTGCAACTGTTGCCGTACTATTGCTGAGGTATTGCAACTATTGTAGTACTATTTAAAACTATTGTAGACTATTGTCATGTGAAATCAATTTCTGTAACAGTAAAGTTTGGATGTTTCTATAACACTTTGAACTTGAATAGCGCAAAACCGACTGAACCAAATACCAACATAATATCGATGGTCTAGCGCTTACCATGATACTATAGCAAACGAGATATGCTCACGCGCAGGTTTCGCTGACGTCATTTCGTGTCCGAACCTCAAAATTGATAGGTTTTCTAGGTAACTCGGTTACCATGATACTGAAACAAACAAGATAAACTCTCGCACGTCCCACTTCAGAAGTCATCCCGTGACCTACCTCAAACCTATACAAAGAATGTCACGCGGGGACGTCATGCGTGACCCAGTTCAAATTTTGATCAGCAAATGGAAACTAGGTAACGTTATGGATGTTTTAAATCTTAGAACATAGAACCCACTGGAACTAGCGTACACCCTAGATTCCGGACAAATTGTTTGTCACCATAATAAACATGTTATTATTTACATCTCGTCCGTTGAATTCGTTCAACGTTCGTTCAACGTTGCCTTGTTGCAAATAAAAAGCACTCAGGATTTTCACTTTTTATCAAAAGGGATTTACCAGTGTATTAACGAGGATATGTTTTAATTTTTTATTTGTCTCAATATCGTTGGTGTTATAGGACAGTTATAGTTTACTGATTATTGATAAGTTTTGTTCACATAGATCAGCTGTTCGGCCTTCAAAAATATTGAATTTTGAACAAGCCGACAACAGTGTTCCAAGGGAGCTACAGGCTATGATTGGTTAAAATGGCTATTAGCTGTGATTGGTTGATCTCAAATAGGCATTTGTGTCGTGTTGCCAGATGTATTTCGTTGCATCGTGTCTACAAAGTAAATAAGGTTCATGGAAAAATATGGGTCTCATTGAAAATGGTTTATTATCACTAGTGATCTAAAAATGTAAACATTATATAATTGGTAACTACCGGAGATGCACTTATAGAGTATAGAGTATTTTTAATTAGAATAAAAATACCTTGAATACAAGGTAGCTACTTATTAAATTTGCAGTCTGGCAAACTCGCAAGAATTCTCACAAGAATTCCTCTCTCCCCTCAATTTATAAACATGTGACACACAAAGAGACGTCGGGCTATATCTAGTTGTTGGAAAATCATTGTTTTAAATCCAATGTCACTTTTGGCTCGCGGTGACGACATGCACGGGTTGGTTCTAATTTCGTCCAGCAATTGATCATATCTTGTCTGTTTTGGTATCATGAGCGCTTACATCTTCTAAGTGCATTTTCCAGCAAAACTGAGTTAATCACACTAACATATGATTTGAGACATATATTTTCTCAAGCACACAGATGCAAAGTGAAATATCCAAATTAGTAGGTGCCAGTGTCATCTTCCAGTCGTGTTAAGTACTTCTACTTCTAGGCCTTGTTCTAGGGTAAATAACCATACCCCACATGTGGTGACATGTGTGCTAAATTAAAATGCGATAACTGTATTTAACACATAACCATAAAAAGTAAGGTTACAATAAGATCATTTGTTCAAATTCCGGTGCAAATATGTCAAATGAGTTCAAAAGAGTTCATGTTATTTTCTTCTTCAAACAAACAAACAACATTATATCGCCAAATATGGTACAGGTATTCATGTCAAACGAAAAATTGTATAGCGGAAAATTTTGCATTTCTTATTATTTTTCATCATTTTTGGTAAAATAGGTATCGATCAAATACCTTTCACAAATGATCATTTTTGCGCTCAAGGCAAATACTACAGCCTAATTTACTAAAGTATATTTTATCTTCACAAAAAAGCGTGTGATTCGTAACGAACTTTCAAACTATGAACTTGATATAACTCAAAACTAACTTTTTGTCACTTACAAACATTTGTGCACTAGACCATCGATCATCGATATGATATACATATTTGGAATCAGAAAAAAAAGATCTATCATTCTAGCCAAAAATATACAGGTTGCCCGTTGCCCCATTGAAAAAATACCATGTGGTGTAAAATTTTTAGGTTTGCATTTTTGTATTTCTTAGTATCGGATTCTGAATTTTCACGAAAAATACTTCAAATTTGCTTATTTAAAATTTTCCGTGAAACCAAAATTGACCAAGATATCATATCTGTCATAAATTGGAATATACAGGGTTGAGTATAAAGTTATGGCAGATCAAAGTTGAATTTTTTTAATGGAACCACCTGATATTAATGGATATTTTAATTTTTCCTTTTTTTGAGCAAAGATTATAATATACATATTGTTCCCAAATTCTAAATTCTACTGTTATCGAGATATCGCGATTTGAAAATGACATTTTTGCACTTTTGACATGCTATGAAACTCAAACGGTTCAAGATAGAGAAAAATTATAGATACAAACTTTTTCACCGTACCTTTCAAGAGCTAATACTAGGAAGTCGTCCATTTTCACAAAGAGAGCCTCTTATCGATGAATCCAATAAAAATATGTCTAGGCCTCATATACTTGTGGAAAATTTATTATTTATTAGAAGACGGTGACATGTTTCGCCCCACCGGGAATCATCAGACCTCAGTCAAATACTGTGACAATTTTTTTTCAGTCGGTTCAAAAGAGATACTACTTTCTTGTCAAACCACAGAGCAAAACTGAGCGGTGGTGGAAATCCGTCTCACATTTTTAAGATGAGATGGCGCCAGCCAAACCATGTCACAACTTTGGTGATATAGTGTGTCCACGAATTGAGTTTTCGTAAGATGTAGTTGACAACAAATTTTCGAGCTGGATCACGATTTTCTGGGAATCGCTCCGAAACTGAGATGTGAAAAGAATTAGTCAAATCAATTAATATACAGGGTGTTCTTGAGGCAATTTTATAAAAAATGTCAAAGAGTAGAGTACCTTTGTTTAGAAAGATATCAAAAAAAGTTATGAAAGAAAGTTGTTCATTATAAAAAGTAATGGCCGAATACCAATTTTGACACGTACTGAAGTCCCCAAGAAAAAACAAAATAGACCAATTTGTGTTACAATTGAGATTAGACTATAACTCTTTATTCTCTCTTCGATAACTTTTTTTGATAACTCTTGGAACAAAGGTACTTTACCCCTCTCAATTTTTATAAAATCTACAAAAATGTGTAGCTTGACTTATCCTTCAAAAATATGTAGTTATAAAAAAGTGGGTGTTGCCATTCAAAAAATGATCGATGACGTCATAACATCATGAATTTGAAACTCCCTGTGTAAAATTTACATAGAAACAAGCATAGAAAAGAGCGCAATTCAAAAAACTAATGAAAGTGTCGAACGTTTTTCCGACAATAAACTTTCTTTGATTTAGTGGACTCGTCCTGTATATGTAGATAAAATGATAGATCGAATGTGCCTAGAATCTAAAGAGATAATAAACAGTATGCCCTAATTGAATTCTCACTATTGAGATTTTTGTAACGGACGAGCAAGGGTTCACCTTTTATAACCGTCGTCGCTATTTTATCTGAAAAAACGTCCCTTGCAACCTTATAGTTTAAAATTTCAGGATTTCAATACCTTTATTTCTCGGTTTATTTCTAATGGAACCTCACCGCGTGACACCCTATGATGATGAACTGCGCCAAACAAGGGGTCTCTCACTATCCAAATTTTGTCCAAGTATTGTGACGATACCATGTATTTTCAATACTGTAGAGTACTGTCGTGTATTGTGGCTATTTTGATGTGTATTGCAATGTATTGTGGAGTACTGTGAAGTTCTGTGAGGTATTGTGAAGTATTGTGGGTATGTGGGTAGTTGTGAGGTATTGCGACCTTGTGTGCTCCCCTTTGCAGAACCAGTAGAGCTTAAATACTAAGTGTTTATTTTTTCATCAATTCACTGCACTTTGCTCACGCGCCAAGTCTTGATTATAAGGCGCAAAACAAGAATCCCTTTAAGGAAGAAAATAATTTTTTTTTGTAGATTTGAATGTGAACCAGTTAAACGTTTTATTCTTTATTTAAGATATATCAACTTTGATAGAAACAATTTAAGAGCATTCCATGCAGTGATTTCAAGTTATTGAATCCATTGTGAATCAACAAATCATTGATCATTTTTGGAAAAGTGAAATTCACGGTTCCGTCTAAATAAGGTTGTACCATCTAAAATAATGCATCTGAAGACTACTGCCAATGTGATCATTTCTGGTTCATTTAACAAAAAAATACGTTGCAAAAAATTAACGAAATTTTAAAGCAATTTTGGAAATCATGACGTCATGAAAAGGGTCCAAGGCAGAGTCTGTTCTATGCTCAGTTTTATGTTGTGTGATCAATCATAGAAATGGTAACAAAAATAGTAGTCAAAAGATAAAATCGAGGATAAAACTTGCTTCTGACTTCATGTTCATATTAAATAAATAACAATTTTTAAAACAAGTTACATTTCACGGTAATTCTTCTGACAAAAAACCAGGGTTGCGTTGATTTAAATCAGATGATATAAATCAGTGATTTAAATCGCGATTTTAATCACATGATTTTTTTGAAATAATCGTTGATTTAAATCACATGATTGCAAAAATATATTTTCCCCTCTCTTTTGAAGAGTAAAATCTAATTAAGTCATCAAAATACAATTATTTGGTCTTGCCGGAGCTTTATTTATTGGTTTTGTTTTTTAAAAATGATAAAATGTCAGTTGAGTTGGTGTTGTTATTTTTCAGAAATTTTGAAAAATATAACAAGTCAAGTGTGACTGTAGTTGACTTGCGTTGTGTTGTCGGTCAAAAATTGAAAAAAAAATATTATGTTCAAAATAAGTCTATCTGGAATATTATTATTTAAAAAAAAACAATACATATGAAAAAAAGATTTTAATCAAAAAAATCGATTCAAATCAATAAAATCTGATTTAAATCAAAAAAATCAGCAACACCGCAAAAAACCCTGCAAAAAACACGAATCTTAAATACCGGAAAATATAAAGTACCTTCCAGAACCGCTAAGAGTGCGGTCACAAAAAATACGAGAAATTCAGCGATGGATCTCTTTGAGTTCTGTATTCACCGAACATAACAATAGGTGCTATAAGTGTTGCTGAAAAAAACTATTTTTGAAGTCGGCCGAAATGTCGAAAGGTATAGTATTTTCCATTTTAGTGTGAATCACACTGTGAATACTCACGAGTTGCGACAAATAATTGCAGAATTTAATCTTTCCGTTTGGGTTACATTCAGTCATCAGTCATTTTTCCAAATAATTTCCAATTTTGACAGGAAGTAGTTTGATTTGCTCGTTGTGAATGGAACATTTTTCGGTCATTTCGAAAAAAACGATGCAAATTAGTGGTCATAAACATCGAGATATGATCATTTCTACGCCTTTCTACCACCATGGTCATAAATGATAGGACATACAGAGATGGTCAAAATCTCGGTTAAAAAAAGTGGGTACTTCATAGAAATTGTTTTGCTCTCTGGATTTCTTATGTATACCAAATTTATATTCCTACTTGAAAATTCTAAGTTTAATTAAATTTCTAAACCTCCACTGTGGCAACCCTGAAATGTCAATACAAAATGTCAAAATTGCTTGAATTTTAAGAAATGTTAAGTAAAACTTAGAAACCCTATATCTCCATAAAGAAGCCGGGCCAAATAGAAAAACAAATTTATGTGAAATACCCACTTTATTTTAAACTTCTCTGTATGTCCTATCATTTACGATCACTTGTTTCTGGACACCCTGTATACAAATCCATCAAATTTACCTTATCCTCGCTATCTAATACAGTGCCTAAACTTGGACGGTCCGATATGGGGTACAAAAAAAATGCTGAAAAGCTGATTTCTTGTGAGTTGATGGGTTGACGTCCACTGAGTCTAAAACGGGGGTAGTTTCTTGTTATCTTTTTCAATTGACCAGGTTTTTGCAAGACTCTTGGAAAACTGTACCCCGAGTCTCCACAAAATTAAATAATTTGAAAATGTGCAGATGTTGTCAAACTGAAAAGGAAATATTTAAACAGTTTTTTTACAATATTTTTGGAAGTTTCTCATTGCCACTTTTTTTTTGTTTAAATAACCGTTTTTTTCATCTGCGCAAGTGATTTTGTCTTGCATTTTGTACTTTCTTCTAACACTAAAAAAGGTCAATAAAGGCAGTAATTTTTTTCAAACTGTTTGAAATAATAAACAACCGAGTAAACAACCCTATAGCAAAAAAAACACAATTGTGGCGATCGTGATCTTTTTGGTTTTACACTCAATTGACCTCCCCCATTAACCTTAAAAAGATCAGCTTGTCAGCAATCACTTTTTCGGACTAATCATGCTGCGGTATAATTATATAATAATTGTTAAACAGCTATCAATCTTACATTGTTTGAGGGTATGTATTTTACTTTATTTCATATCGTACTGTAAAGTGGTTACCAGTCCGGTAAATGACACTTTACATCATCAGAGAGACTGCAATACAAATTTACTTTACTACTCCGCTAAATGACAATTTGCATTTTCAAAGACTGTGAAATTCGAGGTGAAATTGCATTGGTAGCATGGTTTGGTTTGCGCCATCTCATGGTTTTAATAAATAACTTGGCATAAAATGTTGGTAACATACAGGGTCCTTCATTAGTGCGTCGGGCAATCCTAGCGTGGTTATTTACAAAAGTAGAAAAAAAAGTTTTATACAAAAGTTGTAGAATGTGACTTTATGCATATTTTAAAAATATTTTCAAACATACAGGGTGCGTCACAAAAGTATGGCACGAAAAAGTATGATTTTTTTAAATGGAACCCTCTGTATATTGATTGATATTTCAATTCTTTCTTCAATTTGGAACAAAAATTGTGATACAACTAATGTTCCTAAATTCAACCGTTATCGAGATATCGCGTTTTAAAAATGGCATTTTTGCAACTTTAGCATGCTATAAAACTCAAACTATTCAAGTTAGAGGAAAATGGTTTGCACTTTCCTATCTTAACTTTTCAAGAGCTCTTCTGTCATTTGGATAGAAGGTAACGTCAACTGTCAACTTTTTTCGGCACATTTTGACATTTTTTCACAATAATGGATTTAATCTCCTTGAATAGCTCTTGAAAAGTTAAGATAGGAATGTGCAATCCATTTTTCTCTAACTTGAATAGTTTCAGTTTTATAGCATGTCAAAGTTGCAAAAATGCCATTTTCAAAACGCGATATCTCGATAACGGTTGAATTTAGGAACATTAGTTGTATCACAATTTTTGTTCCAAATTGAAGAAAGAATTGAAATATCAATCAATATACAGGGGGTTCCATTTAAAAAAATCATACTTTTTCGTGCCATACTTTTGTGACGCACACTGTATGTTTGAAAATATTTTTAAAATATGCATAAAATCACATCCTACAACTTTTGTATAAAACTTTTTTTTCTACTTTTGTAAATAACCACGCTAGGATTGCCCGACGCACTAATGAAGGACCCTGTATAATAAGTAACCTATCTACATTACCCAAGTGGTAGCATGATTCAACTGGCGCCATCCCATGGTTTTGATTAATAACTTGACTTGACATGAATTGTTGCTAACATAAGTAACCTATTTAGGTATATTGCCTCAGTGGTTACATGGTTTGACTGACGCCATCTCATGGTAAGAATGTGAGACCGACACAGTATGAAACAAAACAATGTACGATACACAGCCGTTATGTCATTGAACTACTCGTCCAGAAATTCCGGACTTGACTACTAATTTTTAAAAAGTAATTTACCGTCTTAGTAACGTAAATGACTAATACCTTCACTACAAAGTTGGGATGCTTAATAGTGTGGTTTGGTAGGTGATTAGCTTTATTTATAAAGGCGGATCGGGCAGTACTGAGACTTCTAAGTTCTAGGCATAATAACTCTAGATTTGTTCTCACTGTTCTCACATCTCTTAAGAAACAGAGCCCTTACAGTTTGAGTCTGCGCAATATGTCAAAACGCGTTCGCTCGGCGCTCACTTTACACGGAACTGCGTATTTTGAGTACTGTCATGGTATTGTGAGCGAGAACGTCCAAGTATTGAGGGCAGTGAGAGACCCCCTGGCGCCAAAGTAGTCAAAATTGATCTGGAATGATCCTTTTTTGGAAAACGAAACAATGCTACTAAATAAGAGACATTCCAGGAGACATTCATGGAAATTGGTATGTGAGCAATAGGAACATTTGCAAGAGATGTGTTGAAAATAAACCAAGAAATAGGTTTCATTAAAATTGTACATTCAGTTGCTACGGTGAGTATAAATTACACATAAAGAGGTTATAATAATGGCCGATTGCACCAACCTATTTTGAGGATACTGAGGTCGCTTAGGGACCCTTAACGTTAAGTATCCTCAAAATTGGCTGTTGCAATCGGCCATAATGCTCGTAATAATGTTTGTCTTGGAACTTCTTGACGGCATACGGCTGCGCACATATTTCCCAATCAAAAACAAGACATCACATGATCCATCTTCCAATCTCTTATTTAGTGAAAACGAAGAAGTGCGGTACTTCCCGCGGTGTTGTCGATATTCTTTTGCGCGACGGAAACAGTAGGTATTGTAACATTATTGCGGGCCACTGCATGACTATTGTGAGATATTGTGGACTATTGCGAACCACTGCGAAAGTATCTTTGACTACTGCTGATGTATTGTGGTCTATTGCAAACTATTGAAAGGTTATTGTTGACTATTTCCTACTATTGCGAGGTTATTGTGGACTATTGTCTACTATTGCAAAGTATTTCCATCACTGCAGGAGTATTGCACAATATTATGTTCAACATTTGTACATATATTGCGGGCAGTGAAATCCCCCTCGAAAAAAGTATATGTTATGCTTGAAAAAATTTACTTATAATTTTGAGTAGAATCCAAATAACAAATAATATACAGGACATTCTATTGAAAAAATATGGGTGGGTAGGGTTTGGAGACTGGGATACACTGGACATGCTAATATCTCCCGCATCTTGCGACTTTTTCAGTTGTACCGACAACAGGATGTATAGAACCATCAACTGGACAGGATCGGTTTGTTTTTTTTTTACCAAAACGAGTTTCAGAAGAGAATTTCCGATTTCGACATTATGTAATTTTTCAAGGTCTTGCGTGTTTTGTTGCTTATTTTATTAAAAATCTTCTGAATATTGATTTCAACTTCGATCTCAAGGTTTGTCTTTGAGGTTACGTTCATATGAAACGAAAAAACCGGCGGAAAGTTCTGATAAATTCATGTCAAATTCGATAGGCACATAAAGGGAGATACTGGACAATGTCCAGAGTCTCCCTCTGTTGTCCAAGTCTCCCTTAAAACTCAATATTTATGTTATTTCTTGGCTACTTATTTTAAAAAATGACTTTTTAAAATAATGATTTGCCAAAATACACAACCCAATTTTTGTTAAAGAAATCATATTTTTGGTCACATCCAATATCTTCAATCTAATCCAATTTCTCCCTGTTGATGGGAAGATAGAGGACACTTGCAAGTTCGCCTTAGTGAACTCACATTTCATGTTTTCACTACTCATAATTTAACACCTATGAAGCTTATACTTGGGGGTTAGTATAGATGATATTGCGGTTCCAAATAAATGAATACTTTCTTAGAAACCCCACTCACCCTCCCCTATCATATGTCAACAGAAAATATCGGTCGGGGAGTCGGGGAGCAATAGCCGCCGTAAGAAGAAGTGTTTAAAGAATCACAGTAACGGAAAAATACACTTACTTCTCATCAATGTCCTCTTTCGTTAGTTTCTGTATATTTAATATCTGTTTAGCTTCTTCCAAAGAAAGACCTAACTTTTGATTCACTACTCTTTCACTGCGAGTTTTTGCATTTCCCAACCTTTGAGCAGCTTGTTGGGAGGCTTCGATTTCTTGTTTGAGAGCTCGAGCAAAAGCTCGTCCAACAACCTGAGTTCCTGCGATAATCAACTGAGCCAGATATTTTGCCATTTTCTGTTTATAATAATTGCAAACAATGGAATTCGGCCAGTTTTCAAATGGGACTGTCTGTGTCGGTTCGTCGGTTGGTCGACGCACGTGTTTTCTTTGCGGTACGTACGACAGTGTTGCCACATCCAGCAAGTTTCAGTGGAGAGAATAGAGTTGGTTGTATTCACGATGCTAGAGACTCATGCAACTCTTAAATTTTCATTCCGTTGAAGTTGTCGTTATTCTGAGCATGCGCACTGACTGAATCACAATCCTTTATCGTTATTAGGGAGTTTTTGAAGCTCTTATGGCCGATTGCACCAACCAATTTTGAGGATACTTAACGGTAAGGAACCCTTAACTTGACAGTTTTGCATGCAAAATTGTCAAGTATTTGCGCTTACCCCAAATATAATGTGGATGGTAGCATTGGTAGCTTATGGTTCCTGTTAGCTAAACGGAAATATATTGAGACTATTGAGAGTTCCACTTCGAAATGAAATTCAATGTAAACCAGGCATTACACTTAATTTCACTTCGAAATGTAAGTGACAGATTTTCGCTTGCCAAACCAGAATCATATGTCTTATGTTACCATTCACTCCGTAGATAACGTCCGTAGATAACGTAACACGTTATCTACGGAGCCTTAACGTTCGCCTAATAGCCGTCGGTTATTTTCTCATGTTGTCATATTGATATACAGTATACAGTATTATTTAATTATTACATAGAAATCGTGAAACATACAAAGTACAATTTAATTTGTTAAAAAT
Organism: Orchestes rusci; assembly: GCA_958502075.1. NCBI lineage: Eukaryota > Metazoa > Arthropoda > Insecta > Coleoptera > Curculionidae > Orchestes > Orchestes rusci. The sequence goes on along the minus strand of OY293303.1, from coordinate 58,158,336 downwards.
GACTACATAGTTGCACTGGAATTGTAAGATTCTTGTCTTTTGATTAAATATCCAACAGAAACTGATCCTTTGTTTTACCGCTTGGCAACAGTGTAATTGACGTTGATGGAGATCAGCTGTTTATCATTAGCCTAGTTTACATCAGCCTAGTTTACACCGACAACTTGGTCCGCGGACCAAGTACCGAATTCGGACTTTATCCGAACCAAATATTTGGTTCGAATGGTGTAATCAGTTGCGGACTAAGCTGGTCCGCTCTTGGTTCGGTACTCGCCAGCAAGTGTACCGAACTAAATTTGGTTCGATCTGGATCAAAATTATGAGGTTATGTTGATTGTTATTATTGTGAATTGTGTTGGTTCTGAGTTTCTAAGGCAATCTGAGCGTACTTACTCATGTTTTTTTTGGTTACGAATTGTGTTGATGAATAATTTCGACTTTTTTTTGACGTTTGACGAATTGCGGGCGTACATATTTAGTTCACGCGTTGCAAGACGGTGTAAACGGGCAGGAAGCAAGCATTGGTCCTACCGTACTATCCCCACCAGCTTGGTCCTATCGGACCGAACTAAACGAGTTATCGATGTAAACTAGGCTATCGAACTGTTCACACCATTCGAACCATATACTTATAATCCGAATTTGGTACTTGGTCCGCGGACCAAGTTGTCGGTATAAACTAGGCTATTCCAGTAGGTGTTTTGCCCATGATTCTCGTGGTTTTGCCTGAGTTACATTTAATTTAACTTCGAAGTGGAAGTGACAGATTTCCGCTTGTCAAACGGGCATTACGTACTACCATCCACATTGAATTTGGCGTAAAAGTAACTCTGAACACAGATTCAATGTAGATGTTAGCATATCATTACTATTCCCGTTTGCCAAGCGGGGATGTAAACCTTACATTTGGTAGTCAGAATCTGGTGCAATCTGGACCAAAATATCTTCCATATTTCATAATTCGTGCTGCTTTGCTAGGAATTTGGCGAAAATATCACAAAATCAAAATCAAAACATCAAAAACCAAATAAGGGGTTCAAAAACTCCCTATTAGTTTTAACGTTATTAACGTAACCCGCTATACTAAGCATGAACAGAAAACAAAACATTAATAACGGAGAAGAGACAAAACAGAGATTTTGAAACTCGTATTTAACGTTTGACGTTGTGTCATCACCATGTCATTTGTCATTATATTGGCGATTCAAAGAGCCAGCGGAGCGGCCTCTGGCGTTTTGTGCTCGAACTTTCAAGAGCGTGATAGACATCAGCTGTCTCCATGCTGTTTCTATTGGGATCGTGATAACTTGAAGATATATTCCCGATTTTGTTATCATTTATGAAAAGATTTTGATAAACCACGTTGTTAAATGATTATAGTGTGCTAATTGAATGGTATTTTTCGGGTTTTGTTGTTATTGTTGGAATCATAAACTTATCGGCATCAGTCTGAAAGGGTGTCGATATCAAAAAGCCTTAAGTGTAGTGGCTTTTAGCCAACAAAATAGACGATTATAGTGCATAGATCAAAGGTGTCTAATTTTATTAAATGTATATCGACGGCGTCACGACAAAAGGGCGTAAGTGCCAAAATTAAGAAAATGAGATTTTTATGCCATTCTATAGTACTAATAACTGCCCACAACTTGACCAAACGGCTTAGCCGGCAAAAATTCCTAACGCATGAAAAATGATATTTTCATTTTCTAACCGCCAATACCGAACCGAACTTGACCCGAAAATCACTAACTGCCGTCAACACGTGTGTTGATAGGTTGCTTACGCCCTGGACGAAAGAAAACATTTTCCTGGCGAAAGGTACGTGAATGATATCATGAATTGAATAGGTTTTATTGATATTTGGTAGCCTAGATCGTATTTTTACTGTAAAGGCCTTGTTTACATATCAAAAACTCACATTATGTGTTATTGTCGGTTACGCCTTTTAGTATTTTTTTGTTTGGTTTGTCTAAGCGCCATTCGCTCATATGAATATAATGGAGTGATTTTTTGCGTTTTACAAACTTGAGCCTCAGCCGTTTCAAAAAAACTACACAATAGCTAAAAGATAGGTATAACCTATTTGTTAAAAAAAAAAGTTTAATTCAAGGCAAAGTGCTTTCCCTTGTCCGTAATAATTGTTCGAAATTTGGATTTTTTATGTCGCTTACGCCTTTTTTCTATTGTTTTTTTAGAATACCATAATGTTGTCCCGTGGCCAAAAAAGAGGTTGCAAGTGCAAGTAACCTGAACGATAATAATAATATTATAATCGATAATGATCTCTCGAGTGAACTTCTAACAGAGGCATTGAAGCATGATGTTTTGAAAAATGCGTTTAAGTTTTTTTCTGTTTAAATAGCATCGTTTTCTTTTCTTTTGAGAATAATTAGGTAGTAAGTTATCTTTGTTAAGAATTTGTCTTCAGTTTTAAATTTTAGTTAGTCTTTAACTAAAATTTTTGTATTTCTTTTCGAAATTTGTATTGTTTTGAATTAAAAAAAAATAAAAAGATTTTTCCGACATTTTTAATTTTACATGAAGAATTCAAAAGGCGTAACTGCAACTAACCGACAATAAATAACCTAAATGAAAACACATAAAAGGCGTAAATGCCTTTTGAAAGGACGTAAACGCCAACAGATTCTAGCAAAAAGGCTTAAGCACCTAATGTTTGAATAACTAAATAACAGTTACATATTTTATAACTTGAAAGTTGTTGAAACATGCGCTTATTAATCTAAAATAGAATAATCATAAAAAAATCTACTGGGATATAAAAATAAAGATTTAAAACGTTTTTTTCGTCTCCTGAAAAAAATTACGAATGTCGCTTATGCCCTTTTGTCGTGACACCGTCGATATATTTCATTGATTGAAAGATCCCACCGATATTGGTGATAAAAATCATCATTACCAATGGAAGATCATACGAATGCTCGCCGATCTCCGAAGAAAGTTCGTAATAGGCATAATTGTCGCGTACCTCACTGCAATGAGAAGACAATCATCTGCATAATTTTCCAAAGGACCCACGTCGTAAAAAAACTTGATCGAATCCCGATACACACTAAATTTTCCACAGCTAATCTTCCTTCACGAAGAGGCCGGTCAAATCCATTCAGAGCGTCCACTATATGTTCCAGTTCATTAAAGGCACCATTTCTCAATTGACAACACTCTGCCGATACGAAACACTCGACTGATACGAACAACAAAAAATATAAATTCAGGCGCGAAAACCTTATACGGGCTATGAGTAAAATGCAGTTGTCACGCTCTCGAAAGTTCTCGCGCGTTCCGCTGTGGCGCTGCTTGAGCTGTTTGAATCGCCAATAGTGATCAGATTTGTTGTGTTTTTGGTTTTTGATGTTTTGATTTTGTGATATTTTCGCCAAATTCCTAGCAGAGCAGCACGAATTATGAAATATGGAAGATATTTTGGCCCAAATTGGACCAGATTCAAAGCTACCCAATGTGAGGTTTACATCTTATTTCACGTCCGCTTGGCAAACGGGAAACATAATAATATGCTATTATCCACATTAAATTTTTGTTCAAAGTTACTTTTACGCCAAATTCATTGTGGAAGGTAGTACATAATTCCCGTTTGACAAGCGGAAATCTGTCACTCCCACTTCGAAGCTAAATTAAATGTAACTCAGACAAAACCACGAGTATCAAGTATCATGGGCAAAACACCGACTGGGGCCGTATTCTCCAGTCGATAGAAAGATCATCCCATGAGAACTTTGGGCGTGGTTCTCTCAAAAATCGTGGGAGACGTATTCTTGAGTTTCAGAGACCGTTCATTCCGCATGAAATTCGCCAACTATCACATTTTAATACTAAAAACTTGATTGGAAAATCTAATTATTTTTTTCCATGTCTTTAACAACTCTTATATCACTTTAAACAACCACACACGAACACAAATAATAAGGTATACCTTTGTCGCCTCGAATTTCTTTATATACCAAAGCCAAACAAGCAAAACTGTTTACAAAACAAGAAACTGTTAAAATTTAAAACCAATAACCGAAAAAGTTAGGTTAGTGTAATGTAAGGTTTACATTGAATTTGTTTTCGAATTGGAACTGTCAAATTTCCGCTTGGCAAACGAGAATCATATGCTACCATCTACAGTGTATTTGTTTGTTTGCTTGTCATAGTAGTTATAACGGACCGGTTAAACTTGGCAACATCACATGAGAAATCGAGGAGCAGTCTACTTTTCAAGAATACGGAATAAGCTGCGTAAGAGAAGAGATTGGTGATGAGATTTTTCCCATCATACAGCGGAACTTTCGCCTCTCTCAACTTGGAGAATAGGGGTCCTGGAATGATAAACAGCTGATCTCCATCAACATCAATTTACACTGTTGCCAAGCTGTAAAACATAGGATCAGTTTCTGTTGGATATTCAATGAAAAGACAAGAATCTTACAATTCCAGTGTAACTGTAGTCATTTTTAACAATTTGAATTGTACTTTGTATGTTTCACGATTTCTATGTTAGTTATTTAGTGCCATTTTTTCAAGTTCAAAAAAGGCTACTTTTCTAACTTTTTTCTGTGTAGCTTTTGATAAAAATGGCTATAGCACCATTCAAAAGAGAGGCAAAAGATATGTAATTGCTGAAAATTTCATAATAATTGAACAAAGGATATCGTGGTGATAAAATGTAAAACTTGGCAAAAATTACCCATTCTGCATGATTTCTACAAAAATGGCTCATTTTCGCCATGCAAGTTCAAAATTTTATAGCTAGACTATCCTTTGTTCAATTATTATTATGAAATTTTCAGGAAGTACATAACTTTTTGCCCCTCTTTTGAATGGTGCTAGCCATTTTTATCAAAAGTTAGACAGAGAAAAGTTAAAAAAATAGCCTTTTTTTGAACGTAAAAAAGGGCACTAAACAATTTGTTGAAAAAATCGCCAGGATCCTCTAAAACTGACAAATGGATTGAAGTTTTCAAATGCACCATCACTTCTTTGATAACTGATGCAGGATCAGAGTTTCATCAAATTTAGGGGCCTTTCCATACTTACGTCCGCCACTGTACGTACAGGGTCATTCCGTATATATTGACCCATATGCTAGCGGCTTTATCTGTGGAGATATGAAAATTCAGTTAATTTGAAAATTTCAGGTATTTATCTGAACTGTTCAAAAATCTTATCAAAAAAAAACAAAAGACTATTCGAAATGTCAATATTTTTCCACAAGTAGCATTTTTTTTCAATGAATCCCACTGTATTTTATCATATATTATGAAAGAGCTTATTCTCTTGACTTCAAAAATATATAGTTTGATAACTTTCTGATGAGTCGTTCAAGAGATATTTAAGTTTAAATATGTGTAAAAATTAGTATTTAGATCCCGGTTGCCATGGATGCAAGTTGCACAAATTTATTAACTCGTGAATATTTGGAATAACATCTAGAAGTAGAAGATATTTGACCTCCATTTTTATTGATTCAATCTATATTATCCATTCCATTGATATAAACACAATTTTATCATTTTTACCATAGCAACTGGGATGTGAATTTCAATTTTTGAACATATTTAAACTTGAATAAGTATCTCCTGAATGACTCATCAGAAAGGTATCAAAGTATATATTTTGGAAATCAGGAAATAAGCTCTTTCAAAATATATGATAATATACAGGGGGTTCCATTGAAAAAATGCTTCTTGTGAAAAAATATTGACATTCTGATAGACTTTTGTTTTTTTTGATAAGATTTTTGGAAAGTTCAGATTAATATCCAAGACTTTCATATTTACAAAATTTTCATACCTATCTCCATAGATAACACCGCTTACTCAGAAATGAGTAAAATGAATGAGTTTGAGTAAATTTCAAAAAAGTTTTTTAATAACATGTTCTTTCGCATGTGCGTGATTTCAAAATCCCTGCAATCGATTTATATTTTCGAGGCGTCCCGTACCCAACACTTGGTAGGCGTCGAATTTTTTAAACCCCCAAAAATATCTACTTGACCCCACATATTGACTACTTTGTACATCAGAAATTGAATATGTATTTCTATTTGTTTCCGAGATATTGTAGTACGGAATGACCCTGGTACATTACAAACCTTCTTTTGCAAGTCTAGGTTAAAAAAAAAAATCTCAACAAACAGTCAATTAATAGGGATGTAATATTCCAATAATACACAATAATATGTCATTTGAAAGTATTGATTCATAAAATTTACAATTTAAATTTGTATGTGTACAAAGTGCACGTCGACCAAAATATTTTTGTACCTATACGGGAATTGCAATTTTAGAAACCTCGTTACCTAATTTCCATAAAACAAAAATTTAATTTTAAAGATTTGTAATTTAAAAGCCTAGTTGTAATATAGGTACCTACTTTTACCCAATAACTCATGCTGTAAATCTCTTTCATAGTCACGAACTGTAAAATGGTCGGAGCAAACTGTCGAAAAATCTATATCAAACTTGTCTTTTCTTCTGCAGCGATGCACCCACTCTTTTTGTATTGTAGAAGACACTAAATCCTTGCCTTTTGGAAAAGAATGGAATACTATGCTTGAGCCTTGCTTTTTAAGAGCTAATTGATTGTTTTTGCACACAGCAACGGCACATATTCTCCCAGGCATAATGAACTAAAATAATGTTAACCCCTGGAGTTAATTATTATTAAACAAGAAGCCTATTTGCTCAGAGAGTAGTGGCCATTTAATTTGCCTTCGTGTGAACAAAATGCTCCTTCTTGTGCTAAATCGAATTATCGCTACACACCCTCAATCGTTAACACAACGAAACGAATAAAATATGTATTTGTATATTTTCGGCAACTCAAACTGCATTAAAAGTACTTGGAAAAACAGAAACCATTGGACAAATTCACAACACAAGACTCGACACACGATCAACGGCTAAATGAAAATAGACAAACCAATGATGACGTCACAAAAACTGCCAAACGTACGTTAAATGGAACTGAGCAATCCTGTGTAGTTTATAATCGTTGGTCAGGGATGGGATCTTCTGTCAAAGCTTTCAGCGCCTCTCACCGTAGTTCGGCCAACTAAAAACAAGGTACTGTCAATACTGTCATTGCCCATTGGAGACGCAGTTCTAAGGGGAATGTTGTTTTGTGGTTCTGTTATAGGTTATAATCAAAGATATCTATATCTGTGGTTATTATAATTATTATTATAATCCTTACAAAAATAATAAATATATGGATGAGCTTCTAACAGAAAGTACTTGTAAATACTGTCAACAAAATGTGATACCTTGTGTTAATGAAGGGCTCAAGTGCTCTAAATGTGAAAGAAGTGTTCATGTGAAATGTTTAAGAAGGGGATCTGTGCCTGGAGGCCTTCAGGGTGATTTATTTTACTTGTTTACTTGCGAGAGCTGTAGTGATGATCACAATGAAACTTTTATCAGGCAGCATTTATCGTGGTATGTACAAGTTTTTTTCGGCATCCGTTTGAAAAGCGGCCCGGAGACAATGATCGATTAATTTTATTGCCAATGAAATCGATGTTTAGTTCAACATGCGTTTTGGCCGTAGAACAAATTCCCACAGTACCTTGAGGTAGAGTGTGCAACGCATTTTTTTTAATCGAGGTATCCCCAGTGGACATCACAATTCCAAAATGTATCGTATTCTGCTTTGTTTCGCTGTTCTTCATTTACCAAGTGTTACGAGTTCTTTTTCTTTAGTAACGATCAAAACTTAACTGACCGAAATATTCTCCACATCATCCGCTATGGGACTATAAGCTTCTTCGTCTTCGCAAGACTCTTCGTTTTGATTTCATCTTACGTTTGTCTCCGTTGCTTCCTTTTCCATTGCAAGATAGCAATGAAGAGGAAGAAATGTTGAATATTGTCGAGCAAACGTACGATGAAATCAAAAACGAAGAGGATTGCGATTAAACTTACCATCCCATAGCCATAGCGGATGATGTGGAAAATATTTCGGTCAGTGAAGTTTCGAACGGGACTAAAGACAAAGAACTTGTAACACTTGTTCGATGAAGAACAGCGAAACGAAGAAGAATACGATACATTTTGGGGATACCTACCACGATTGAAAAAAAAACGTTGCACACTCTACCCATAGATAAAAAATATATATTCTTCAATAGATAGGCAACTCCATATACCAAATCGAATCATTGCGTTTTGCGCCCTCTGCCAGGTTTAGTCATACACTAACACTAGAAATTTTTTGGCGGGGGATTCAAAACAAATCATTTCAAATTAGTACTATTTGAGAATGATTAATGAATTATTTAGTTTGCAAACTTATGGAGATTTTGCATTTTTTAGAAAAATACCTTCAGATGTTGATCTTATCGGTTATCTAAAGGAAATTCTGAAGTTGGAGATGAAATTTGGACAATTTATTTTCCTGTTATGCTTTAGTCCAATAAAATTGTTATTTGCAAAGAAAAAATTACGGGCAAGCAGATTTGTTCAGAGTTTATCATCGACTGTTTTGTGAGTGTATGATTAGCAAGGTCGGAAATTTCGCTCTTGCGGTTTTTGAGCAATAGGAGTGGTTCTTATGAATTCTGTTACAACGAAATAATCAGCCGCGAATTGTACAATATTTTTATTAGTTAATTTATTTCCGGGTCGACTGATGAGCCCTATTTGGGGTGATTTTCAAAGTTATTTTTACAGTTGATTGACCCGTATAAAAGTTGTTGATAATAAATGGACGAGCAACTTTTTTTGAACATTATTGTCATTTGATTATTTTTGGAAATGGCGCTCATTTCATGGATAAATTGGGGTAGTTTCGTTATTATTGTTAAGTTTTGTAAATTTACCAAATTAAGGTGTCCGTGATGAAATTACAAATATGTATATACATATATGTACTTTTATTATGAACAAGTTTCATATCGGTGATTTTTCAGGAAAAATAATAACATTGAAAACTACCCGAACTCATATATTGAACTGAGCGCTATCTTTAAAAATAATCAAGTGACAAAAAAAGTGTAAGAAGAAAAGTAGTTTGTCCACTTATGAACAACTTTCATAAAAATGGGTCAATTTGCTGTGAAAAAAACTTTTTAAAAATCACCCCAAAGAGCTCATTCAACGGCCTGAAGTCGCGGCTTAAGTCCGGAAATAGTAAACCTATAAAAAATAATTATAAAAAAAGCAATTTATAGAGAATGTTCCGATGTACAATTTGCATCTGATTATTTTGTTGTCGGACAATTCAAAAAAACTGCAAGGGGGAGATTAATGATGTTGCTAATTTTACACTCAGAAGACAGTCGCTAAAAAAAAAGCTTGCCTAGATTTGTTTACCTTATATACGACGATACAATTTTACTGGATTATTGGTCAGTTTGGAATATAATTGATCAATTGGTTAGGATTAAAATTAAAACACTGTTGAATTCTTATAAAGATGTGAAAATGAAACTAAGATCAGTTGTTGATCTAAACTAATCAATTAATTCCCAAACTAACCTGGTTTGATAGATAAATTTAGGTCAAAAAAATTAGTTCCACGTCAGAATTTATTTTAAATGATATCTGATGGTAGTTTTCTGAAAAAAAAATCAAAATTATGATACCATAAGTCTACAAATTAAATAATTACAGAATAAAAATGCAAAATGACACATGGAATCTTTCATTCACAAAAATTACGTTTTTTTATTTGCATTCAAAAACTTTTTTTCCTTCTTGAACTTCTCAAAGGCATACAATTTAATTTTGTCTGTTGCACTCGGTGAAACAGAAAGTTTGCCTTTGAGAATTTTACCGATATTTTTGAACCATATAAATACATGAAATTGTATAATATATTTACATAATAATCCCTTCAAATCATGATTCTTACATTTGAATTTGTCATCCTTACAGATATTATTCAAAATGTATTTTAATATATTGTATACATCATACGACTGAAATACTTCAGGAAGAGCTTCACTCAGTGCAAATATACATTTTTGGAACATTTCATTGAAATGTGTAGTAGGAGCCAAAAGAGCTTTTACTGCCCTTGCATTGATGACGAAATATTCATCACCCTCTCTCTCGCCCTCTCTATTGTCTCCTACTAAATCGTGTCGACACTGTTTACACACTTTTATACTTTTTAATACCTTTTTAGCTCGCTTTTTAGCTACAAAACCAGCTATATATGTCAATTTTCCTTTATTTAACAATGAACGGGGAGAATCTTTAAATTCAGATATCACAATTTTGGCCAATTCGACTGACTTGATTTTAGTTCAAGAACATCTGAATTTAACATATTTTTCAAGTCATCTAGACAACTTGAAGTTTCATTCTCACAATTGAATCCTGCCGAATAATTTGACGCGAAATTATTAATGATAAATGCCTTGAAACTATTTGTAAAAGCACTAGCATTGGGGTTTATGTTACGTGCACCATGGCTTCGAATAGATCCAAAAAAATTTTCAAGAGGATCTTGATTGAGTCTTCTCAAAGAAAGAAAAGAGACACCTTCCTTCTTCAGCTGATCCCATAGATGCATTATTCCCTTCAGGGTGTGTATCCAATTCTTCAAACTTGGAGGCACAATTCTCTCCTTTTTTTCACTGAAGAAATACATGTTTTTAAAAACTGTTATGGCTTGCTGCCAAAACTCCTTATGAGCCGATTTTTTTGTCACAGCACATCTTAGTATTTTGCCATGTGTTATTTCTACTGACGAGCCGTTGACACTGTCGAAAACTTTGTCCATAAATAGGAGGAACTCCGCTGTACCTTCTGCTTCTTTAGGCATGCTGTTTTCGTTTTGAGCCATGTTTTTCATCACAGCAGCGACATTTGTGCTGAAAATTTGGGCAGCTAAGGACACCTTCATCTTTCTGGAAGTAAAATTCTCGGTTAAATTAAATTAAAAAAATCAACAAATGTAAATTGAGACCAGCAAATTGATATTGTGAATATATGAAATGTAATGAAATCATGGGTATTTGTATTGATACTGATAGATTCGCGATATAATGATGGTTGATTGATGATTCCCAAACTCAATCAACATCATAATACAATACAGTAACAGTTCACAAAACCGTTTTTTCCCATTAAACTATTATAAGCAATTTTCCCTGTATAGACACAGTTTTGTGTTTATAGAGAATACAAAAAAACTTGCGCAGGTGGAAAAAAAACATCTATTTGAACTGAAAAAAAAAAACAAATTGCTGATACAAAATCTCCATCACCTTCAATGGATGTCGAAACATGAAGATTATTTTTGAATAGGTAGGCACATATGTTCTGGGATGTCGCTCAGACGAAATTCATTTTCAACAAAAACTAACCCAACCTAACCAAAATGAACCTAATCTAACCTTAACTCCTTGCCTAACTCAAAACTAACCTCAAAAAACAAAATTTTTCGCCCCAAATCCCGTGAATTATTAGTTTTTTATTCTGAAAAATGATTAAAAAGACGATTTTTTCACTTTGCGCAATTTAATTCATATTCCTTATAAGCCACAAAACGTATCTATGCAAAAAATATTGCCTATAATGCCAAAAAAGCAGAAAACCGTTTTGTAAATAATTACCTTATAATATTCCTAATATAAACTGGCTAACTGGCATATCATACGAAATTATGTATTGGTGGAAAAGGTGAAGATAGTACTGAATTCTCGATTGAAGTTAAATCTTTTTTTCATTTTATTTGGGATTGTAACTATAACAATAAATGATGATCAATAGATTCATGTTTTTATGCTTGGAAAAATGAAACGGTGAAAATAATGATTCACCACCAATGTTTGGTTCATGAGTACCTATTCTATTTGGTTCTAAAAGCATTTTTGATAAAGTTGTCACAAACCTTTTGTCATTTTCACGGTCCTTTTGAAAAAGCTACTTTCGAGGTTATTTCATGAAAATTCATCCCAAAGCATTTCCTAGATCTTGACCTCATAACTTTTAAACAACTCTTTCATCTAAACTTTAAATATACTTCCAGTATTTCATCAAACAACAAAAAGCATCATGTTTACAAAAGGAACTTTTCACTTACCAATAGATCTTTCGGGAAAGTATGCATTTGGGCATCTCTATTATAGTTTTTGCAACTAGGCACACAACACAGAAACACCATTTTACTAAGAATTAGCTTAATAAACACAAACTGTGAACACAAACCAAAAAACGCAAACGAAAACAAGTGAAAACACCAGAATTCAAAATACGAATGGCGGTTCGACGGATGAAAGCTTGGATGAAAGCTGCATTTGGCACTAGACAGCTCTGCGCGAGTCTGCGTATGACGGGTGGTGCATTTCAGCGACCTCTTACAGGTTTAGTCAAGTACTATTTCGTTAGTATTCAGATTTTACTTTACATTGAAGTTACGTTACCAGAGTGTGACTCTACCTCATCGTGGGAATTTGTTTTCCGGCCAAGACGCATGTTGCACTAAACTTTGTGGCGCTCGTACGTCAAAACTATCCATTCTACAAAAAAAAGTTATCACATGAATTGTACGAGATTTTCTAGAGTCTCATTTTGTATATATGTCACAGTAAAACCTGGTAATCAGTAAAAGCTAACTGTTACTAGGAAAAGTGAGCTTTTCCTGATTTGGAAACATTTAGCTAGTGAAAGTTGAATTCGATCGACATCATTTAGTGCCCCGTGCACCTTGGGTTAGTTAAAAGGCGGAAATAAGTTTAAAAAAGTACTTTTCCTAACTGCTTTCAGTAAAAGTTGATTTGATAAAGTTTCTCCAACATTCACTAGTAAAAGTGTACAATATTAATCAAAATTTAACATTTTCTAACGGATCAAGTAATTGCTAGCATCAACTAGTGAAAGCTAGCTTTCACTGAATTTCTAACATTTACTGTAAACTGTAACATATACATACATGTTTTCATCGTGAAATAAGTCGGAAAATAGATATTATCAAAATCTGCTCCTGGGTACCATTCTTCCAATATCGCGGCAAAGATACGAGGGGGCAAAGTTGAAATTCGGAAAGAGCACATCGAGATCTATAAAATCACAAATTTTCAAAATTCCCGGAAAACTTTCCAGGTAAAAGTACCAGATGATCTTGCAGATGATTGAACCATTTAGTATTTGGATCATATTGGGCATTGGATTGGTTTCTGTTATCATGACAACAATGAATATTTTTTTCTAGTTGTATTTTTATTAAAGCAAATAGGTATTTTTATAAAGAATCACTTTTTGCCGAAAAATGATATTTTTGGTACATTTGCCCTCTTGAGGTAGACCATCGCAGGACATACCTATATTTTATTATAAGGCTGCGCCGAAAAAAAGGGGAGAGCAACGTTCATTGAAATAAATTGCCCGTGTTCAAATCATTTATAACAGACTAGGAGCTGCAATAGTGTTTATTTTTTGCGCAACTATAAAAGCACAGAATATTATTAATTTAGTAGGTAAGGTAAGGAAATAGGTACATATATTGAAATAACTTCTGAATAAATTTCTGAACAAATATATGATACTTCAATATCTGTTTCATTTAAAAGACAACGTTTTTTGTAAAAAAATTTTTTCATCGGTTAGGTGCTCATAATATAAAAACAACGTAGGTACACCTTGCAAAGCAGTTGGTGGTTGAATCTCGGTTGAACTTATGAATTTTGTTTCTAGAAAAAATGTATTTTTTCTTAAAAGCCTCTTAACTAATAAGCTACATAATATTTTCGCCACGTCATCTCATTAAGCTCTTTCTCGTTTATTCTAGATTTTTTTTATTGAGAGTGGAATTCAAATGTTGTATTGATCAAGATCAAATTATAGAAAGCGGTCTCCATGAAACTGAACAAAAACCGACATAATATCTTTAAATTTTCAACACTACTGCACCTACAGAGTGACCCATTTGAAAGCGGGCCACCCCCATAACATTTTTATTTCTGCAGAGATTTTGACGGTTTTTTTTTTAAATGTGGAGGGTGAAAAGGTTTATTTTGAGGCCATACGTTGCCCAGCTTTTTCCAAAAACCAAGGCCTGCTAGAGCATATTCAGAGGCTGAAAAATCCAGAAAATATATTGGCGATTTTTTTAGAAAAAATCTGTCTACGCCATTCGTCATACCCTCCGAAAACGAGACCAGATACGACTAAACTCTAAGAGACAAACAAGTTGTATTCTCGGTTGTTTCATTTCAGAAAAAAATAAAATTCACAATAAAGTCGGTGCATGCATGGCGTACATTTATTTAAAAAAAATATTCGGTAAAATGCACTGAGAAAATTCTTCTTATAATAGGCGCCAGCCTAAGCTTTTTGCTATTACGATATGGCTGAACACACTTCACTGTGGTAGGCAGCAAGATATGTTCTATTTGTAGAAAAAGTATCTCCAACAATAACAAAGAAAAAATCGAGGTAGGTAAAAATGCTAGTGCAGGAAGTCGTTTTCCTGTAACTGAAATTCATTTATCCTGTTCTAGCAGTTTTCATCTCTATCTTTATAGGTTTCACCGAGGGTTCACCTATGTCCGAGCCTATGTCCCTCGGGATGGCACTGGTTTTTATAATTTTTATCTAGCTACGACTACAGTAGGCTTTCATCACTGAAAATGAATCTGCTAAATTTAAAAAAAATCGGTTCAGGGATATTTGTAACTCACTCTGTATCTTCAAAACCATAAACTTTTGTACCCATGTTTATATGGACCATTTTTAATGAAATTTACTCAGGAATACTCAATTAAATTTAATGTACGCAATTAGGAAACACGCTGTATAGTTGCATTATTGCGACTTTACCGACTACCAATACAAGCGATAATTTGTTTCTTTGTTTAACATACATGGTTAGGTTAGATTGGGTTAGGTTTGGTAAGAATAGAAATAGAATACAATATTTTTTTTCCCCGTCAGTAAATTTGCATTCCTAAAGACACAACTAGAATGTACAAGAATACAGGATGAGCTTTTTTTCATGTTAAGCACAGGCACTCGGAAACTATAGCAGATACGAGAAAAATTAAATGAGCAATGATTTGCAGTTTTGTAAGCTCTACTCAAAACCAATTTCGAGTTTTACAAAATTCTAGACAAAATTTGACAACTGTCAAAAGATATTTAAAAATAAACGGATTTTTGGCGATTTTTCAAAATGCACTAAATCATATGTCAGAAGTTTGTGATAAAAATGAAAAGAACGTCGGGTTTTATCTCACCATGCAGTTATAAGAAATAGTAGTCTAACTACGAGATGTAGCGTAGTTTTCGATGCTTTTGCTTGATGTATTTTTCAATCACCTGCCGATTTGTTTTGTCTTCAAGGGTGTCATACCTGAAAGTCCTCGCGTTTTTAGTTTTTACAGAAAACGCATAATTATCGTTTTTTGCACCAGTTAATGTTTTTCAAATACAAATCCTAATGGTATCTTATCACCTAGTTCCAGTTACCTGGGGGGTTTTGAATTGTGGATCAAGGAGATTCATCCGCTCCAAAAAGCACTGCTAGAAAAATAAGTTTGAAAACAGACTGTAGGTATTCATCACGCCGGCAACCAAACTGAGTAAACATTACGCCTCAAAAGAGATGGGTATAGATTTTGTTCGAAGACGGTGGCAATTTATTGTGAATTACATGAGATTTTGTGAAAGGTATTCTTACTGATTTCTGTTTATTTATATCAAACGGAAATTGTCTGATGATCTCAGAAAGGTTCAATTTATTTAATACACTATCGATTTTTTTGATTTAACGGATTATACGTCTCTCACAAGAGGATTTTTCGTATTTTTTGACCATTGATATACCGTTTTTGTTACCGTTTTTTTTTGCAAAAATAGATATTGGGTTGCCTAGTTTGATATCTTTTACCTACCTAATATAACTTGAATTGTCACAAAAGGTGATGAAATCAAAAAATGGCCCATTCCAGAAAAAAATGCTTGCATTGAGTAAAATTTCAGACCGGATGAATCCCCTCAAGTGGAAAAGAACAAATGCAACGATGATTAAAAATTGTTTTATGTTGAATAGGGTAGTGGATTTGACTGAAACGAATTTGAAAAAAATAATAAAATGTGCAGTTGTTGAACCTAACTATCCTACCTACTTGCCAACTTTAATGGTTTTCCCAATTTATGAACACAGCAATAATTTGTTTTAAAGGTTCTGCTTATTGTAGAAAGTTTATTCCGATAGTTGAATTTGGGGATATTAGGTATACAGTGTGTAAAGTATTTTTTAAAACTTTAAAGGTAGAATCTTTCACTCATTTTGAGACAAAAAGTTCCTAAGAACATGGTTCCACAACGGCTTGGTTTCTGAGATTGGTTTGTTACTTATATTAACATGGTAATTGGACAAAATTCGGAATATTGGGATATTAATGACGAGAAGCTCAAATATCCACTTAGTTTTTATTTTGAAAAAATAATATAGGTAAAGGACACCCCAGGACACCCTTAAGCTGGCTTCCCACGGCCCGTGTTGTTACAGGCCGGGCCGCGCCGCGCGGGCTTGAGCAAGCCTGGATCAATTCAAGAGACTTCGGGCGGCTCCATTTCCATGGCCCGTTGTATTGCAGGCCGCGCGGCGTATTCTGTAGTCGGTGAGCGAGGTTCAGTTAATCCGTTGGTGCAAAAATGTCGCAAGATCAAATGACTGTTGCTGCAGCAGCTGTCATATTATTCAGTGGACATTATTTACTGAACAGAGCAAAAAAAAACGCTGGTGGTCATCGTCTATTAATAAGAGCAGTGTTCCAAAAAGCAGGTTCACTTTCATACAAAGTCAAAAATTCCTTAACTGCATCATTCGTCCAATCTATATTTACGTAGACACGATCCGACCTCAACGAATATCAAACAACAAATGTCGACATGTCGGTAGACAAGACAATACATACAACACATCTTTTCTTGTGGACAATACCCGTTTTTCCACGGGACGCCAGAGGCATGTTCGCGTCGCACCGGATCGGGCATTTGAAGTTACCGACTCGCGGCGGATAGAACGTGGGAAGCCAGCTTTATGCCACAGCTTAAGTCTTATACCAATCGACAGGTAATTGAACAATATGTTTGCCGATAGAGCAAAAAATATGAAGTAGGTATCATTTGAATTATCAAATATGTAAAAATCGTCCATGTCTCAAAGAGGTCCTTGCATTCAACGTAGACATATAAAATTCAAAGTCTTTAGAAACTTTAGACCTCAACACAACACACCCATCTGAATAAGTCAACTTATAGCCACTGAAAGATTTGACCTGATATGTTTTAATTTTTGGACACCCCGTATAAGATGGGAAGTTTATTAGATTACAATATGATCTATTGTAACACTTCATCGCAAATGTCGCTTAAATGACTAAATGACTTAAATGACTAACATACTCCCCGAGATACTCCCCAAGTAAACTACTTAACAAAAAAATCGGTACACCCGAAATTTTCGCCTATGTTTGGACACTCATAATTTTTTAACGAATCGATGAAAAAATATGCGGTTTGCACCACGATGCAGAGCATTTCTTTCCGGTTTATGCGGATCGTCCAAAAAATTAATTTTCTCAAAAACTTCTTTTATACAGGGTGCTAAAAAAAGTACTGTAAATTTTCCTTTTCTTAACTGTCTCCCAATTTCCACAGAAATTTTTTGGAGCT
The DNA here is from genome assembly GCA_958502075.1 of Orchestes rusci. NCBI lineage: Eukaryota > Metazoa > Arthropoda > Insecta > Coleoptera > Curculionidae > Orchestes > Orchestes rusci. Next base: position 58,140,685 of record OY293303.1, on the reverse strand, counting down.
TTTTTTTGATATGCCCAAGTGCTTGTTACGTCCATACCTCAGGAGATTTTTGGATTTTTGTGAATATCTTCTTTCGTTTTTGAAATATCGACCTTTTTTCAAAATTATGACACATATGGCTTTGAATGACTGTTTTGCCAATTCTAAGTTTACAACTGACAATGTTATGGCATAGGTCTATTGTTTAGCTGTCGTTCTGATGACTTATTGGATACTCAGCAATATTTTGAGTATACAGGGTGTGCCAAAGAATTTTGATCATAAGTGAAGCACTTTTTAGTTATTTTGTCAGGTTTACTTAATTAATTAATTCAGCTTCTTCGAAATAATTATTTTCAAGAAAACCTGACAAAATAACTTAAAAGTGCTATCTATGCCATTGCCATAACATTGTCAGTTATAAACTAGAATTAGCAGAACAGACATTCAAAGCCCAATGTGTCATTTAAAAAAAAAAGTCGATATTTCAAAAACGAAAGAAGATATCAACAAAAATCCAAAGTGTCCCGAGGTATGGACGTGACAAGCACTTGGGCATATCGGAAAAAAGCTTTAAAAATCTGTGGAAATGGGGGGACAGTAAAGAAAAAAAAAATTACATAACTTTTTTTACCACCCTGTTTAAGGCTCAGAGTCACGCGAGCTTTTGGGCGGCCTAAAAGTGGTTCAGAAATACACGTTTTTCTAACACATCTGTTGAAATTTTCGAAAAGTTTTTTTTTCTAGTTATAGACGAAGCCTTGATTAATGTCCTATACTTAATAAAAAGTTTTGAAACTGATCAGAAATATAAAAGATTTTTTTGCTCAAAGTTGATCAACTTTAACCGCCGTTTTCTTAACTTTGTACTTATTTTATCTGGTCGAAATAAAGTATACGACAATAAAGTATTGAACATTTGGTGAAAGGCTGAAACAAAAATCATACAGAAATGTTTTGCCGTTTACTAATAAAGTGCGTTTTTCAAAACCTTCACATTACCAATTATCACTTATTTTGACCCCATTCAGTGGCGACATCACAGATTATTATTCGAACTCGACTTTGAGGCGTAGTTTAAGTATCAGCTGTTTAGCTTGGATTTTGTCTCATGATATCAGGACCGGTTTGTGTTTTTTAATGGACTTGGAAAATTGATGCTCTTGGGATGGTCAATATAAGAGAATATGATTGATATTCGGTTTCGTCCACATAACTGAGCCGTTTTGAATCCGGAGTAGTTTTTGGTGAAAATGCTCCGATATTTAATTTTCGGGAAGTATACCTACTCAAAATAAGAAAAAATGTTGTGATCAAAGTACGAGATAATAAAATATAATAAGGATTTTTTGTTGATTTGTGATACAAGATTATCAGCATTGATTTCCCTAACTGATGTTGATAATGTTGTCTACCTACCTCAGAAATATTTTCTATTATTAGACGACGTACTTTTGTCTTTATTGCCAAAGAATTTCAAACAGTTTGAACAATATTTCTATACTAGGCGTGGCTAAAAAAACTATGCATGCCTTATATTTCATTCTAAAATGGGATGCCATTTCTTATACGTCCAAAGAATGTTTTAACAAACGTTTCGGTGATTTTTAGGGTAAGTAAATTTTGAAAAAATTGATTCAATGAGTTTAATTTCGCATTGTTTTATTATTTTTGCTTAGATCATGTTTGTATATAGGTTCTATTTGAAATTCAATTTGGAAAGTGGAAAACAACTAATGTGGTGAAATTATGTTTCCATAGTTTCGTTATGTTTCAATGGATTTGTTGTGATTAAGTTTATCATTATGTAGGTTCTATGAGGGAGGGGAATATAGTTGATGTATTTTCAATTTAGTGAAGTTATGTCCGCATAATTTTGTTATTTCTCAATGAATTTGATTCAAATTCGGTATATAGGTAAATTAGGTATGTAGGTTCTATGGGGGATATAGCGGAGAATTGATGCTCTTGGGATGGTCAATAAAAGATTTTATGAATAATATTTAGTTTCGTTCAAACGACTCAGCCGTTTAGGTTCCGGAGTAGTTTTTGGTTCAAAATACTCGGGTATTTTATTTTCAGGAAGTACTTAGTTCAATGAAGAAAAACTTTTGTGATTAAAGTAAGAGATAACAAATACATATAATATATTATAATAAACATTTTTTTGCTATTTCGTGATACAATAACTATCAGCATTGTTTTCCTTGACTGATGTTAATAATGTTGTTTGCCTACCTCAGAAATATTTCCTATCATTAGAGAACTTACTTTTGATTTTTTTTCCGAATAATTTTGAATATTTAAAAAAAAAATCTTGGCGTAGACATGGCTAACAAAGCTATGCATGTCTTATATTTTATTTTAAAATGAAATAGGTGTTATAAGTACTTATACCCACAGGATGTGTTAACAAGGATAAATAGATCATGAAAATAGTTTTTTATGTACCACAAGTCTATAATCTCGTCTATAATGATAGCTTTTAATCCAGAGGATAGTAACTTTCCGAGGGATCAATAGCCATTATTGCGAGTAGTAGGTATACCCTTCTACTTTATTTACGACTAAATTATTTATTTGATATTTCAAATTTCCATCCATCTCAATACAAATAGATTAACTCTTAATACGCGTTATATTATAATGGTAATCCTAGCCACTTTTCTATGACGGAAACTTTTGAGTTTGTTGATATCGTTTCCATGGTATTACCAGCAACTTCATTTTTTCAAATGGGATCCCCCATTTTTTATTTCATTTTCGAATTCTACATCAAATTCCCAATAATATGATGATGATATTTTTATGTGTACAGGATGGACGAAAAATAAGCTACGACCATCAAATTCATAATTTCAACTGGAAACCTCCTTTTTTCATTTCTTTTACATCAAATTCCAAGTAAATTTCATGTACCATGTTTTTAAGCTAACACCAACAGTCATCGAGAAATTCACGATTGATCAAATTTAAATGATTTCTGAACAATCGTAAATTTCTCGATAACTGTTATTGGGGTTAGGTTAAGGACATGGTACATGAAACTTACTTAGAATTTGATGCAGAATTCGTAAATAAAATAAAGAAAGGGTTTCCATTTGAAAAAATTGAGTTGATGGTCGTAAGTTATTTTTGGTCCACCCTGTACACATAAAATTATCATCATCATATTGCTTGGAATTTGATGTAGAATTCGACAATAAAATAAAAAATGGGGGTTTCCATTTGAAAAAAATGAAGTTGATGGTCGTAACTTATTTTTTGTTCACTCTGTACACATGAAATTATCATCACTAAATAAACCGCAATCAAAAATCGAGTCAAAAATAAAAACCGATGTGTCCAAACGTTTTCTCACAAAACCAACCCCTGAAATTTGAATGAACGAGAAACATTCAATTTAGTTTATAATTAAAAAATGTGTACTAGGTACATAATAAATTTTCAATTCACATAATATTTATTTTGTTTAAGAAGGTAGGTATTCCACAGTTTATAACAAACCAACAAATTATTTATATAAAAAGATAAAATATTACTTACATTATTTGATACTGTGGTGAGTAGGTTGAAGCAAGAAGAAATAATGTTAATAAGTATTTTTGGTGTTGGTACTAATATACTCGCGAATATATTTATTCATTTCAAATGTAGGCTTAATTTTGATATAAGCATTACACACACAAATCACTGTTTAACAGCAATAGAAAAATAAACCAAAAGTACTTAACATAAAAATCTTCAAATTCGCGTTTTTAATTTGAAAATTACTAATTAAATCACGCGGGAACCCTTAGGGGAAAAACATCGTCCAACCCAGTAAATAAAATAACGCAAGACTGGCCCTGGAATTCACGCCACCTTCAAACCACGGAACTGTGAATTTATTCAGATTTGTGCAGCAGTGGAGATGCGAGAGACGAAGGTAGACACTCCTTTTGAAGCTCGCTCGGCTACCTCCTGTCTTACCGCCGGACCCCTGTTTTAATCGAAAGACCGGAACTCTGAGCCTTAAAAGAAGTTTTTGAGGAAATTAATTTTTTGAACCATCCGCATAAACCGCAAAGAAATGCTCTGCATCGTGGTGCAAACCGAATATTTTTTCATCGATTCGTTAAAAAATTATGAGTGTCCAAACATAGGCGTAAATCTCAGGTGTACCGTTTCTTTTGTTGCGTACTTTATTTGAGACATAAATTAGATTGGATTTTCACAAAATTCAAATTATTTTAAAAACCTCAAGGCTCAGCTATTGTAAACCTTATCAAAACATACATTTATTTTGATCAGAGTATCCAAAAATGCACTAAAATACAGGGGGTTCCATTTAAAAAAAAACGCAATGTTTTTATTTTTAAGGCTTTTGGGGCACCCTGTATAATATGAAAACAATTTTGAAAAGTAACCGTAACATACCCTCATATTCCCTAAAAGTCAAACATCTTCAAAGTCACGTATTTTAGCCAAAATATTACGATCGGTAAAGCGTGAATTACCTTGTATAAACCTCAAAGAAATGCTCTAAATCGTGGTGCAAACCGCATTTTTATTTTTTTAGCCACTCATTAATAAATTATGATAGTTCAAACACAGGTGAGAATTTCGAGTATACCGTTTTTTTGTCAGTAGTTTAGTTTATTTGTATTGACATTGTGAAATGTTTTCTTTCAGGCTACAAGCAATAGTACTAGCCCTTTATCATCTTCGAATGAAAAGCGGTGGACTAGCCTCTAATGGATTTTATCACTGGAGGCACCACATTGTTGCGTTCATTGACCAGCACTGGAGTCTTTTATTCCCAAATGAAAAAACTCATAAGAAGAAGAAATGGGTGGGGACAGTATCTGGAAGGCTCTCACATTACAGTGGATATCTTTTTGTGTCTGGTAGTAAAACGAGTTTCAATAAACCTGCATGGTGGACCCTTATGTATCCTAGGATTACTCCTTTTGTACTGTCAAATATTTGTAAGTTTTCTTTAAACAGTTTTTGTTGTTTTAGAGAATGTTTATCATTTTAGACAGCATATTAGCATTAGACAAACAAAAGGTCAAATTGAAAAATGAAAAGAAACTCATATCGGACGCAGAACAATTCAAAACATTATTGTGTGAATACATAAAAAATCCGAGCCTCACAGAAAATATCGATTTGAGCAATAACGCAAATATTGAGTTCCAAAATCTCGATGTTGTGGAGTCTGAAGTTGAGAAAAAGGTACACAATTTACAGATGGCTTAGGTCCATAAACTTTTTACGATATTCACAGAACCATAAATCTTTTAAAAGGAAGAATAACCAATTTCCGGAAAAGACAAGAAAGTATATGATTGCTTTCGACATAAAACATTCAGTACAGTTTTTTTTTTCCAGGTTGATCAAGTTGGCTGTGAAAAATATTTCTGATCTGAAAATGGATACACCTATTTATGAGCGTCCTGAAACCAATCCCAATTTAAATCCATCACAGAAGCAGAAAAACTATAAATCTGAGGAACCCAAACGGCTTCTGGATCCATTGTGTTATTATAATACTGCTCTTAACAGTGCGTTGAGGTTATAATATGATTATCTATGTATATGTCACAAACAAAGCCCGTAATTGTACAAACTGCAAAATGCAGAAATATTTCTGTACAAAGTCGGCATCGATCATCTGATCCATACAAAGTCAGAAATGTATTTGTTTTGTTCGTTCAAATTCACTACAGTTTAACGTCTATAAAATGATATTTTTTAACTATGTACTTATTAGATACTTGTTCAATTTCTGCCCACCAAAAAATGCCATTTGAACACTGCAAATACATTTTCGGACTTTGTATGGATGAGGTGCACAATCCCAGCTTTTTACAAAAATGTCTGTTCATTGTCAGCTTTGTACGATTGCTATCAATTCTTTAATGTTCCCTCCCTCCTAACTTTTGAACCGTTGAATGTATTAGAACAAAATTTGGACACACCTTATGTGAGGACGTTCTGAATTTTTTGACAAATTAATGACAGCTGAAAATCTCAAAATAACAGCTGTGCGCCACTTGGCGTCCAGCCGCCATCTTGAATACTAAAGGTACGTCAGTAACATCAAAAAGTGGTATTTCGACAGCAATTAAAGTATGCCAAGTTTCAAAATTTTTGGTGCACACATTAAAAAAAAGGGGGGGGGGGACTTTTAGAGCCGCACTGTATATTGGGGATCACATCATAAAATCAATTCTTTCATATCCCTTCCCTAACTTTGAATCGTTCGATATACCAGAATGAAATTTGGATCTCCAGTATATGAGCACTTTCTGAATTTCTCAGCATAGAGATGACAGCTAAGGATGTCAAAACGGCAGTTGGGCGCTATTTGAAAAAAAAATAAAGCCTTGATAATGACAAATTAGAAAAAAACTGCAACTTTAATTTATGTGTAATAAGGATGAAAATACCTTTTAAACGACCCCCCTTAGTACAGTAAATCTGACACTTTGAGTCTCATCAAATGACACCCGCTTTGATTTTTTGTCAGTTGTTATTGATCCATTAGAAAAGCTTGAATTCAAAAAGTTGAATACCCCCGCCCCCCCCTTTTTTGAGAAACTAAAAAAAATATTGTTTTTGATTTTCTGGCTAAACCGTTGGTCGCACAGAAAATTGTATTGAACAAAAAATGAAGACAATCAAATTCTCTACAATTTTTTTCTCCACTAAAACTTACCGTAACAAATATAGAGGGTGCCAAAATCGATAAATGCGATTTTTTTGCTTTGTTGTTTTTTTCTACTGTCGCAAAGTTTTTTGATGTGTTGATCATGAAAAAAACAACAACATTCATGCGCGACTTTTTTATCTACGACGCACTGATCGCTAAATATATACTGCATTCAATGTCAAAATGTGCATATATGTAGGTTGCATGACATCGATAACCGACGATAGTTTGCTACCCGTAACCTTTCAGAATTATTAAAACGTCTTATCAAAACGTAAAAATTTGAAAAGCTTGGAAGGAGAATGATATGTGTAAAATTATGAGGGCGCAGATTTTGTCTGACTCAGAAAATTGAAGAAACATGAAACGGATTTTTTTTTAACAATAAAAAAACAGATGCTTAGTGCGTGTACCAGGGAAAATTGAAACTTCTTTCAAAATAATGTGAATAATCACCTACCTGCATTGAAGTCAGGCTTGAACATGCGTAGTAATCCAATATCCATGCATTTTAATGACAATTATTAATTAAATATGAATGGTAATGAATGCACGATGGAAATCATTTGCATTATGAATATGCAAATATTATTTTCAATCAAATCAAGCAATGGACAATTTGCATACATTTTCAAATGACTTGAAATTTTATATACGTACTAGCTGTACCCGCCACGGCTTCGCCCGCTTCGACAGCAATTTTAATTAAATCAATAAAAATTGTATTTAATTAAATCAATAAAAATTGTATTTTTGGTCACATCGACTTCAAACTTCATATTAATAATCTTGCATGAAATCAATGAAACCCGTGTTTCATTTGATCTATAATCCTCAAGATGGCTTTGCTGGTACTTAGCTGCAGCTGCATGATGTACTACAAGATTTTTCTTTCTATAGGTGGTTGAAGCCTTTCGCATTATCTCTTGTCGCGGGGTTCAGCCCTGCTTGGATGGAAACCAATTTGTGTAATAATTTTAGTCCCAAAAAATCAAGTGTCCTGAAAATAAACTCAAACGCTATTTTTCTCACGACTAAAAGAGTTACGACAAAAAGTTATTGAAGAAAGTTGGTCTTAATGAAAAATGTAGTGAGAATTCAAAATTTCAAAACCCTCCGCCTACTTTGAGGGTGGGGGTGGGGGTGTGAATAATCATATATTGATGAAAAATTATATATTTTTTGTCACATCGACTTGAAACTTCACTATGATGATCATTGCGGGCGAAGCCGTGACGACTACTGCTGGTGTAATAAAATTTCAAACACTTTAAATTGAGATTATTAATTTAAAGTTGATGTGATCAAAAATATAATACACATTTTTTCATTTATTTTATGATTTTTGCTCGGATTTTTGCCACCAACTGCTTTCGCCCCCTTAGATAAGATTTGAATTTGGAAAAAAAAACAAAACACGTGCTTCATTAATTTCAAACAAGATTATTTGAGCCCGACTTTGTCCCCCTAAGGGTTGAATTTTAAAAAATAACGATACATATGTTCAATTTCAACATGATGTTAACAATAATACATAATCTTTCATCAATTAACGATTCTTTTTTCCACCCTTTGGGTCCGAATTTGACCCTGTTAGGGGCTCAATTTTGCAAAATGACGTAACATGTATTCAATTAATTTTATTTGAGATTATTTATACGAAGTTTCAAGATGAAGTTACCAAAAATACATAATTTTTTATCAATTAACGATTTTTCCACCCACTCCTTTGAGTCCGAATTTGACCCCCTTAGGGACTGAATTTCGCAAAATAACGTAACAAGTATCTGATTAATTTAATTTGAGATTATTTATACGATGTTCCAGGATGATGTTACCAAAAATACATAATCTTTTATCAATTAATGATTTTTCTCACCTCATCTCCTTTGAGCCCGACTTTGACCCCCTTAGGGGTTGAATTTCAAAAAATAACGAGATATGAGTTCAATCAAGTTTTTCAAGTTGATGTGACCAAAAACACATAATTTTTCATCAATAGATGATTTTTCCTACCCCCACCCTTTTCACCCCCTTAGGAGTAAAATTTCGCAAAATCCTCTCCTAGCACACCTAGAAATATTTAGCAGAACATCTCTTCAAAATCTCATGGCTCTATCTATAATATTTTTGGCTCGGCGTTGATGATAGATTATTTATCACACCCCCGCCCCTTTCACCCCCTTAAGGGTTGAATTTTGGAAAACGACGAAACACATGTTTTATTGATTTCATTCAAGATTACTCATATGAAGTTTAAAGTCGATGTGATCAAAAATACAGTTTTTTATTGATTTATGATTTTCACACCCCCACCCTTTTCACATCCTTGAGGGTTGAATTTTGGAAAACGACGAAACACGTATTTCATTGATTTCATTCAAGATTATTAATATGAAGTTTCAAGTCGATGTGACCAAAAATACATAATTTTTCATCTTTCTACCCCCACCCTTTTCACCATCTTAGGGATAAAATTTCGCAAAATCCTTTCTTAGCACACCTAGAAATATTTATCAGAACATCTATTCAAAATTTCATGGCTCTATCTATAATAGTTTTGGCTCGGCGTTGATGACGCAGTCAGGACAAGCTCTTTTATAAATATAGAAGATTCCAGACATTATTTGAAAGTCACCAGCGAAATTGTTTTTCCAAAATACCCAAAAATATACTAAATAAATGAAAAAGAAAACGCGAATTTCACTGCATTATCGCAAAAGGGGTTGGGCCATATTACCCTCCCGAGAGAGAGAGAGTCATCTTAGTCAATACGTCAGACGGAGATAGATAGTGTATTCTGTGACGTATTGGATGTTGATTGGCGCTCTTTAATCGGTGATTACTACATTATTAGAGGTCGTAGGTTGATTTTTTAAACATCAATGGCATCAGTACTTACTAATCCTCATATTTTTCATATTTCCAAAAAATGTGCAAATTGTCCATTACTTTTCTTTTTTTCGTGAACATTTGTGCGTTGAAAAAGGAATGTTCGTTTGTTTTCAAGATTATGAAAATTAAAATTAAATTAAATTAAAATGAAACAATCAAAATTATTAATTGCCAAAATTATTATGTTTCATAAGTTGCCCTACCTGTGTCATTGATATTTTTTGTTTTATATATATTTTTGTATATATCTACATATCTTTGATTTTATGTTTCTTTTTATGTATGTTTTTTTTGTTTAATATATATCATTTATTATTGTTATATATTGTTGTATCGTGAATATATTCATATTTTACATTATCGTTATGACAATAGGCGCACCTGCCGACGGAGGTGCGTTTCCGAATACTCCCGCAGCAGCTCGCCACATGCGAACAGTAAAAAAAAATAATTTGACCCTCAAAAATGCAAAAAACTGCAAAAAAATCGCATTTCTCGACTTTGGCGCCCTCTAACTTTGTTACGGTAAGTTTTAGAGCTATTTAGTAGAGAATTTGATCGTCTTAATTTTTTGTTCAATTGAGTTTTTTATGCGACCTACGGCTTAGCCAGAAAATCAAAGTCAAAAGTTTTTTGAGTTTCTTAAAAACGAGAGGGCGGGTAGATACAACTTTTTTAATTTAAGCTTTTCTGATCAATAACAACTGACAAAAAATCAGAGCGGGAGTCATTTGATGGGAGTCAAGACCCTTTCTGAAGCCAGATTTAGTGTACTACCTTCTCATTTGATTTTTTCGTTCTAATGTGGCTCCACATTTTTAGCTATCACTATGTGATAAATTCAGAACGTCCTCACATGGTGTGTCCAAATTTCGTTCTAATATATTGAAAGGTTCAAAAGTTAGAAGGGAGAGGGGGCATCAAAGAATTACACTGTATACATCAAAATATTTCAGATATCTCTAAAATGAAAAGTACATTTTTGACTATGAAATTTACTGGTGCCAAGAGAAAAGAAAAGATTCTTTCTCCATACAGTGCAAGTTACTTGAAACCATACATCAAGAGAGATAGTGAGATATTTCCGAACTGGTAAGCTGGAAAAAACAATAAGCTGGCTTTGGACGCAACAAACATAGATTCTTGAAAAAAAAAGACATGTTAGCGCAATTCACCTTTCTACAAAACCGTCTGGTCAAGTCGGTATAGAGGGAGGATTCAAATGATGACATTTTCTATAACTTAAACTCTACATATTGTTTGTTATTGTCTTAATCAGTATGCATATGAAGCCCGATCCACACAGCTATGGTTGTGTCATGGTTTATCAGTCGGATTCTTGATACAGTGCGACAACCAAAAATGAACCTTGATAACGTCTGAAAGGGCAGAGAGGAAGCTGAAAGCATGTCAACAATCTTGTCATGTCATTGGCGGTTGCTATGGGATATTTCACTGTCATTCATCTGTACGCAATCAGATTGTCCCCCGCCTCATTCTTTCTACCCAGGTTCATTTGTAGTTGTCGTATGTTCGATGTTCGATCCTAGATAGTCCTGATTTATCAGCATATATTGCAATTACTCTAAGTGAAGCGGGTTTAGAGATTTTTTATATCGTAGGTTGAAGATGATGGCCGAACTCCAGTTGGTTGCTAATAAAAATAAAGCTGGGTTCAAACCACCACCCAGAGCATCCATAGACTACATGTATGTGCAGCCGGAGCATATTCCAGCTGTCAATAGCCTATGTAATCTGTTTTTTTGGCCCGGTATCGATAGTAAGTAAGATCTTTCTTATATAATACTTCCCTTTATATTTCGGATATTATTTGTGCATATAGGGTGAGTCATTTGAACGGGAAAGCTAAATTGCGCCTAAACCGTTAAAGATATCGAAATGAGCAGAATGGATTTGAATTAGGGATGTTCCAGTGCACTTTGTGAAAATGTTTTTCAATATACAGGGTGTATCATTCCTGCAGAACAGGCTTCAACATAGTTTTTTTTCAAATAGCAACCCCTGTATATCTTTAGTTATTTGCAATCGCAACTTTTCTGGCATCTCAAATCCGTTTAGTTTTTGCAATTCGCTTCAACCGTTCAAAAGTTATTCCACTTTTTCTAAAAATTGATGCTTTTCATTGAAGATTCCACAGAGCACTTGGTTTTTGAGATATCAAGTTGAGACTTTGCTAGTGTTTAAGCAACTGCCTTGGGGATCTTTTGGTGGTAATGCCGTCGATTTGCATTATGGTACCACTTTGCTGTGATGCTTCAATATTGGTAAACTTCGAAGCACCATAAATTAATTCTTTCAAATAGCACCTCCTGTACTTTGTTACTTAGTCGCGTTCAGCTGGTTTTTTTACGTATTTCTTATCCCACATTTTTTTTTTCAAGAGTCCATAGTTTGGGAGATGATTTTGTTTTTCTAATAACTCATACAAATCTCATATAAAACAGACTGAACTTGCCATGAAAATCATTCTTTTGACATATCAACGTCACAATGACATTTATTATATGCCTTTTAGAACTACTAGAAATCAAAGAAACTTGAATTGACGGAACAAGGAACTAAACAGTTATTTATGTATATTGAGGTATGTATAACAAATAAATAGCGAGAACCTATGACGAGAACATTGAACTGCAAATCACAAAATCTCTTCAAAATGATTGTCACTTTGACGTTGATATGTCAAAAAATTAATTTTCATGGTACGTTCGGAGTGTTTTTGATAGGAGTTGTTGAGTTTTTCAGAAAAACTCAAATTATCTCCTCAACTATCGACTTTTGAAAAAAAATTGTGGGATTCAAAATACGTAAAATGACAAGCTGAACGTGACTAAGTAACAAAATACAGGGGGTGCTATTTAAAAAAGTCAAGTTATGGTGCTTTGAAATTCATCAACATTGAAGTGTCACAGCAAAGTGGTGCAAATCGGCGGCATTACCACCAAAAGATACCCAATGCAGTTGCTTAAACACTGGCAAAGTCTTGACTTGATATTTCAAAAACCAAGTGCCCTGTGGTATCTTTAATCAATGGTGGTGAACGCATACATTTTTAAAAAAAGTGGAATAACTTTTGAATGGTTGAAGCGAATTGTAAAAACTAAACGGATATGAGATGCCAGAAAAGGTGTGATTTCAAATATCTAAATATACAGGGTAAGCCAAAGTAAGTGACCCATTAGAATATCTCGGGAAATAAAGCGATTGGGATTCTGAACATTTGTAGAGAGAGATTTTTGGAGATGTTTTTTTCAAATGAAATAATAGTGACGTTGTGCGACTTCTGGCTATACCGGAAGTAGGTGTCAACTAGCCTGTTTCAAATGGAACATCCTATATATTATTACGTATCTTGGTTCTACCTAAAATTCTGGGCAGATTTTATGTATGATGTCCTATACCTAAGTCTATGTCCTATACCGAGGTATATTTTGAAATATTTGGGTTTTTATGTCAAAAATGACGTTTGCAGGTTTCTATTTGAACGTGAATTTTTTGTATAAGAAAGCATTTATTGTATTGTATATATCATTACATTTTTGGATTCTACGTAAAATTCTAGGCAGATTAGATGTATGATGTCCTATACCTAAGTATAAGCGTTTTTGGAATATTTGAGTGTTTATGTCAGAAATGACGTTTGTAGGTTCCTATTTTAATGTTAATTTTTCGTGTGAGAGAGCCAGCCTTTATTATTTAATTTGTATTTTATTTCTTGTTGAAAGGTACGTACTTTAAAAGATTTTTCACAATATTTTGATAGTTATTATTACAGGTTGGCCCAAAAACAAGATCAAAAATAAGAATAAGAAAACTGTCAAAAATCCATTTTTTCAAATGGAGACCCCCAATTTGTATCATTTTATCTTTTAAAGTATTGAGAATTAAGGTGAGTTTGTATAAGATTGTCCATTCCAAAAATTTATATTTCCATTTTTTTTTGAATCTTGGAATGGACAATCTCATACAAACTCACCTTTATTTTCAATACTTAATAAGATAAAATGATAAAAATTGGGAATTTCCATTTGAAAAAATTGATTTTTGGCGGTTTTCTGGATTTTATTTTTGATCTTATTTTTGGGCCACCCTGTAATAATATTTATCAAAATATTGTGAAACATCTTTTGAAGTAGGTCCCTTTCAACAAAAAATCCGATACAAATTAAACAATAAAGGCTTTCTCATACAAAAATTTACATTCAAATAGAAACCTGCAAACGTCATTTTTGACATAAAAACCCAAATATTTCAAAATATACCTAGGTATAGGATATTGACTTGGGTATAGGACATCATACATAAAATCTGCCCAGAATTTTACGTAGAACCAAGATACGTAATAATATATAGGATGTTCTATTTGAAACAAGCGAGTGACGCGGTGAAAAAGCCGGAGTCGGCCGAAGTCAGTATGTTGGCCGGACCTCCGTTCCAACACTAGTTATAATACTAAATTTGTCTCTGATGTTCAGTTAGACAAAGAGTTTGGGTTAGATTGTGTTTGGTAAACAAATGGATGTCGCGTGAGCGACAACCTTTTTGTTTGATGAGAGACAGACATGACACGTTCCCTGCTGCATTTTACTGCCGTCTGTGAGTTATGGATTATAACTCACGTTTCCGTGGCAAACAAACAAACAACCCATCACGTTCCGTGTCATGGTCTAGTTATTCTGACACTGAAACTTATATTTAATTATCACCTCTTAAAAAACGATTTCCTCAATTGTTGGATAAAACCATTGAGTTTTATAAGGCTTTAGAGAAGGAAACCTTCAAAAATAATGGCACCATCATCCAATTTTGGACGTATGTCTTGAGACATTCACTGTATCGCTATCCTTGTCGAGTTATATCTATCTGCGTCGCCGAAAACTGACCTGCTTTGGACGCGGTTGCCGATTTGGGCAAATCTTCATCAATGAAAATTCCTCTGTGTACGAAATTGATTGATAAGACATGATAGAATGAAAATTAAGGAGGATTGAGTATTGTTCATTTTTCAAGAAGGTGCATCAAGGTTCACTATTCTAGATTATCGCATAATCAGACACATTTACAACCATGATTTCGTGTGAATCAACTCAATGTTGAACAACGGTGATAGTGTCTAATGATGATATTATTTCATATCATAAATAATGTGAAACATTTTTGTGCTACTCAAAGCTCAATTACTAACATTCATTAAATAATGATTTTTTTGTGCATTGGATACAGGCGATACATAGTAAATATTAGTCCTAGTACACGGCAACGCTGCCTTTAAACAGCAGGTATCGATTTTGAAGGTAGTGCGGTGATGCCATGGGGTTTCAACTTGAAAACTTCTACTTTCGTGCTTGTGAAGTGTTGTATTGTGACTTTATTTGTGAAAAATGGTAAGATTGTGCTTGCTGTGTCAAAAACTTGACCATTCGGATCCAGAAATCACCATTCACAGGTAAGTGTCAAATTTGCATTAAGCATTGACTGGAGAGGGATCCAGTGGTGTAGAGTGTAGGCATCATCATATTTCATTCATGAAACTGAGGATTTTTCAATCTTCAGGAAGTTTAAATGTTTGTTTTTATTCGTGAATAGGTAACAACAAAAAAATGAAACTGATTTGGATAAAAAGCCTGAATGGTAGTGTTTTATGCAATAGGAACCGATTGTTCTCAAATAAGAAAGGATATTCATATAACTTGAATACCTATTCCATTATTTCCTCGATTATTTCATACACAGTAAAGATGAATTATTTATTGGATACTTCCTCAACTGTCTTATTTTCGTTTTTTTTATTACAATAAGGTTGAAGTCTTCAGTAAGAATGCTTACTTTTACAATTATTATTATTATAATCACTTTTTAGAGCTCTTAAAACCTCGCGTTTATCTCGAAATTAACTTTTTGACATATCGCCCTCTTTGCCTGTACCTTTCAATTGGAATCAAAAATTTTGACGACGCCCAGTCTTTCTTCCTGTAAAAGCGAAATATAGTTTTTCCAACAATTTGCTCGAAACCAATCAATAGACTTTTATGAAGGGACATTTTTGTCAGAAACGCCAAATAAAAAAGATAAAGGGGGTCTAAATTAATATATAAAAAAACCTTGTACAGGGCACAGCTGAATGGACCCCGCAATTCACTTTTTAATTTGACGTTTGGAAAAAAGTTTTAAATAAAAGATCAATGGTTGAAAATAGATATTTACCCTGTCCCAAGGCTTCCGAATAAACCTTTACATTTTAAAACGTGCCAGAAAAAATGGCAATTTTGTTTTTAAGGTAGGTATAGGATATATAAAAAATGTTTAATTTTCTGGAGAATGCGAAAAGTGAATAGAAACTGTAAATATTGGTACTTGCAAATTGAAGCAGGGTACCTACGCATTATGTATTGTTTATTTGTCCATACTTCTTTGAATGTATATCTAGACATAAATGTTTTTGGGCCAAATTTATGTCTAAACATACAAAAGCAAATTTATGTCTAGACATTAATTTAAAGAAGAATAGACCAATAAACAATATTGCTTACCTGATTCAATTTGCAGGTATACCAATATTTGCGGTCTTTGTTTAGTATGACTCCTGCACCATATTTCTTTGAATTTATCTCCACTCACTTTCCAGCACTGATAATCATTTTGGTATAGTTAAAAATAGTTTTTCGGCCATTTATTTATAATACTTTTCGCCTGTACATATACTTATGTATTAGGAACAAGAAAAGTAAAACGTTGCTGTTTCCTATTTTTTATATTTTTTTCTTGTTATACAATTTTAGATTTCCAAAAAATGAAGAGCTGCGAAATATTTGGTGTTCTTTGGTGAGGATTGACGAGGACCGACTTCGAATCAAACCTCCCTTTTTGTGTTCGGCCCATTTTAACCCACAAGACTATTCACGTGACATTGATGGAATCAAATATTTAAAACCGGGAAGCTTGCCAATCATGACTCACCGGCAGACCATACAGTTTCCCGTCTCCAAAAACAAAAATCATATGGCAAATTGAGTAAAATGGCCTTAGAGATATGTAAGAAAGGCGAAATATATTTTGTATTTTGGTTGTCATTTTATTCGGAACCGTAATTCATTATTGTCGGAAGAACAGCAGGAGATTTAATTTTTAATGTTATGAAAATTTCAGTTTTTATTGATTCAGAAAGTCAAAAATGTGATATACTGTCATATAACAATAACGACATAGGTATAGGTACCTACCCAAATTAATATTCAATTATATTTTTCATACAAAACGGTAGAAACTCGAAATGTGCCGCCGCTGTTCCAGATGAAAATCGAGTTCGGACGTACGTATTATAAGAATCACATGTTCTCATGCGGTGTTGCCCGATGGGTTCGGATTCCTCGTTTTATCTCTTTCCACTCATAGTGTTGTCTCTTTCGCACTTATTGTGATGTTGGCGTCAAGACTAATACCATTTTATGAATGGGATGCCCAGTCTATAGTATTTAAAGTCAATGGATAAAACATTGTATGGCACTTGAGAATTTATACAAATCTTTCTCGCGTGACTTATTTACAACACAACGCTGTAGTACCATGAATAACTATTTTTTGATACTTTATGAGCAGGGTTGAATAAAAAGTAAAACGGCTTGCCATATTTGAAAGGTTAGTGTCTGACACTTGGATCACACCCACACCGGGTGTGACGTTTCTGAACTCGCTCCAGTTTATCATTGATCGTTAGCCAAAATGTGTCATCATCGGCCGGAGTAAAAGAAGGTTTTACGTTAATCTTATTGCGTTTTTGTGATTTTTTATTTTATATTGTCAAGTTCCTTTCATTTATCACGAAGTTTCAGTATGTATACTAAGTTTTTGTGTGTTAATTGAACATGCCTAATTTCAGACACTTTCAACCACTTTAAACCAGGGGTGTCTAAAACTCTGACAACCCTGGCGAGAAATCATAATTTGGCGTTGATTTTCACGTAGAGGTTAGCAGTGGCGTAGCGAAGGGGGGGGGGTTGGTGAAAGTGAAAAACCATACCATAAAAATAAAACTTATATTTTTGATAAATATACAGGGTGCGGCTGATCTGACAGGTCCATAGATGAAAAAGTATTTTACATGCGTATTTATTTTATTCTCTTTTATCGTATTGTACACACCCTGTATTTTTGTTTTAAGTGGTTTTAAAAACATTTTTAAGTAAGAGGAAGCAAAAAAACACACTCGTATGCATAGTCGATCGCCAGCGACCAGTCAGCTATCCACCAGCAACTCGTGAGAACATGTGTTTCACAGATGCGAACTAACTGTGGATTAAACTTGGCGTTAGCGCTGGCGCTCGCCCCGGCGTTGGATGTTGAACACACGTATTTTCATAAGACAATTTATAAACGTCAACGTCGGCTCTGGGTTCTTGATTAGGTGTTTTTTCAAGATTCGTTGT